>CM053327.1:43054058-43294058 GCA_028583605.1 Dastarcus helophoroides | reverse complement strand
TATTATAAAAAATTTTTTGTAACATAACGTTTTGCGTGAGAAACAGATTTCTTAGCGTTCACAAATTAGATAAGGGTTATTTGTTAGGCCTGGTTTGTTTCAAGCACAGATACCTAAACTGAGTAAAATAACATGTTAGTTTTAAAGGACCGCTGAAAAGTAGAGTAATAAATAAGGGTAACATGTCAATATCACGGAGACCGTAGCAAATATCTCGGCAAGACCATATGGTGGTATACTGGAGGAATTTGACGTTCAAAAAACGCCCATATAAACACGTACAATTGTAAGTTATTTAAATTTCAATTATCGAAGTAAAACTTGCAAGAAAAAGGGACGACATTATTCAAAAGGGGTTTGCAGTTTGATATGCACTTTGAGAATCCTTTTCAAAATTTATTTAAGGGCTAATTTGGATTAGAAATATTTAAATTAGAAGAAATTCTGCATCCTCATGCCCTCTAGCGAGATGCAGAGGATGTCTTTCGGTCCCCAGAAGTTAAGGGTAAGGGAAGAAAAACATAAAGCACCGTAAAGAAATTAAAAGTAGTCAAATCCTAAACTTCGATGAAATTAGTTTAGAAATTATGGTCAACTTCCGGACTTATAAAAACGAGTACGGAATACGGGAGTTTAAAAAAAATTGCTTCTGTTTGTGCTAATTAACGTGAATGAACACAAAAAAAAACAATTTATGTTCAACGTGAAGTTCTTGTACCATTTATGTGATGTTTACTACGAAATAAGTAGGCAAGTAAATTTTAAATTGTCCGATAATTTCATTTGATGGTTTTTTCGCTCTTATATAATTTAATTAACTTTTCCTAAAATTTGAGAAAATACTTGTTCCTAACTTTGATTAATATGGGGTTGGGGGGCGTACACAAAAAAAAAGAGAGAAAGGAAGGTAAACTTCCACAACAAACCGAATGAATGAGAAAGTCGTTGTTAGAAAATTATTATAGGGCCAAGAACCCTACCGCTGACTGGTGCGACTATCAGTCACAACGTAGACAAATTGGGTCCGAAAATCGAAGTAAATTATTCTTCGAAAATTTTTAAAGATGAGCAAAATTCGACAATTTTGATAAACTATATACAATCATTGGTTATGGTCACAATTATTGGTCGATCATTACAGTACGTATTTTAAAAACTGAAATACAAAACTTGTCTCCTGAAACCAAGAAAGATTAGAAAACACAAAGATTGCTCTAACGCGTTTCGACAGTCAGGCTATCATCTTCAGAGAGATAATCTGGATCTCTCTGAAGATGTTAGCTTAGCTGTCGAAACGCATTAGAGCAACCTTTGTTGTGTTTTTTAATCCTTCTTGGTTTCAAGGTACAAGTTTTGTATTTCAATTTTTGAAGATAACCAAGGACCAGTCCGTTACACCAAAAAAAAAGTACGTATTTTGTCTTTTCACAAATTCTTTTTTTTATATAATTTTTTAGCATTATAGTTTTAAACTCGTTGGCTTTAATTTGGCACTTTTAATGTTTACATCGAAATGTAGACGTTTTCAAATTTCTTCTCAAAACTTCAAGTGTATAGTAACCATTTTCTGAATAAAATCAAAAATTTGAGAAAATTTCATTACTAAGTTTTTCATAAAAACTTGTGATTAAAACATAAAACTTTTGTTCATTGAAATAAATTTTTTTTTAAACTGTGAATAATTCCTGAAGTTTCAAAAAGCAGTTTTTTAGTCCCATATTCCTGACAAAAAAAAATTTCGTGAATTATTTCGATATTTCGTAGTTATGCTGCTATTCGAGGCCAAGATTCATAAATCCAACAAAGCAAAGATCATACAAATCCGTCCAGCCATTCTGAAGACATAAATGGTGTAACTAATACGACTTTGTTTTATATAAATAGATTATTTATTTAATCATTTCTTGTTTCCAAAGAAGATTTCACCCCTTTTTCACATCGCCAATTAAATAAATAATTACGCGATACGTATTTCGCCAGCAGAACTTGGCATTTTCAAGCCTACTAATCTCAAAACATTAGCAAAAGATGCATCGATGTCATCTGCGCATTAAGTGTCAAATCGATTTCTTATTTCTTAAAACTTGGGAGAGAAATGTCAAAAATCTGAAACTGGAAAAGATGCAAACAAGTTCAAAAAAATGTTTGTCCGAAAACTTTGGGAAAGGATACTTCGAAATTTCAATGTTTTTATTCAAAATTTCAACCTTCTTCGAATTTTCATATTTATTATTTCAATTTTCGAAGCCGAAAATCAAATCGAATCAAAAATTTTTCAAAAAAAAGTTATAATCGCAAGATTTAAAAAAAATTATTACTACAAATCGTAAATTTTTCTTAAAATATGAAGCGCACATGGATTTTCTAATTATTTTCTTAAAAATTGCAATAACACAACTAAGACTTTGGTATTAGCGAGAAAATGCCTGGTAAAAAGTTGAACAAGATTTATTGTTTAAAAAAAAATTTATTGTCCAAATTTGGAGCTTAACATTAAACATATTTAAAATTAAAATGTCTAGAATTAAGTTAAAATGTAGGGATTAAGGTAAAAAAAAATTAATTTTTATAAAACTACTTCTTGAAATTTCCAACTGAAAGTCAAAATTGGAAAAAAATGTCGACATTTTGACAAGAAATGTTTAAATGTCTTTAAAAAATGCCTTCATATTTCGATTAAATATTACAGTTTCACGCTTAAATCCAAAATTTCGCTTTATGTTTTTTTACAATCCCAATTCTGCTGATTTTCTAAATTTCGATTTTGTTGAAATTTTTCAGTTGAAACTCAAAAGACACCCCACTTAAAATTGCAGCTTTAAAACGAAAATTTAGTTAAATCTCGAATCGGTTTCATGCAATTCGTTCAAAATTTTAAAAATTTGTAGTTTATAAAGTGTCTAATTAATCAAAACAATTTTTAAATTTCAATATCAGGAACATTTTCAAAAAGGCAAAGTTACCAAAATTCGAAGTTTCGAGAAAAAAGTCACTATCTAAAAAAGTTTTAAAAAAGTGTCACAGAGTCGTAATTTTAAAAAAGTAGAAACTTTGAAAAATGCTTAAATTCTGAAAAATCAAAGTTCGAGAAAAAGTCGAAATTTTGTTGACAAAAGGTCGAAATTTTGTTGACAAAAGGTCGAAATTTTGTTGACAAAAGGTCGAAATTATCAAAAAAAAAAGTAATTCGTATGAAAACAGAAAATTTTGAAAAGTCGATATTTTAAAATAAAAATCGATTTGGTCGAAATTTTGATAATAAAAGGTCGAAATTATCAGAAAAAAGTATTTAGTATTGAAACAATTAGAAAATGTCAAAAAGTCGAAATTTTAAAAGAAAAATCAATTTGCCAAGAAGAAAAATTTTTAAAAAACCGTCAAATTTCTTAAATAAAGCTCCAATTTACTACACAAAAGTTAAAACTTTAAAAAAAAATCATCATTTTTCAGTATCTCTCGCTGAAGATGATAGTTTGGTTATCGAAACGCGTTAGAGCAACATTTGTTGTGTTTTTTAATCTGTCTTGGTTTCAGGGGACAATATTTGTATTTCAATTTAATGCTAGTACCTTAATTACTTAATTACTCTCCTTATAAAGCCTACTCTTAAAGTCCCAAGCTTCATTTCTCGTCAAGTCGTCACCTCGTTACCAGCAGCTCTCTCCAAGTCCCACTTCAGTGTAGTGTTTTCCCGGTTGAGTGATTCAATGCAGTTTTTTTCAATTTATTTAACATTTCTTCGACCCAGTTTGGAAATATTTAAATTTTTATGGTTTGTTGACAATTTTCTACAGCTTTTGGAATGCGACTACGTGATATTTAAATTTATTGAAAACGTCACCTCATGACAGTTCACAAATTAAGAGGTTAGATTATTTTACATAGAATAGGAAAAATAAAAATAGAAGACCAAAATTAGATATGAGAAAATTTCGTTTTTTTGATAAATTATGAAAATATAAAAATATACAAAAATAAAAAAAAGTCGATAATTTTATTGTAATAAATTTCATTTTTTTTTGAAGATATTTATTGCCAATTTATTACCCAACAAACACCAAATGCCCCCTAATAATCGTCGCGAAATTCCCTATACATTACAAGTCGAGTTTATCGCTTTATTTAAACACAGAAAGTGCAGTTAATTAAATCAAAATTCTGTGAATTATTACCCGGCTTATCGTGCTGGAAAACGTAAAATATTCACCATATATTAGACTTAATATGGAAAGTTGGAGTATAAATAGCAAGTCCGAATTTATACATCTTATCTGATCCGACGAACTTCTTAACTTGTGGTGAAAGAGATAGCGTGTGGGGGCAACAATAGGAGAAATAGGAGCAATAACGATGTCCTGAAAAACATTGATTTCGACGATGCAAAGAATTTGGCGAGAATCCATCCGGCGCAAAAACGGGGTAGCAGATCGTTGGGTCGAGAAAATTTATTGATGTTTTGGGGAATTATCAAGGGGTGATAATTTATGCTCTTATTGATCACAGAGAAAAATTTCGATGGCAATATAGATTTCTAATTGAGTTAATCGCCGTTTGCTTAAACGAGATGAACATTTCTCAGAAAAGTATTTACTAATTATGTTGATAATCAACAGAATCAAAATTTGATTCTGTCTTGTATCTTAGCGTCGAAAGAGCCATATATAATAATCCGACGAATATCTGTTTAACCGTTAAAAATTTTGAAATATTTGTAGGCACAAAAAAAGTTCAATTTTTAATTCTGCATCTCATAGAAAAAAAATTTACAGGTTGTTCCATTTGAAATAACGAAGAAAAATTGCTTCATATTTTATCCAACTTGACATGGAATTTTGGACACCCTGTACAAGTTAGGCTTAAGATATTTATAGTAAAGTAACTAGAAACCCACTACAGTAAACACCTAGCGTAGTTTTGATTTTAGGACGTTTTTGTATTTTTAATGATTTCTTAAAGAAAATGTTGCAAAATATTTTTTTTTTCTCTTTATTTATTTATTCCTCTGGAACTATTTAACCAAATTTAACAATATCCTAGGAATGTGCAGTTGTCAGAAAGGAATCCAAAAATGTAAAAAAATACAGGGGGTTTCGTTGAAAAAAATTCACCCTCGGCGGCTCACACTTTTTGCAGACACCCTGTACATATGAACATATTTGCCTGAAATACATCCTTGTACACAGTTTAGGTTTACATGTGAAAGAAATTCCTAACTTCTTTATTATAGGACCTACTGACGCACTGTTGCAGGACCCTGTGATCGTAGTTTATCTACCAACAGTTGGACTATAAACGCTTAGCAAAGCGATTGCTCTCTAGGAAAGTCCCAGAAGACTAGATTCTAATGCCCAAACCAATAGGTGTGAACATATACCAAACCTATTGCCCTGTGAATTAATATCGATTATTAATTAAAATTCCACAGTTTTAATGTGAGATTCAGGAACCTTAATTTTTATTCATACAAATTGTATCGATTTTGAAGGCATTTTTGGATTTTCTACATCAACAAACCTCCTAAAAGGGTTAGTATACCCTTCGGAGTATCTTATGTCACAAAGTTATCGATTACCGAAGGGAATAGATCTAAAACAATTTTCATGGGAATAAACACACCTTCGGTGTTAAATAGAGAGCTTTGAGGTGGATCGGCGTTAAAAGAAAATGATACAGCTCTCGCAAAATGGAACACATAAAGGAGTTTTTACAGCAGGACGAAAATGTTATATATGTTGTTGAACACAACAATAAAGTGTCAGAATGACGATTTATTTGAGATGGCAGCCACAAAAATCGATACAACAGCTTGCACGCCCGTTATATTATAAATTATTGTTAACAACGGTCTTTTCCACTAACATTTGTTAGTGAGGCAACATTTCATATCTAAAAGGTCACTGTTGCATACGTTACAAATGCAATTTATGAAGCAGCTGTGTGATAAAATCTTCTTCCTATTAAGTAACATCCATATTTTGCCCTTGAAACACTGCGAGTAGAATACAAAAATAAAGATAGAGACGATAAACTAGTGTTTACTAAATATCGATTGTTTCCACCACCGATAGTATCGATAGATTTTTACAAAAACGTCCATAGCATCGATAGTTTTAGCTGATATTAAATAATAAAATGAACCTTCAAATTTGACCTGCCATTGCCATCTAGGGTCCAACGAACGTCCCTTGGGGGAGATAGCTGCTTTTGCGATGTACTGCAAACCGATTCCAATTTTCCCAACGTTGATACGTTTAAATTAAACGTACCAACGTTTTTTTTTTTCGGGTTAAACTTTAACCCGAAAAAGAGTTTTTCATTGTTCGATTAATTCACCTTAAATTTGAAAATAAGTCAGACATTACTTATTGCCCAAACCAACAAAGATATTTTTACTCGAAAATCGTCGCTTACGGGAATTTTTCGTTCGAAAGCCCTCTTGTTGATGATCTTTTCTCTGCGAGCTATACACAATCGTAATTAATTAAAATATTTTCTCGTTTCCTTATTTCGAATGAAAATACCAAAGTTTAATTACACTAATTAAAACGCTACATAGAATTTTAATTTTAAACCAGCCTCGAATTCCGAGCAAAATCTTTTAAACGGTAACGAGTGGAAAAACGAGTTTTGTAGTAAATTAAAATAATCGATAAATTAAATTACCTTGTTTCCATTTCGAAATTTACCAGTATTTTCTTTCACTTAAAATACTGTTTTAATTAGGCCAATAACAAGACACAGACTATACCAATTTGGCATTATCTTGGGATGATTGTTTTCAGTTGGCCTCTTCGTAAACCTTTCGTCAACTGCACTGTCACAAAAAGCTAATTTGATAGTTTATCAAAATGTAGTCGAAATTTTGAACTTTTATCCAAACATTTTTAATTTTTTTCTTTAAAATATTTTTCAAAATTCGACCCTTTTTTTTCCTTGTTTTCAGTTGGGCTCTTTGTAAACCTTTCGTCAACTGTACTGTCACAAAAAGCTAATTTGAGTTCTTGTTTATAAAAATGTAGTCAACATTTTGAACTGTTACCTGAATATTTTTTCTTTACAAAATCCATTTTTCAAAATTCGACCTATTTTTTCTTTATTTTCAGTTGGCCTCCTCGTAAACCTTTAGTCAACTATACCATAAATTTGGATCCTCGCTTTTTCCCATGTCCCCCTCGACCGTAGCGGTCAAGATTTAAATGAAATAAATGTAAAATGAGTCTAATTTATTTAATTTTGAGATGCTGCTACCGAATTTGGCTTTTGAATTGGCTTTCAATTATTCGTTTTGACGATAGATGGCCCCAAAAGGTATAAATTTGGATCTTCGCTTTTTCTCACGTCTCTCCCGACCGTAGCTGTCAAGATTTAAATGAAATAAATGTAAAATCTGTCTATTTTTGTCAATTTTGAGATTCTGCTACCGAATTTGGTTTTTGAATTGGTTTTCGATTATTCGTTTTGACGATAGATGGCCCCAAAGGGTATAAATTTGGATTTTCGCTTTTTCTCATGACTCTCCCGACCGTAGCTGTCAAGATTTAAATGAAATAAATGTAAAATCTGTCTATTTTTGTCAATTTTGAGATTCTGCTACCGAATTTGGTTTTTGAATTGGTTTTCGATTATTCGTTTTAACGATAGATGGCCCCAAAGTGTATAAATTCTGATATGCACATTTTTCCATGTCTCTCCCGACCGTAGCTGTCAAGATTAAAATGAAATAGATTTAAAATGTTTCTATTTTGAGCAATTTTAAGATGCTGCTACCGAATTTGGCTTTTGAATTTACCTTCGATTACTAGTTTTAACGACAGAGGTCCCCAAAGTGTATAAACTTGAGTCTTCGCTTTTTTCCATGTCTCTCCCGACCGTAGCTGTCAAGATTTAAATGAAATAAATGTGTAATGTGTCTATTTTCGTCAATTTTGAGATTCTGATACTGAATTTGGCTTTTGAATTGGCTTTCCATTATTCGTTTTAACGATAGAAGGCCCCAAAGTGTTTAAATTTGTATCTTCGCTTTTTTCCATGTCTCTCCCGACCGTACCTGTCAAGATTTATATGAAACAAATGTAAAATCTGTCTATTTTAGTCAATTTTGAGATTCTGCTACCAAATTTGGTTTTTGAATTTGTTTTCGCTAATTCGTTTTAACGATAGATGGCCCCAAAGGGTATAAATTTGGATCTTCGCTTTTTCTCATGTCTCTCCCGACCGTAGCTGTCAATATTTAAATGAAATAAATGTAAAATCTGTTTATTTTGGTCAATTTTAAGATTCTTCTACCGAATTTGGTTTTTGAATTGGTTTTCGATTATTCGTTTTAACGATAGATGGCCCCAAAGTGTATAAATTTCGATATGCACATTTTTCCATGTCTCTCCCGACCGTAGCTGTCAAGATTAAAATGAAATAGATTTAAAATGTTTCTGTTTTGAGCAATTTTAAGATGCTGCTACCGAATTCGGCTTTTGAATTTACCTTCGATTACTCGTTTTAACGACAGAGATCCCCAAAGTGTATAAACTTGAGTCTTCGCTTTTTTCCATGTCTCTCCCGACCGCAGCTGTCAAGATTTAAATGAAATAAATGTAAAATCTGTCTATTTTAGTCAATTTTGAGATTCTGCTACCGACTTTGGTTTTTGAATTTGTTTTCGATTATTCGTTTTAACGATAGATGGCCCCAAAGTGTATAAATTTCGTTATGCACATTTTTCCATGTCTCTCCCGACCGTAGCTGTCAAGATTAAAATGAAATAGATTTAAAATGTTTCTATTTTGAGCAATTTTAAGATGCTGCTACCGAATTTGGCTTTTGAATTTACCTTCGACTACTCGTTTTAACGACAGAGGTCCCCAAAGTGTATAAATTTGAGTCTTCGCTTTTTTCCATGTCTCTCCCGACCGTAGCCGTTAAGATTTAAATGAAATAAATGTGAAATGTGTTTATTTTAGTCAACTTTAAGATTCTGCTACCGAATTTGTCTTTTGAAATGGTTTTCGATTATTCGTTTTAACGATAGATGGCCCCAAAATGTATAAATTTGGATATTCGCTTTTTTTCACATGTCTCTCCCGACCGTAGCTGTCAAGATTAAAATAAAATAAATGTAAAATGTATCTAATTTAGTCAATTTTAGGATGCTGCTACCGAATTCGGCCTTTAAATTGGCCTTCGATTATTCGTTTTAACGATAGAAGTCCCCAAAGTGTATAAATTTGAAAATTCACATTTTTCCATGTCTCTCCCGACCGTAGCTGTCAAGATTAAAATAAAATAAATGTAAAATGTATCTAATTTAGTCAATTTTGAGATGCTGCTACCGAATTTGGCTTTTGAATTGGTTTTCGATTATTCGTTTTAACGATAGAAATCCCCAAATTGTATAAATTTAAATCTTCGCTTTTTCTCATGTCTCTCCCGACCGTAGCTGTCAAGATTTAAATGAAATAAATATAAAATGTGTCTATTTCAGTCAATTTTGGTATGCTGCTACCGAATTTAACTTTTATACTGATCTTCGATTGTTCCTTTTAACGACAGAAGTCCCCAAACTGTATAAATTTGGATATTCACATTTTTCCATGTCTCTCCCGACCATAGCTGTCAAGATTTAAATAAAATAAATGTAAAATGTATCTAATTTAGTCAATTTTGAGATGCTGCTAACGATAGAAATTCCCAAAGTGTATAAATTTGGATCTTCGCAGTTTTCGATGTCTCTCCCAACCGTAGCTGTCAAAATTTAAATGCAATAGATGTAAAATGTGTCTATTTTAGTCAATTTTGGGATAATGCTACAGAGTTTGATTTTTATATTGGCCTTTGATTATTCATTTCAACGATAGAAGTCCCTAAAGTGTATAAATTTGAGTCTTCGCTTTTTTCCATGTCTCTCCCGACCGTAGCTGTCAAGATTTAAATGAAATAAATGTGAAATGTGCCTTTTTTAGTCAATTTTAAGATTCTGCTACCGAATTTGGCTTTTGAATCGGTTTTCGATCATTCGTTTTAACGATAGGTGGCCCCCCAGTGTATAAATTTGGATATTCACATTTTTTCATGTCTCTCCCGACCGTAGTCGTCAAGATTTAAATGAAATAGATTTAAAATGTTTCTATTTTAGTCAATTCTAAAATGCTGCTACCGAATTTGGCTTTTGAATTGGTTTTCGATTATTCGTTTTAACGATAGAAGTCCCCAAATTGTATAAATTTGGATCTTCGCTTTTTCTCATGTCTCTACCGACCGTAGCTGTCAAGATTTAAATGAAATAAATGTAAAATGTGTCTAATTTATTCAATTTTGAGATGCTGCTACCGAATTTGGCTCTTATAATGGCCTTCGATTATTCGTTTTAACGATAGAAGTCCCCAAAATGTATAAATTTGAAAATTCACATTTTTTCCATGTCTCTCCCGACCGTAGCTGTCAAGATTAAAATAAAATAAATGTAAAATGTATCTAATTTAGTCAATTTTAAGATGCTGCTACCGAATTTGGCCTTTAAATTGGCCTTTGATTATTCGATTTAGCGATAGAAATCCCCAAAGTGTATAAATTTGGATCTTCGCTTTTTCTCATGTCTCTCCCGACCGTAGCTGTCAAGATTTAAATGAAATAAATGTGGAATGTATCTATATTAGTCAATTTTGAGATTCTGCTACCGAATTTGGCTTTTGAATTGGTTTTCGATTATTCGTTTTAACGATAGATGGCCCCTCAGTGTATAAATTTGGATCTTCGCTTTTTCTCATGTCTCTCCCGACCGTAGCTGTCAAGATTCAAATGAAATAATTGTTTAATGTGTCTATTTTAGTCAATTTTGATATTCTGCTACCGAATTTGGCTTTTACAGTGGCCTTTGTTTATTTGTTTTAACGATAGAAGTCCCCAAAGTGTATAAATTTGGATCTTCGCTTTTTCCCATGTCTCTCCCGACCGTAGCTGTCAAAATTTAAATAAAATAAATGTAAAATGTATCTAATTTAGTCAATTTTGAGATGCTGCTACCAAATTTGGCCTTTAAATTGGCTTTTGATTATTCGTTTTAACCATAGAAATCCCCATAGTATATAAATTTGGATCTTCCCAGTTTTCGATGTCTCTCCCAACCGTAGCTGTTAAGATTTAAATGCAATAAATGTAAAATGTGCCTATTTAAGTCAATTTTGGAATGATGCTACCGAGTTTGATTTTTATATTGGCCTTTGATTATTTGTTTTAACGATAGAAGTCCCCAAAGTGTATAAATTTAGGCCTTCGCTTTTTTCCATGTCTCTCCCGACCGTAGCTGTTAAGATTTAAATGAAATAAATGTGAAATGTGTTTATTTTAGTCAACTTTGAGATTTTGCTACCGAATTTGGCTTTTGAATTGGTTTTCAATTATTCGTTTTAACGATAGATGGCCCCAAAATGTATAAATTTGGATATTTGCTTTTTTTCACATGTCTCTCCCGACCGTAGCTGTCAAGATTAAAATAAAATAAATGTAAAATGTATCTAATTTAGTCAATTCTGAGATGCTGCTACCGAATTCGGCCTTTAAATTGGCCTTCGATTATTCGTTTTAACTATAGAAGTCCCCAAACTGTATAAATTTGAAAATTCACATTTTTCCATGTCTCTCCCGACCGTAGCTGTCAAGATTAAAATAAAATAAATGTAAAATGTATCTAATTTAGTCAATTTTGAGATGCAGCTACCGAATTGGGCCTTTAAATTGGCCTTTGGTTATTCGTTTTAGCGATAGAAATCCCCAAAGTGTATAAATTTGGATCTTCGCTTTTTCTCATGTCTCTCCCGACCGTAGCTGTCAAGATTTAAATAAAATAAATGTAAAATGTATCTATTTCAGTCAATTTTGGTATGCTGCTACCGAATTTAACTTTTATATTGATCTTCGATTATTCGTTTTAACGATAGAAGTCTCCAAACTGTATACATTTGGATATTCACATTTTTCCATGTCTCTCCCGACCGTAGCTGTCAAGATTAAAATGAAATAGATTTAAAATGTTTTTATTTTAGGCAATTTTCAGATGCTGCTACCGAATTTGGCTTTTGAATTTACCTTCGATTATTCGTTTTAACGATAGAAGTTCCCAAAGTGCATAAATTTCAGACTTCGCTTTTTTTTATGTCTCTCCCGACCGTAGCTCTCAAGATTTAAATCAAATGAATGCAAAAGGTGTCTATTTTAGTCAAATTTGAGATGCTGCTACCGAATTTGGCTTTTAAATTGGCCTTCGATTATTCGTTTTAACGATAGCAGTTCCCTAAGTGCATAAATTTGAGTCTTCGCTTTTTTCCATGTCTCTCCCGACCGTAGCTGTCAAGATTTAAATGAAATAAATGTAAAATATATCTAATTTAGTCAATTTTAAGATGATGCTACCGAATTTGGCTTTTATAATGACCTCTGATTATTCGTTTTAACGATAGAAGTGCCCAAAGTGTATAAATCTGGATCTTCGCTGTTTCCCATGTCTCTCCCGATCGTAGCTCTCAAGATCTAAATTAAATAAAGGTAAGATGTGTCTATTTTAGTCAAATTTAAGATGCTGCTACAGAATTTGGCTTTTGAACTGACCTTCGATTATTCGTTTTAACGATAGAAGTCTTCAAACTGTATAAATTTGGATCTTTACATTTTTCCATGTCTCTCCCGATCGTAGTCGTCAAGATTTAAATGAAATAGATTAAAAATGTTTCTATTTTAGTCAATCTTAAGATGCTGCTACCAAATTCGGCTTTTGAATTGGCCTTCGATTATTCGTTTTAACGATAGAAGTCCCCAAAGTGTATAAATTTGGATTTTCACATTTTTCCATGTCTCTCCCGATCGTAGTGGTCAAGATTTAAATTAAATAGATGTAAAATGTGTCTAATTTAGTCAATTTTGAGATGCTGCTACTGAATTTGGCTTTTATAATGGCCTTCGATTATTCGTTTTAACGATAGAAGTCCCCAAAGTGTATAAATTTAGATTTTCGCATTTTCCCATGTCTCTCCCGACCGTAGATGTCAAAATTTAAATGAAATAAATGCAAAATATGTCTATTTTAGTCAATTTTGGTATGCTGCTACTGAATCTCGCTTTTAAATTGGCTTTCGATTATTAGTTTTAACGATAGAAGGCCCGAAATTGTATACATTTGGATCTTCACTTTTTCTCAGGTCTCTCCCGACCGTAGCTGTCAAGATTTAAATGAAATAAATGTGAAATGTGCCTTTTTTAGTCAATTTTGAGATTCTGCTACCGAATTTGGCTTTTGAATCGGTTTTCCATCCTTCGTTTTAACGATAGGTGGCCCCCCAGTGTATAAATTTGGATATTCACATTTTTCCATGTCTCTCCCGATCGTAGTCGTCAAGATTTAAATGAAATAGATTTAAAATGTTTCTATTTTAGTCAACTCTAAGATGCTGCTACCGAATTTAGCTTTTGAATTGGTTTTCGATTAATCCTTTTAACGATAGAAGTCCCCAAATTGTATAAATTTGGATCTTCGCTTTTTCTCATGTCTCTCCCGACCGTAGCTGTCAAGATTTAAATGAAATAAATGTAAAATGTGTCTAATTTATTTCATTTTAAGATGCTGCTACCGAATTTGGCTTTTATAATGGCCTTCGATTATTCGTTTTAACGATAGAAGTCCCTAAACTGTATAAATTTGAAAATTCACATTTTTCCATGTCTCTCCCGACCGTAGCTGTCAAGATTAAAATAAAATAAATGTAAAATGTATCTAATTTAGTCAATTTTGAGATGCTGCTACCAAATTTGGCCTTTAAATTGGCCTTTGGTTATTCGTTTTAACGATAGAAATCCCCAAAATGTATAAATTTGGATCTTCGCTTTTTCTCATGTCTCTCCCGACCGTAGCTGTCAAGATTTAAATGAAATAAATGTAAAATGTATCTATTTCAGTCAATTTTGGTATGCTGCTACCGAATTTAACTTTTATATTGATCTTCGATTATTCGTTTTAACGATAGAAGTCTCCAAACTGTATACATTTGGATATTCACATTTTTCCATGTCTCTCCCGACCGTAGCTGTCAAGATTAAAATGAAATAGATTTAAAATGTTTTTATTTTAGGCAATTTTCAGATGCTGCTACCGAATTTGGCTTTTGAATTTACCTTCGATTATTCGTTTTAACGATAGAAGTTCCCAAAGTGCATAAATTTGAGACTTCGCTTTTTTTTATGTCTCTCCCGACCGTAGCTCTCAAGATTTAAATCAAATGAATGTTAAATGTGTCTATTTTAGTCAAATTTGAGGTGCTGCTACCGAATTTGGCTTTTAAATTGTCCTTCGATTATTCGTTTTAACGATAGCAGTTCCCTAAGTGCATAAATTTGAGTCTTCGCTTTTTTCCATGTCTCTCCCGACCGTAGCTGTCAAGATTTAAATGAAATAAATGTAAAATATATCTAATTTAGTCAATTTTGAGATGATGCTACCGAATTTGGCTTTTATAATGGCCGTTGATTATTCGTTTTAACGATGGAAGTCCGCAAAGTGTATAAATCTGGATCTTCGCTGTTTCCCATGTCTCTCCCGATCGTAGCTCTCAAGATTTAAATTAAATAAAAGTAAGATGTGTCTATTTTAGTCAAATTTGAGATGCTGCTACAGAATTTGGCTTTTGAACTGACCTTCGATTATTCGTTTTAACGATAGAAGTCTTCAAAGTGTATAAATTTGGATCTTTACATTTTTCCATGTCTCTCCCGATCGTAGTGGTTAGGGTTTGTCAGTTTTTAAAAACCGGGTGTAAAAACCGGTTTTTTGGAGAAAATTATAAAATTCGAAAACCGGTTTTTTGGTAGAAAATATCGGTTTTCAATGTATGAATAACACTTAAAAAAAATTTGAAAATGACAAATGTAGCCAAATGTACCAGATTGATGAAAACACTGTTGCAAGCGGTTTGGTTCTTGGAGAGAATGTGTTGTTTTAACTCTGAATGACCTTAATGCTTCTCATATGTGAAATGAAGATGAAGAAGAATATTACAAAGTTGTGGAACTCCTTAAAGTTTTAGGTCCGGTAGAATTAGCAGCCGAAGCTTTAGGTAGACAAAACGCAAATTTATTAACGAGTGAAGGTATATTTGAATTTTTGCTGGGTGAACTACAAAATTTGAAATCCGAAATTAGTCAGAAATTATTACACGCTATAAAGGCACGGATTGAAGAAAGAAGAGGTACAGAATTAGTTACACTTATTCTTTATTTACAAAATTCTCAAACTGTTTTAACGAAATCTTCTAATAAATTCCTTCCATTAGCAACGAAAAGTGACATTATTAAGTTATCCGGACAAATATTATCAAGATTATATAAAGATTACTCTGTAGGGGAAGAATGTGATATTCAAAAACGTGATGAAAGCGATATTCAAGAGCCAGACAATGTTTTATTGAAAATGCTATGGAAGTGGCAATTAATAAATATTTAAAGAAACCGGAAGAAGTGACTTCCTCTACTCAAACTGTAAGAAAAGAGTTTTTGGCCCTGGAAGCCACACATAAAAGGACAAAAAATTTAGAATTATTATATCAGGCTTTAAAAACGATTAAGCCTAGTTCGGTTGCAAGTGAGAGGATATTTTCTATTTCGGGGAATTTTGTGAATAAACTAAGGACACGGCTAAATAGCAAATTGATAGACGTCCTCTGTTTTCTGAAATCATATTTCATTAAACAAAAAAGTAAATAGAATATTTAAATTTGTATTGAAATTGCTCGGAATAGAAAATACTCGGTCCTTTGCTTAATTGTCTTTAAAACTAAAATTGATTTTAATAAGTATATATGCAATTTACTCTTATCTTTCGGCTTTGATTATAATTTACATTATATAATACACAGTTATATATTTTCTAACTGTTTTTAATAAGTATCCATCTGTATCTAATAACATTGTTTTTTAAAAAAATAATATGGTTATTATAAAAATATGAAAATATATTGTTTTTATTTATTCGAACCCTTTGCTGAATAACTCGTTTCACAATTATAAAAATATTTACATCCCTATATGTGAAATAATGCATAAACAACGAATAATTGTGTTTAAAGTTATTTAATCCTGGTCAACTATTATTTCTTTGATCTACTAAATTGCATAAAAAAATTTTACTATCAATAAAATTGAACAGTAAATAATTTCAGTCAAAAACTGCTTTTAATCACTCAAAATTTTCTGTTAAAATTTTTTGTTCAAATTACAGAATATTCGAGCAAACATTTTTTTTTATAAAAATTCGAAACCGGTTAAAACCGGTTTTCTGGAAAAACTACTATTCGAAAACCGGTTTTCTAAAATGTCGGTTTTTGTATAAACCCTAGTAGTGGTCAAGATTTAAATTAAATAGATGTAAAATGTGTCTAATTTAGTCAATTTTGAGATGCTGCTACCGAATTTGGCTTTTATAATGGCCTTCGATTATTCGTTTTAACGATAGAAGTCCCCAAAGTGTATAAATTTGGATTTTCGCATTTTCCCATGCCTCTCCCGACCGTAGATGTCAAGATTTAAATGAAATAAATGCAAAATGTGTCTATTTTAGTCAACTTTGGTATGCTGCTACCGAATCTGGCTTTTAAATTGGCTTTCGATTATTAGTTTTAACGATAGAAGGCCCCAAATTGTATACATTTGGATCTTCACTATTTCTCAGGTCTCTCCCGACCGTAGCTGTCAAGATTTCAATGAAATAAATGCAAAATGTATCTAATTTAGTCAATTTGGAGATGTAGCTACCGAATTTGGCTTTTATAATGGCCTTTGATTATTCGTTTTAACGACAGAAGTCCCCAAAGTGTATAAATTTGGATCTTCACATTTTTCCATGTCTCTCCCGATCGTAGCTCTCAAGATTTAAATTAAATAAATGTGAGATGTGTCTATTTTAGTCAAATTTGAGAGGCTGCTACCAAATTTAGCTTTTGAACTGAACTTCGATTATTCGTTTTAACGATAGAAGTCCCCAAAGTGTATAAATTTGGATCTTCACTTTTTTCCATGTCTCTCCCGATCGTAGTGGTCAAGATTTAAATTAAATAGATGTAAAATGTGTCTAATTTAGTCAATTTTGAGATGCTGCTACCGAATTTGGCTTTTATAATGGCCTTCGATTATTCGTTTTAACGATAGAAGTCCCCAAAGTGTATAAATTTGGATTTTCGCATTTTCCCATGTCTCTCCCGACCGTAGATGTCAAGATTTAAATGAAATAAATGCAAAATGTGTCTATTTTAGTCAATTTTGGTATGCTGCTACCGAATCTGGCTTTTGAATTGGCTTTCGATTATTAGTTTTAACGATAGGAGGCCCCAAATTGTATACATTTGGATCTTCACTTTTTCTCAGGTCTCTCCCGACCGTAGCTGTCAAGATTTCAATGAAATAAATGCAAAATGTATCTAATTTGGTCAATTTTGAGATGCTGCTACCGAATTTGGCTTTTATAATGGCCTTTGATTATTCGTTTTAACGACAGAAGTCCCCAAAGTGTATAAATTTGGATCTTCACATTTTTCCCTTGTCTCTCCCGATCGTAGCTCTCAAGATTTAAATTAAATAAATGTAAGATGTATCTATTTTAGTCAAATTTAAGAGGCTGCTACCAAATTTAGCTTTTGAACTGAACTTCGATTATTCGTTTTAACGATAGAAGTCCCCAAAGTGTATAAATTTGGATCTTCACATTTTTCCATGACTCTCCCGATCGTAGTGGTCAAGATTTAAATTAAATAGATGTAAAATGTGTCTAATTTGGTCAATTTTGAGATGCTGCTACCGAATTTGGCTTTTATAATGGCCTTCGATTATTCGTTTTAACGATAGAAGTCTCCAAAGTGTATAAATTTGGATTTTCGCATTTTCCCATGCCTCTCCCGACCGTAGATGTCAAGATTTAAATGAAATAAATGCAAAATGTGTCTATTTTAGTCAACTTTGGTATGCTGCTACCGAATCTGGCTTTTGAATTGGCTTTCGATTATTAGTTTTAACGATAGAAGGCCCCAAATTGTATACATTTGGATCTTCACTATTTCTCAGGTCTCTCCCGACCGTAGCTGTCAAGATTTCAATGAAATAAATGCAAAATGTATCTAATTTAGTCAATTTGGAGATGCAGCTACCGAATTTGGCTTTTATAATGGCCTTTGATTATTCGTTTTAACGACAGAAGTCCCCAAAGTGTATAAATTTGGATCTTCACATTTTTCCCATGTCTCTCCCGATCGTAGCTCTCAAGATTTAAATTAAATAAATGTAAGATGTGTCTATTTTAGTCAAATTTGAGAGGCTGCTACCAAATTTAGCTTTTGAACTGAACTTCGATTATTCGTTTTAACGATAGAAGTCCCCAAAATGTATAAATTTGGATCTTCACATTTTTCCATGTCTCTCCCGATCGTAGTGGTCAAGATTTAAATTAAATGAATGCAAAATGTATCTAATTTAGTCAATTTTGAGATGCTGCTACCGAATTTGGCTTTTATAATGGCCTTCGATTATTCGTTTTAACGATAGAAGTCCCCAAAGTGTATAAATTTGGATTTTCGCATTTTCCCATGTCTCCCCCGACCATTGCTGTCAAGACCTAAATGAAATAAATGTTAAATGTGTCTATTTTGGTGAATTTTGAGATTCTGCTACCAAATTTGGCTTTTGAATTGGCTTTCGATTATTAGTTTTAACGATAGAAGGCCCCAAATTGTATACATTTGGATATTCACTTTGTCTCAGGTCTCTCCCGACCGTAGCTGTCAAGATTTAAATGAAATAAATGTAAAATGTGTCTATTTTAGTCAATTTTGGTATGCTGCTACCGAATCTGACTTTTGAATTGGCCTTCGATTATTCGTTTTCAGGATAATAGTCACAAAAAGCTAATTTGAGTTTTTGTTTATTAAAATGTAGTCGAAATTTTGAACTTTTATCTGAAAATTTGTCGTCATTTTTTTCTTAAAAATATCCATTTTTTAAGATTCGACTTTTTTTTCTTTATATTCGGTTGGCCTCGTCGTAAACCTTTCGTCAACTGTACTGTCACAAAAAGCTAATATGACTTCTTGTTTATCAAAATGTAGTTGAAATTTTGAACTTCTTTGTGAACATTTTTCGTCATTTTTTTCCTTCAAAATATCCATTTTTCAAAATTCGACCCTTTTTTTCTTTGTTTTCAGTTGGCCCTCTCGTAAACCTTTCGTCAACTGTACTGTCACAAAAAGCTTATTTGACTTCTTGTTTATCAAAATATAGTCGAATTTTTGAACTTTAATCTGAAGATTTGTGGTCATTTTTTTTTCAAAATATCCATTTTTCAAAATTTGACCTCTTTTTTCTTTATTTTAAGTTGGCCTCTTCGTAAACCTTTCGTCAATTGTACTGTCACAAAAAGCTAACTTGACTTCTTGTTTATCAAAACGTAGTCGCAATTTTGAACTTTTATCTAAAGATTTGTCGTCATTTTTTTCTTCAAAATATCCATTTTCAAAATTCGAACTTTTTTTTCAACTGTACTGTCACAAAAAGCTAATTTGACTTTTTGTTCATCAAAGTGTAGTCGCAATTTTGAACTTTTATCTGAAGATTTGTCGTCATTTTTTCCTTCAAACTACCCATTTTTCAAAATTCTTTTCTTTGTTTTCAGTTGGTCTCTTCGTAAACATTTCGTCAACTGTACAGGGTGATCGAAACTCGATGTCTCGACGCTATTATAAGAAAAGGAAAAACGATATCAGAAATCTGAAAAGAGATTCTCAAATTGGATTGAATAAGGTCCATTTTTAGTTCAATTTGCATAATTTTCCAGATTTCGAAACCAAAGTAATGAGGTCATTGAATTTTTTTCTTTAGAGAAACACCTACATTTAGGCACATTTAAAAAGAGCTAATTTTTCTAAATAAATTTTGAAAACAAAACAGTTTGATATCTTTTTTCATTAATTATAAGCAAATTTATTATGGAATTAGTACGATTTAATCAAACTGCCTTTGGAAACAAATCTATCATTTATTTTTAGGTTTAGAATATATCAAAGATTATTTATCTGCTCTTATAGTTTTTTTTAATTCCCCATAAACTAATAAATAATACAAGGTGAGTCAGAAAGAATGGGCCAACGCAGAGACTAAATAGACTGAACCTAACACGGTAAGCAGTGAAACCAGTTGGAAGCCTGGCGAAAGCCTAGCTCCATTTAGCTCGCAATGCCCTCTTATTATCTGGCAGACCTTTGCGAAGATAACATCGGTTTTTTTTAAAGAAAATGGGCTGTAAATATGGGGAAGTGTATTGTGGATCATTGTTGAAACCTCAGTGAACACATTAGTGAAGGAAAATCAAGAGTTTCATTCTTTGGGTAGGTAAAAATAAAATATATAAATATTCAATTATCGGCGTGCGCGCTTCGCCATTTCACTGCAATCATGACGTGTTTACAGCACCGGCTTAACAATATTGTGCACAGGCGTCGCGTATTGAAAGAAAATTATTTTACTCTTAAACCAAGATGTCTTTGAAAATAGTTCTCCTGAACTTTTACCAAAAAGCACTTATAAAAATTATCCTATTGGTCCAAAAGCCCCTAATTCTAAAGTTTCATCTAAATCGTTAGAACCGTTACGCGGCAAGTTTCGTATTTATAAATTTTACTTAATCCGACCATATTAAAGAGTAGTGGAATGCACCTCCCCACCACCCCGAATTTTAGCTTCAACTGTACGCATGAGACAAGATTGAAACGTTCAGTCTATTTAGTCTCTGGGCCAACGCAAAACTGGAGATATTATCCACCAAAATATTACTATTGAGCTCAACGTGCCTCATACTAATCTGATTGGTTTAAGAGATAGAGGGCTTCTAAAGTTTAAATTTTATTCTGAAATTTCTCAATAATTGGGAAAATTTTGGTGCTATAAATTTAATATTTTAACTTTAGACGACTTAAACTTACTTTAGCTTTAGACAACTTAAAAAAAGAGTACCTTTTCTTTATAGAATTGATCGTTCTATATACTGTTTACTTGTTTTAATTATAACTCAATAGATAAAAAAATATGTTTTAATTTACTTAAATCATTAGGTGAAACTAGCGCCCTCTAGGGGCAACATCAATATAAATTTAAAATTCGTAATTCCCACACCGAAAACCATAAAATTCTTAGATATTAAATTTATAGAATTAAAACACTTTTTCAATTATTAAAAAATTTTCGAATAAAATTTAAACTTTGAACGCCCTGTATCTCGTAAACCAGCCACATTGGCATAAGGCATGTTGAGCTCAATCGTAATACTTTGATGTCTAGTATCTCCAGTTTAGCGTTGGTCCATTCTATCTAACTCACCCTGTATATCATTTACGTAAACATTTTTCCAAGTCAAATGGCAACATAAAATGTTTGTCAACCATTAGTTCAATTATTGACAGACGCCACTATACTTTTATTTTTAATTTATTGCATTTCCAGAGGATATTTGTCTAAATCGTAGTAATTACGACTTTTTGATAATATTCTTTTTTTACAATAAAATTGCTCACTTTTTTAACCAAAAAAGATACCGAATTTTTTTTACAAAATTTGTTTAGAAAAATTAGGTCTTTTTAAATATATAGAAATACAGGTATGTTTCTGGACAAAAAAAGTTTAATGACGTCAATACTTTGGTTTCCAAAGCTGAAAAGACATGTAAATTTGACTTAAAATGGACCTTATTCAATCCAATTCAAGAACCTTTTTTTTTGATTTCCTATGTGGTTTTTCCTTTTCTTATAATAGAGCTGAAACATCGAATTTCGCTCACCCTGTACTGTCACAAAAAGCTAATTTGACTTCTTGCTTATCAAAATGTAGTCGAAATTTTGAATTTTTATCTGAACATTTTTCGTCATTTCTTTTCTTCAAAATATCCATTTTTGAAAATTCGACCTTTTTAAAAAATATCCACTTTTTTAAAATTCGAATTTCTGCAAATTTCTAACTGTTTACTAAAATTTTGTTAAATAAATAAATCAGGATTTCATTTTAGTTTTAAAAGAACAAAATCGTGGAAACGTGCAATGTTATACGATAAAGTAACGTGATGAAATCGCCGACAAATACATGCTCGTTTCATTTTGAAAGCTCCCAAATACTCCTTTTCGTAGGATAATTCGTTATTTACCTAATTACAGCTTTTAAGTTACAATGCAATTTGTGCCAGGCCAACGCTAAGGGTAAGACGAACCTTTCCAAAAGGTCTTAACTAACACTAAAACTGGAAAGTGTTAGTTGATTCTGCAGCTACTTTCCTGAGAGATCAAATAACAAGATAAATGGAGTTTTTACTGGAGAGCCGGACGGCTTTTTGTATCCCTCAGCGCCGATAGCAAAAACCGTTTATTTTTTAGCCTTTCAGATCCATAATTTATGCTCTCTCTAAACGCTAGATTTATAAACGTTGCTACTAATTCATTTTTTGGCTGGTAATGTCTACAATGAATTTTCTGCGATTAAGCTAGAGGAAAACTCTTCGTCAGTCAATTTCGAATTTAAAATAAATTAATTTTAAGTAGGTTCGGTGGCTTACTTAATACTTAGGGAATATTGCAATTATTTCTCTTCGTCGAATTTGAAATAAAACGCTTTAAAGTAAATTCAGTGGCTTGCCTTATACTTAGGGAATATTGCAATTATTTTAATTTTGTTTTGACGCATATTCCCCAACCCGAGCTGCCACTCGAGTCTATGATAATGTATGAATACTTATTAGCAAGAAAAGTTGGATGATGTGATAAACAAAAATCAGTTTCTCGACAAAATTTCAATTTGACAGTTAATTTGAATGTTTATTGATTATATCTACCCCGGAGTCCTGAAGGGAAAATTAAGTAACGGCGGCTATTGATCTTTTATTTACATTGTGGCGATTAATTTTAGTTAGCCAGCTGCAAACGAATGCGATAATTAAAAGTCTATCGCGATAATTTATGCAAGCCCACTAGAATATATATCATACGAAAGGTTGAAACACAGAACTTGTCCCCTGAAACCAAGAAAGAATAAAAAAACACAACAAAGGTTGCTCTAACGCGTTTCGACAGCCAAGCTGTCATCTTGTCTCTAAAGATGACAGTTTGGCTGTTGAAACGCGTTAGAGCAACCTCTGCTATGTTTTTTAATCTTTCTTGGTTGCAGGGGACAAGATTTGTATTTCAATGTTAGAAAAATTCCTTAAATATTCTCCAACAAATGTAGGTTTAATCAACAAATCTATATTAATAAAAATTAAGTGTTCGTCCGTCTGTCGATTGATCTTTTGTCCGGGCTAATCTCGAAAACTGCTGAGTTGATTTTAATGAAACTTTGACTAAAATGTAGAGTATTCTTAGGAGTACCTTTTCGATCATTTTCATTCCAGTAAGGATCAACTTTTCACTTCTAGGAACGTAACTGTGCTAACAGTTTTACTTGAGGTTATGACAGATAAAGAGAAAAGAATCCGTAACTGTACGCAATGTTTATAACTGATTCGCACTTGCAATTCCTACCACTTGCAGTTCCAGGAGGTAATAGAATAAGGAGCATCAAGGTTTGAATCTACTATTCTATTAAAATCAAATGAGAAATTCTTCTATTTTAAAATATAACATCACTGACAGTCAGCAGCTGGTTTTAATATAAAGAACATTCGCTACGTATTTGTAAGCATGGCTTATTCAAACAACTGGGATAATTTGTTGTTATGTTTAATGGTGCACTCTGTTTACCTTTATTATTCATGAATACAAATTCATTTTAAAGAACTTCAATAATAAAGCCTCTTTTCGAACTCATGTCAACAATTTAAAAACGCTTAATAAGATTTTTTTACTTGAATTTGTTAAGCTCTGCTTCCTCGCTTTTCAACTTGAGAACCCACCCAGTTCATTCGTGCGAAGTAAAGCCCATTCATGCCTCTATTTAATTAAATTAGAACGTCCCATTTGCATCAGCTTGTAAATGGGAATAGACTTTCGTTTGTTCCCCGGGGATTATCGCCGATGCACTTGTTCCTTCTTAGGCATTTTTGCGGCAGTATCGTGCCCTCCCAAACAATAGTCTTGTCTAGTTCAATTTGTATCATTTTCAGTTTGCTCGTGTAATACGTGCCTTCCGAGTGTTATCTACAGCTGAATATCAAAATGAAATTATGCAAATTTTCTTACTCAACATATCTACCGAACCGTTTATAAAATCCGAACGGCTTAGAGGAAACAATACCGTGCGCATTGGCACAGATTTCAGATTACATTTGCATAACATTAATAGAGCTTTGATTTGAGCTCAAAGGAAGCGGTTTTGAGGCAAATTGCAGACGTTCCGCACTTCCTTCCAAAAAGGTCGCTTTCGAATACGGACGTCGATTTTATCGGAGCTTAAGTCGAATTTGATAAGACAAAAGGGCTTTAGAATTGAATTCTGCTCTGAGCTGTTTTACCAAAGATCGTTAGATGCCAAGAGAAAGAAAATAGTCAGTCAACCAATATGTATTCAAAATTTCAGGAAAAATTCAAAAAAATATGGGATCCGGTTTATTTCATCTCTTTTTTTTAAGATCAAGATTCAAAAAGAACCCAATAGTGCCTTTGAAGCACTGCAAATAGGATGCTGAAACAAGTTTGAACGGACTGGTCCTTGATTATCTTCAAAAATTGAAATACAGAACTTATCCCCTGAAACCAAGAAAGATTAAAAAACACAACAAAGGTTGCTCTAACGCGTTTCGACTGCCAAGCTGTCAACTTCAGAGAGAAAAAAAACTGTTTTTTTTTTCAATTTTTGCTGAAACAAGATTAGTTCGGGATCACTTTCAGGTCTTGCTCTCTCCGATAAATGAAACG
The DNA here is from genome assembly GCA_028583605.1 of Dastarcus helophoroides. Lineage (NCBI taxonomy): Eukaryota > Metazoa > Arthropoda > Insecta > Coleoptera > Bothrideridae > Dastarcus > Dastarcus helophoroides. The sequence goes on along the minus strand of CM053327.1, from coordinate 43,269,156 downwards.
CGTTTTATGTAAACTTAACGACGTTTATTAAGTGAACCGACATCGCCGAGATCTGGGATGCAATTCTTTTGTACAAAACCTACAGACTACTTCAAAACACCAAGTTTTACCCCACATGTGTTCTATTGTTCTAATAGGGTCGCTGGTCAGTCCACATGCTTCCGGTGGTCAAGTGGCGATCTGACCATTTCTTACACTAAATATCTTAGATAGCTAACAGATAGATAGTAATGAATCGCCTTTTTAAATAAGGAAAGGTTGTGATTTTACAAGCGCCTAGCCGACACTGATCTGATATTTCATATAGCAAAATGATGCTAACGAAATCGACACAACACGAACAGAGGCTTCTTTCAAAGCTTGGATTGCTTATTGTTTTGCTTATGCTTATACTATTATGACGATGTGTTGCACTTGGGGTTGCCACCTTTTCTTTGAGCAAATACAATAAGTATACTGGTTGTTAAAGCTTAGAAAAAAAGGACATTGCATTAAAATAAAGTACCGTTTATTTAATTATTTTTTTTTATGGAACGGACTGGTCCTTGGTTATCTTCAACAATTGAAACACAGAACTTGTCCCCTGAAACCAAGAAAAATTAAAAAACACAACAAAGGTTGCTCTAACGCGTTTCGACAGCCAAGCTGTCATCTTTAGAAAGTTTCTCTCTGACGAAACGCGTTAGAGCAACCTTTGTTGTGTTTTTTAATTTTTCTTGGTTCCAGGGGACAAGTTCTGTGTTTCAATTTTTAATTATTTTCTAATCATTTTAATGGTCTATTAAACTATTCGACGCTGCTATGCAAACGTAGCTAGAACAGGGAAGGGCAAGGTGCGTGGCTTCCCTCTGATTCATGCAGCAAAATTTATATGTATTCAACTGGGAGAACTTTTTCCAAAAATTTTCCTTTCTTCGAAATTCATACTTTTATTGAAACATGTTTCGACTTTTTTCTTAAATTTCCTTTCTTACAAAATTTTCTTTTCTTTTTAATTTCGATTTTATTAATAAAATCTATATATAATGCACAAGACCAATAGGTTTGAACATTTATTAGATTCGAAGTTTGGAAACCAAATACCGGTTTCGATCTTGTTAGATCTCGTCAGTTTGGTATATCCAACTCGAATGCTAATAAATGTTCCGACAAGTAAGTACTAAAACATTCACAGGCGTCAAGCGAGTGACTCTTTAGTACTACCACCTATTGGTCCATAGAGAAACTATGGCCATCGCCAACAATGTCATATGCAAGAAGAATGCAACCTAGACCACAAATATTTATTAGCATTCGAGTTGGATATACCAAACTGACGAGATCTAACAAGATCGAAACCGGTATTTGGTTTCCAAACTTCGAATCTAATAAATGTTCAAACCTATTGGTCTGTGCATTATAGAATCCTTTCTGGGAACTCTCCTAGAGAGCAACCGCTTCGCTAGGTGGCAGTGTTTCAATTGTTGGTAGTTCAGCTACCTATGATTCACTATACACACCGCCTGGAGGGCTGCATGAATTTGTAGTCTAGGTTGCATTCTTCTTGCATAATAAAATCTAACTTTTCTGATCAACCAAATTTCCATTTTTTTTTAAATTCGACTTTTTCTGAAAATTTCAACTTTCTGCAAACAGTCTCTTCATTAAAATTTGTTTTTTCCTCAAAATTTGATCGATCTTTTGAAAAAGAATAAAAATTAATGAGAAAAATATTTATCTGGAAATTTTGAAAGATATTTTTGGAAATTTAAATTTTTTTTTAAAAGAATAAAAATGATAAATTGCGCTTTCGAATTTCAATTATTTTTTAATCCAAATTTCTGGAAGTTTCAATTTGTTTGTGAAAATTTCGACATTTATCTGAATATTGGACATTTCCTGATACAGGGTGGGGCGCCTATTTCCCCCGGACTCGAGCAATCAGGGTAAAATAAATATTCACCCAAAAAATTTCGATATTTTTTCTGAAATTTAGATTTTTTACATTTTTCCCTAATTTCGACAAAATTTGATTCTCTCGGCATTTTAAATTTTTTCTAACAGAAGCAACTTTATTCTCAAAATTTATATCTTTTTCGCGAAATTTCGGTCATTTTCTCGAAATGCCGATCTTGTTCTCAAAATTTCGATTTTTTTAACATTAATTTTTGTATTTGAAAGTTTACCCTTTTTCCCGAAATTCGTCTTTTTTTCGAAATTTTGACCTGCCTTTTTTCGAAACTTCAACTGCATCTCAAAAGCCAATCGTATATGTTCTTGGAAATCTCAATTTTTTTTCTCAAAGTTGGTCATTTTTTCAAAATTTCGATTTTGATTTAAAAATTGTTTTTCTTATAAACGACTAACCTCAAAATTCGACCACTTTATTAAAATTAGTTTTTCCGTGCGAAATTTCTGTTTGTTTTTGAAATTTCGCCTTTTCTCGGGATTACGACTATTTTTTTCGAAATTTCTCTATTTTCTTTTGACTATTCCAGTTTTCCATGTCTTTAAATTTGACTTTCAATTATTTTTCTGAACGTTGAACTTTTCTGAAAATTTCGACCTTATTAAACCTGATTTTTCAAAAATTTTGAGCGATTGCTGAAAATTTTTATTTCAAAATTCGATTTCTAATATTTTTTGGAAATTTTGACTTTTTCCTGTAGATTCGTCTTTTTTCTAGAAAATTTGACTTTTTCTCTTAAAATAGTCTTTTTCTTAAAATTCAAAATTCGTCTTTTTCAAGATTTCAATTTTATTTTCAAAATTCAACTTTTTGGATTTTGTTTCTAAAATCATTTATTTATTTTATAATTCCGTCGTTTTTCTTAATATTTGTCTTCTTCTACAAATTTTAAGCGATTGATGAAATTTTACTTTTTTAACGAAATTTTGATTTTAATTTCAAAATTCGTTTTTTAATATTTCTGGAAATTGCGACTTTTTCCTGTAGATTCGTCGTTTTTTTTGAAATTTTGACTTTCTCTCTTAAAATAGTCCTTTTCGTAAAATTCAAAATTCGTCTTTTTCGAGATTTCAATTTTATTTTCAAAATTCAACTTTTTGGACTTTTGTTTCTAAAATCATTTTTTTTTAATCTTATCGTTTTTCTTAATATTTGTCTTCTTCAGCAAATTTTAACTTTTAATTAAAAATGTGATAATTTATGGTCCTGAAAATGTCGACTTTTTTATCTAAATTAAATCGAAATGTTGAAATTTTTGAATATCGTGAAAAAATATTTCCTATAAATTCAATGTCTCTAGTGAATTTCAAATTTTGAGAACCATGTTTTTGGAATTTAAGATATTTTTCTAAAAAAGCGAATTTTTCTGAAAATTGATTCTTTCCACAAAATTAGATCTTTCAAAATTTTGACATTTTTAAATTTTGGACATTTTTCCAGTTTTTAGCAAATATTAGGTTTTTATTTTTAATATTATTTCCTGAAAATTTCGACTTTTCCAACATTATTTTACTCGTAATTCGTCCTTCAAAAATTACAACTTTACTCCCGAAATTCCAATTTTCCTTTTAAAAATAGACTTTGTTTTAAAAATTTAAAATTAAAAGTTCGATCTCTGTTTCAAAATTGTTATCAATTTTTTTCCAAAGGTAATTTTTTTTTAAAGTCCAGTTTGTTAAAATTCGGTTTTTTTGATAAAATTGAAATTTCTGGAAATGTCAGCCTGTTTCTCGAAATTAATCTTATTCCCCAAATTTTGACTTTTACTTCAAAATTGGAGATTCTTTGTTTTTGGAAATTACCATTTAAAATTGTACTTTTTTTAAAATTTCCACTTTTCCACAAAATTCGTTTACTTTTCTAAAATTTCCTAACGGCTTTACATTGGCGTAGTTAATTATTTTCCTTGTTGAATAATTTCTGAGAAAATTATTTGTTAATTGTTAGTTGTTTTTCATAGACGCCATATTGGATTTTCTCTTTTTCAAATTTAACAAAATTTTCTGAATAACTTAATATGTCACATGTCAAGTTTAATATTAACACTTCGACTAAAATATTTAAATGGAAAGTTAAAAATACAAACTTTTAGAAAAATTTCAATATTTTAAAACGGTAAACACGTAAAATAAACATGTTTATGAATTTTGAACCATTTCAAGTTTTAGGGTGAAAACTGGGAAACTAAATTCACTTCAAAAGTTTAAAAAAGGAAGCAAAGTTCAGACAGTTAACTGTAAATGTAAAAAAAGTCAGGTTTTAACTAGAAATTTGAAAAAACTATGAATTGTAGAATAACATTTTGGGTTGAAAGTTGAATCCTTTTGCATTAAAATAATACTTTCATCCTCAAATATCGTGATTATTTTATCGCCCTGGGGTTAGGAGAAACCCCGGAAAAATAATAATAAAATTGGGATATTCCCACTCAAATTGAAATTCCTGTCAGAAATTAGTTACATGCAGAGGAGATTAGTTTAATTAGAATTACTCATCTGCATATTCCGCCCATGTTTCGCTAAATTATAAAAAACACTAAATTGTTTTTGACACACAGCACTTTATATTTTTTCAGATATTTGTAAGAAGGCAATAATTTCAGAAAGAAAGAAAAGGTCAATTGACAAACACACAAACAAAAAAAAAGGATTTTGAAATAATGGCAGAACCAGGTAGAACTCCACTGAATCATATGGTTTGTTCGTGTTGTTCCGATTTCGCTCGCGACATTTCTCCATTGAAATATCAGATCAGTGTCGGCTAGGCGCTTGTTTCATTTAGAGTCAATTACATGTAAAAAAACCAAACAGAAACAAAGTTAAAAAAACAGTATTTAAAAACATACAATGTAAAAATGCATAAAAGTATGCAGATGAAATGACCACAGCAAAAATAAACCGGGTGTATCTCTTAAAAAAATTAAATTTTTATCCCACACCGCTCTAAAAACACCCTCTATAAAGCTGCATACTGTTGTATATTTAAATTTAGCGCCAAGCACCAAGAAAAAGATGGCGCGTAGAACGGCATAGCGTCACAAGCATAAATAGATTATTGTATAAAGAACTAGTAAATAATAAAGTTGCTTATAGTAAAAGCTGTTTCAATCAAGAATAAACAAATAAAACACATACACGCCAAAGGCGACAAAAAAGGGACGAATCCGAACGATTTTTTTATGAATATATTTCCGACAATTTATCATTATTTTTTGGACGCTCTGTATATGTCACTAAAACGCTTAGTAAATCATCTAATGTAACAGTCGCATCCTATTTTCCTATCTTCATTATAGCACCGTTGTCTAAGCGTTAAATTATTTTTATTTTTAACAGAGCGAGGAAAAGTAGCCCATTTTCGTTGGAAATCACGATTCGTAGTGCAAATTCAAAGTGAGTTTAACTTTTATGACTTGATATTTCCAGGAAATCTGATGAAGTCGGTGCATTTCACACCGATATTAGGATCTTATTTACATCGTGAAAGCGCACCCAATTTTTCGTGCTTATTAGGTTATAAAGTCTCGCAAATATAATTTAATTTTATACCGTTGGCTGCTTACAAAAATTTTTATCGTTATTTCGGGATTAAGCATCGTCTGTTTATTTCATATGATGTCATTTATACGTAGAATTGCGAGTTGGTTACATTTGAAAAGAAAAAGAGTAGAGAATGTAGGGAGAAATTAAAAGCATTTGTGAAACGAACATTAGCTTGGGAGGCTGTGTAAACAAGTGTCAACAATTGTACGCTTATTCTAGTCTAACGTGGCAGATATTAACACCTCTGATCCAGAACTCTCCCGATGTATCTACTTCAGATTATATTCGGTCGAATTCGAAAATTACTGTAGAAAAGAACTATCAATTTAGAAGTCAAAGTAAACATTTTATTTAAAGGTTATAATTGCAAGCTTATTCTCGAAATTGTGATTTCAAAATTTCAACAAAAAAAAAAGTGAAAATTTCGCTAACCCCCAAAATTTTGGTACAAGGACATTGAACTCGAATATTCCACATTTTGACTTTTAAACTCAAAATTTGTTTAAACTCGAATATTCAACATTTAACTCAAAATTTGTTGTAATTTCAATATTATTTTTAAACACGAATCGTTAAAATTTCTAGGAAAATTCAAAATCTGAAGAGAAGTGTCAAAAGTTGACTTGAAATTCGGTGAGTTTTTTGAATTGATTTTTGACATCTTGATCTATTTTCCTAATTCTCAATTAATATGTGCAATATTTACGTTTTTCCCTAATATTTCAACTTCAACTTTCTCACCAATGCTTTGACATTTTAAACAAAATTTCAAATTATAAACATCTTGTACAGAATATACTTCTTCCGGGATTGAACCGTGTCAAAGAGCTACTAAAAGTGTTCGACTTTTCGCCCACCAACGTTGGGGGCTTCTTCAGTAATAAAGAAAAGAAACAATACTCCACTGCACATGCGAAATATTTACGCAACGAAGCTTTAGCCAAAGGCATCTTGAAGAAATAGTGGGGCTGCTATGTGGCCATTACCTCAAGATGTTTTTTTGATAACGAAGGCTTCCACGGCCAGAGTCAGTAGAGGATATACTTCTTCCGGGATTGCACCGTGTGAAAGAACTACTAAAAGTAGTTTCGCCCACCATCGTAGAGGGCTTCTTCAGGAACAAAGAAAAGAAACAATAAATAAAAAGAGAAATATAAGGGAATATGCAAAAATGAAAGAATGAAAAGGCAGAAGACAGAAGAGTTTCCCCTCTGGGATGGTGTACATACTGAGTTACCGTGCTCTTCTGTCTAAATTTTCTTATCATTTGTACCAATTTTCAATTCAGAAGAGTTTCGCCTCTGGTATGGTGGACATACTGAGTTACCGTGCTCTGACGTTCTTTCATTTTTGCATATTCCCCTTTTTATTGTTTCTTTTCTTTGTTTCTGAAGAAGCCCTCTACGATGGTGGGCGAAACGTCGAACATTTTTAGTAGTTCTTTGACACGGTCCAATTCCGTACTGATTCTGGCCGTGGAAGCCTTCGTTATCATATAAACATCTTGAAGTAATGGCCACATAGCAGCCCCACTATTTCTTCAAGATGCCTTTGACTAAAGCTTCGTTGCGCAAATATTTCGCATGTGGAGTGGAGTATTGTCTAGTTTCTGGTCGGCTCAGAAAATCTAGTGCAAAGCGGCTTGGTGATTTCTGTTATTGTATCCACGCGTTCAGTCTATGCTAAAAATCGAGCAGTAGTGGCACTTACGTCTTGTCATACGCGGCGCGTTCTAAACACTTTTAGCTAGAGTGCCTGTAAACTACTTTAAGGCGTGGAAAGGTCACTGAGAATAATGACCAAAGTTCTTTTTTCTGGTCGATTATTTTAAAGAACGGAATTTTCCCCGAAAATCACAACCTTTCCTTATTTAAAAAGGCGATTCATTACTATCTATCTGTTGGCTATCTAAGATATTTAGTGTAAGAAATGGTCAGATCGCCACTTGACCACCGGAAGCATGTGAACTGACCAGCGACCCTATTAGAACAATAGAACACATGTGGGGTAAAATTTGGTGTTTTGAAGTAGTTTGTAGGTTTTGTACAAAAGAATTGCATCCCAGATCTCGGCGATGTCGGTTCACTTAATAAACGTCGTTAAGTTTACATAAAGCGCGTTTCATTTATCGGAGGGAGCAAGACCTGAAAGTGATCCCGAACTATCCTTGTTTCAGCAAAAATTGAAAAAAAAAACAGTTTTTTTTCTCTCTGAAGATTACAGCTTGGCTGTCGAAACGCGTTAGAGCAACCCTTGTTGTGTTTTTTAATCTTTCTTGGTTTCAGAGGACAAGTTCTGTATTTCAATTTTTGAAGATAACCAAGGACCAGTTCTTTCACCAAAAAAAGTCAATAAACGAATCAAACCTTGGAAGGTCATTAGCATCAGGTATTAGGAAGTTTCTCTGAACGGAAGACCATTATTAAAACGAATTAAACCTTGAAAAATCTTGGTTCGAAACATTCGTTGTAAGGAGGTATCTTGTTCGTTAAGTTGAGGTAATATTACGTGTAAATTTGCTTAAAATGATACGTTCCCTGAAAAAAATTCGTTATATAGAGGAGGAATTGGGTATATGAAGGTTCGTTATAGGGAGGTTTAACTGTATTTTAATGCTTATTGTTTGTTTCCCTTATAGCACATCCAAATAATAGTTTTTTTTGGTAGAACGGACTCGCCCTTGGTTATCTTCAAGAGTTGATACACAAATCTTGTCCCCTGAAGCCAAGAAAAGTTAAAAGCACAACAGTACCTCTCTGAAGATGATATCTTAGCTATAGAAACGCGTTAGAGCAACCTTTGCTTTGTTTTTTAATCTTTTTTGGTTTCAGAGGACAAGTTAAGTATTTTAATTTTTGAAGATAACCAAGGACCAGTCCTTTCACCAAAAAAAAGTCAATAAGCGAATCAAACCTTGGAATGTCATTAGCATGAGGTATAAGGAAGTTTCTCTGAACGGAAGACCATTATTAAAGCTAATTAAACCTTGAAAAATAATGGTTCAAAAAATTCGTTGTAAGGAGGTATCTTGTTCGTTAAATTGAGGTAATATTACGTGTAAGTTTGCTTAAAATGCTACGTTCCCCGAAAAAATTCGTTATATAGAGGACGAATTGGGTATATGAAGGTTCGTTATAGGGAGGTTTGACTGTATTTTAATGCTTATTGCTTGTTTCCCTTATAGCACATCCAAATTATAGTTTTTTTTTGGTAGAACGGACTCGCCCTTGGCTATCTTCAAGAGTTGATACACAAATCTTGTCCCCTGAAACCAAGAAAAGTTAAAAGCACAACAGTACCTCTCTGAAGATGATGATATCTTAGCTATAGAAACGCGTTAGAGCAACCTTTGTTGTGTTTTTTAATCTTTCTTGGTTTCAGAGGACAAGTTAAGTATTTCAATTTTTGAAGATAACCAACGACCAGTGCTTTCACAAAAAAAGTCAATAAACGAATCAAACCTTGGAATGTCATTAGCATGAGGTATTAAGGAAGTTTCTCTGAACGGAAGACCATTATTAAAGCTAATTAAACCTTGAAAAATCTTGGTTCGAAACATTCGTTGTAAGGAGGTATCTTGTTCGTTAAATTGAGGTAATATTACGTGTAAATTTGTTTAAAATGCTACGTTCCCTGAAAAAATTCGTTATATAGAGGAGGAATTGGGTATATGAAGGTTCGTTATAGGGAGGTTTGACTGTATTTTAATGCTTATTGCTTGTTTCCCTTATAGCACATCCAAATTATAGTTTTTTTTTGGTAGAACGGACTCGCCCTTGGTTATCTTCAAGAGTTGATACACAAATCTTGTCCCCTGAAACCAAGAAAAGTTAAAAGCACAACAGTACCTCTCTGAAGATGATATCTTAGCTATAGAAACGCGTTAGAGCAAGCTTTGTTGTGTTTTTTAATCTTTCTTGGTTTCAGAGAACAAGTTATGTATTTCAATTTTTGAAGATAAGCAAGGACCAGTCCTTTCACCAAAAAAAAAAAACAATAAACGAATCAAACCTTGGAATGTCATTAGCATAAGGTATTAGGAAGTTTCTCTGAACGGAAGACCATTATTAAAACTAATTAAACCTTGAAAAATCTTGGTTCAAAAAATTCGTTGTAAGGAGGTATCTTGTTCGTTAAATTGAGGTAATATTACGTGTAAATTTGCTCAAAATGATACGTTCCCTGAAAAAATTCGTTATATAGAGGAGGAATTGGGTATATGAAGGTTCGTTATACGGAGGTTTGACTGTATTTTAATGCTTATTGCTTGTTTCTCTTATAGCACATCCAAATTATAGTTTTTTTTGGTAGAACGGACTCGCCCTTGGTTATCTTCAAGAGTTGATACACAAATCTTGTCCCCTGAAACCAAGAAAAGTTAAAAGCACAACAGTACCTCTCTGAAGATCATATCTTAACTATAGAAACGCGTTAGAGCAACCTTTGTTGTGTTTTTTAATCTTTCTTGGTTTCAGAGGACAAGTTAAATATTTCAATTTTTGAAGATAACCAAGGACCAGTCCTTTCACCAAAAAAAAGTCAATAAACGAATCAAACCTTGGAATGTCATTAGCATGAGGTATTAGGAAGTTTCTCTGAACGGAAGACCATTATTAAAACTAATTAAACCTTGAAAAATCTTGGTTCAAAAAATTCGTTGTAAGGAGGTATCTTGTTCGTTAAATTGAGGTAATATTACGTGTAAATTTGCTTAAAATGTTACGTTCCCTGAAATAATTCGTTATATAAAGGAGGAGATGGGTATATGAAGGTTCGTTATAGGGAGGTTTGACTGTATTTTAATGCTTATTGCTTGTTTCCCTTATAGCACATCCAAATTATAGTTTTTTTTTTTTGGTAGAACGGACTGGCCCTTGGTTATCTTCAAGAGTTGATACACAAATCTTGTCCCCTGAAACCAAGAAAAATTAAAAGTACAACAGTACCTCTCTGAAGACGATATCTTAGCTATAGAAATGCGTTAGAGCAACCTTTGTTGTGTTTTTTAATCTTTCTTGGTTTCAGAGGACACGTTAAGTATTTCAATTTTTGAAGATAACCAAGGACCAGTCCTTTCACCAAAAAAAAGTCAATAAACGAATATAACCTTGGAATGTTATTAGCATGAGGTATTAGGAAGTTTCTCTGAACGGAAGACCAATATTAAAACTAATTAAACCTTGAAAAATCTTGGTTCAAAAAATTCGTTGTAAGGAGGTATCTTTTTTGTTAAATTGAGGTAATATTACGTGTAAATTTGCTTAAAATGATACGTTCCCTGAAAAAATTCGTTATATAGAGGAGGAATTGGGTATATGAAGGTTCGTTATAGGGAGGTTTGACTGTATTTTAATGCTTATTGCTTGTTTCCCTTATAGCACATCGAAATTATAGTTTATTTTTGGTAGAACGGACTCGCCCTTGGTTATCTTCAAGAGTTGATACACAAATCTTGTCCCCTGAAACCAAGAAAAGTTAAAAGTACAACAGTACCTCTTTGAAGATGATATCTTGACTATCGATACGCGTTAAAGCAACTATTGTTCTGTTTTTTAATCTTTCTTAGTTTCAGGGGATAAGATTTGTGTATCAATCTTACAAATCGAAGTGTTTTAACTCTCATGAGAACATAACCAACTGAAGGCAAGCAAAACTGGTGATGGATAAACCTTGACAACCAAGGGCTGAGGTACTTATTGCAATGAATAAAAGCAGACTAAGCAAAGCACTAGGTCTGCTCACTGGCCACGTAAGTTTAAAGGACACCTTATTAAACTCAACCCAGCAGAAAGCAACCGAAGTCGACTGTTTGGGACTGAAAAAAACAAGTTTACATGTTGTGTCTGCTTGTCCAAACCTTGCCAGATACAAATATAGACCAACTTTTGTTGTGTTTTTAAACTTTCTTGCTTCCAGGGGGCAAGATTTGTATTTCAATTTTAGGTACAGATATAATCAGATTGGCAAAGAAACTTTAAGACCAAAAGGTCTGCAAGGTCAGAAGATCTGGAAGGCCAGGAGCTCTGGAAGGAGAGAGAAGATCTGGAAGGAATGAGTATTGCAGGTCAGATGTTGAGCCTTGCTGTAAAAGCCGGGATATATAATGCTGAGACTCGAATAAACTTGTGAAAATTACAAATGATTTTGAATCTAGATGACATGGTCTATAACGGCCCCCAAAAGTTAAGAAAAAACGCTCTTCATTTTTTGTCGCTTTAAGTTAACCCATTTTGACGACCAAAGCTATCCCATACTCAGCAACATCATAAGATGTCCATCCATTGATGGACATCTTCTGATGATGCTGAGTCATTGCATATAAGAATATTCTGACGAGGCAAAAACCGTAATAATCCGGTAATAATCCGGTATCAATTTTCACTTCAGTATTTCTTAAATTGATTTATTTTATATTTGCTTCATTAAAAAAAAATTATACGTATGTACTGATCAACAAACTTTCAATCAAACCAATATAAAAGTTTCAAAAGAAAGTTTCACTAACAACGTTGAAGAACCCTCTTTATTATTAATATTACATCAATTATAATTTTGAAAATATTTTCGTAAAGCTGTTATTACATTCATTTTGCTTTATCACATCTTTGTTTACTTACGAACACCAAAAACAGTGATATCCAAATATGCATACACTCAGCACACTAAAATGCGTTATTGGTAACACGAATCTCGATTTCAGTTTAATCGAAAATTAGCCGAAGGTCCGACACAAAATTATAAAAAAAGTTCGCGCGTATTTCAACAGGTTCGCGCGCGCCCTGACAATCTGTACCGTGAGGTTGCCGGTCCACGCGATTTCGCCGACTGGGGGTTGGCGTCCCGACGGCAAAGACGCGACATGAACGCGCGTCTGCGTATCAATTGCACCCCCATCTATAACCGAAACGTTACACTTTTGCATTAAACATTTCTTGTTCCATTAGTATGCATATAGATTAACCTGACTGTGTTTACACAGCTAATTAAACTTTAAGCTTAAAATATATAATATTTTGGATTCTGAACCACTGGGACAAAAAAAAACTGGTTTTTGTCTATTTAAAAAAAATTAGTTAACTAGTAAATTTTTGCTTCTTTACATTCGACAAACGAGCAATTAAATGTTCTGTAATTAAACAGTTAAACGCGTCGAAAGTTGAAAATATCTACAGCAACAACCATAGACTAGTTTCAACCTTTTTTGGCCTAATGAGTAGAGTACGGTTGTTAAAAACACACAATGATTTGTGATCAAGAGAAAGATTCAAATACAAATCTTTTCCCCTGTCCCCTGAAACCAAGAAATATAAAAAGACGCAACAAAGGTTGCTCTAACGCGTTTCGATAGCCAAGCTATCGTCTTCAGTATCTCTCTGAAGATGATAGCTTGTCTATCGAAACGCGTTAGAGCAACATCTGTTGTGTTTTTTAATCTTTCTTGGTTCCAGGGTAGAAGATTTGTATTTCAATTTTTAAAACATATTGTAATATTTTTTTACCAAGATGGTAATAAGGCAGTTTACTACCTGAGTTCCATGTAAAATTTTACATACACGCCATATGTAGGATTGCTACATGTTCAGTAGCAAATATGAGACAAGATTAACTTTGTCGTTGAAATTTTTTTAAAAAGTTTAAACTTAAAATTTATGCTTCATGGTAGACCCTTATTGACCGAAAATATTATGTTTTTTTCAATTTATTTAACATTTCTTCGGCCCAGTTTTTTAAATTTAAACATCACGTAGTCGCATTTTAAAAATTGTTTAGAAAATTGTCAACAAACCATAAAAAATTTAAATATTTCCAAACTGGGCCGAAGAAATGTTAAATAAATTGAAAAAAACTTAAAATTTATGCTTTTTTTTAAATTGAAACTCCAAAATTTAGAAATTTCGGAGTTTAACTTCCAAATTTGAAAGAAAAAGTGGAAAGTTTGACTTAATCTGTAAACTTTCCACATTTCTTGTAAAATGTTGCGTTTTGGCCATCGAAACGCGTGAGAGCAACTTTTGTTGTGTTTTTTAATCTTTCTTGGTTTCAGGGGACAAGTTCTGTATTTCAATTTTTGAAGATAACCAAGGATCAGTCCGTTCCACCAAAAAAAAACCCAAGAGAATAACTTGAAGTGATATTACTGATAGGATACAAAAAGCTTTCACATCCGGAAATCCTACGTGATTTTCCATGACGCCATTGACCATAAGTGCAAAGTACTTAATTAAAAAGCTGTAAAGATGAATGTAAAACCAACGGACCGTGGTGTTCGAATAGTTGTTTAATTAAAACTCGTTTATCTACCGTCCTAGTGGGCTAGACTCTGCCTGCAATTATACCAAACAAATAAAATTACCGCTCACCGCTACATCTGGCATATACGTGGAGGGCGGAAAGCGAAGGTGGAAATATGTTTTTGGGTCTAATGTGGCGAAATGATGTTCCACATTTTAGCTGCAGCCTCTCCCGTTTTATTTACAGTGCGATTTGTTGTCTTTGCATTAAAGCAGGTCCACATATTTAGATGCGGGCAACAGGCAAATTTTAATTAGAGCTTCGCCCAGGGCAACGTCTGTCTCCATTTTATTCATGTTTGGAATTTAATGAAGGATAAGCCTGATAAATTTACCATAGTAGATGATACTTCTTGGCTACTAGTAAGGTGAAGTACCTGATTTCGGCTGCAATCTACAGGAATTGGTTTAAATAAGCATTTCGTCCCCCCGCAATTTCAAAATTTTTTTTAATCTTTTTCGTTACACTAACAAATACAGGCATCGAATATTTATCTTTTGGGTGTATTGTTACGGGCTTATCGGTTCGAATTGATTACCACGTGTGAATTACACCACTTTATTACTAAACTAAACTTGGATCACCACAACTGAACAATTAACTCACTTATTATCGACTTCTACTAACTCACTAATTGCACTGACTCTGACTGACTTGAGGGAAAGCTGACCGCCTTTTATAGTTTTGGCTCCCGGCTTCTAGTACTTTTCGGCAGATAAGGCTTATCGTTTGCCGAAATTTCTGGAACGCTTATCTGCCGTTTGTCTCGTTATCGCGACCGCTTTCCCCTTATCAGGTCCTTCTAGAAACTTTTTTCATTTACTAAATTCTACAATTCTATTCTAAATTCTATTCCATCTATTTACATTGCGTTACAGTATCAAAACATGGCTCCGACTAGTCTACTCATCGCAGCACCAACAAAAAAATAATCGACAAGTTCTCAAAACGCAATCGACACCCCACAGCATTGTGGAAAAAATCGAAACTTATTTTTGTTTTCGAAAGTTAGATGTCAAAAGTTATACTCTCTCGAAAGCTGTTTTCTATTGGCTTCCATTTCTACCTTCTTTTTCCTTTCTCCTAGAAAGTTTATTCATTTCTTCTGTTTTAATATCTAGATTCTTTTCTGAGGATTTAAACTCAACAATGATGAAAATTGAATGGGTGACTGAATTTTAAAATAAGTCGAAATTTCGAAAAATAAACCTGAAAATTATGTAATTATTGTTTGGCTTTTTTTATTTCTCGTTACTTTTCGTTTTTATTTATTCATCTCTTTTGAAAAAGTTTTTTAATTTGCAAAATTTCGACTTTTTTTCAATATTTCGACTTTTTTTCAATATTTCGACTTTTTCTCACAGAATGCTGAGCTTGCTTGGAATAAAGAAAACCGAAAGAGTATTCTCTGAGTGTTCAAAAAAACAAAATTTCATCAAATAATTCTAAATTTATAAAAAAAACCTCTAGTTGTTTCTATTTATTTCTCCTGTTTTCCCTTTTCTTAAAAAATTGCTTCATTTTTATGGTTCATTGTTTTAATTCTTTTCTGAAAAATGGTAACTCAAAAATGATGAAAATTGAATAACTCTGCATTAAAAAAAAGCCGAAATTTCGAGAAAAAAGCTCGAAATGTATATAATTAATCGTTTGGCTGTTTGTTTCCATTTCTCGTTATTTCCTTTTCTTGTTTCTTTCTTCTCTTCTGAAGAAGTTTATCAGTTTTTAAATTTTTGACTTTATTCGCAAATTTCTCAGATTGTCGAGCTTAAACCCAAAAATGAAGACAACTGAAAGGTTATACTTGGAATATTGAAAGGAAAATTAAATTTCGAGGAATAATTCTAAATTTATATAAAAATTCTCGAAGATTGCTTTCTATTTGTGGAAATTAAATGGGTAACTCTAAATTAAAAAAAAATCGAAATTTCGAGAAAAAAATTCGAAATTATGTAATTAAACGTTTGATGATTTGTTTCTCTTTCTCGTTATTTCCTCTTCTTACTTCTCTTTTTCTTTTGTGAAAAACTTAATCAGTTTTCAGATTTTTGACTTTACTCCCAATATTTGGACTTTTTTTTCTCAAATTGTTGAACTGAAATCCAAAAATAAAGAAAACTGAGTGATTATGTTCTGAATATTGAAAATAAAACAAACTTTCGATAAATAACTCCAAATTTATATAAAAATTCTTTAAAATTGTTTTCTATTTGCTTCTATTTCTTTCTTCTCCTTTTGTCTTTTCATGAAAAATATCTTCATTTTTCTTACTTTAATTTTGACTCTTCTCTGAAAGTTCAAACTCAAAAATAATGGAAATTGAATGGGAAGCTCTAAATTTAAAAAAAAATATCCAAATTTCGAGGAAAAAACCTCGAAATTATGTGATTAATCGTTTGGCGATTTGTTTCTATTTCTCGTTATTTCCTCTTCTTACTTCTCTTTTTCTTTTGTGAAGAACTTAATCAGTTTTCAGATTTTTGACTTTACTCTCAATATTTGGACTTTTTTTTCTCAAATTGTCGAACTGAAATCAAAAAATAAAGAAAACTGAGTGATTGTGTTCTGAATATTGAAAGGAAAACAAATTATCGAGAAATAATTCTAAATTTATACAAAAAAATCTTTAAAATTGTTTTCTTTTGTGAAGAACTTTATCAGTTTTCAGATTTTTGACTTTACTCTCATTATTTGGACTTTTTTTCTCAAATTGTCAAACTGAAATCCAAAAATAGAGAAAACTGAGTGATTATGTTCTGAATATTGAAAAGAAAACAAACTTTCGATAAATAACTCCGAATTTATATAAAAATTCTTTAAAATTGTTTTCTATTTGCTTCTATTTCTTTCTTCTCTTTTTGTCTTTTCGTGAAAAATATCTTCACTTTTCTTACTTCAATTTCGACTGTTCTGTGAACGTTTAAACTCAAAAATAATGAAAATTAAATGGGTAACTCTGAAATTTAAAAAAAATCGAAATTTCGAGAAAATAACTCAAAATTATATAATTAATCGTTTGGCGGTTTGTTTCTATTTCTCGTTATTTCCTCTTCTTATTTCGTTTTTTCTTTTGTGAAAAACTGTATCAGTTTTCAGATTTTTGACTTTACTCTCATTATTTGGACTTTTTTTTCTCAAACTGTCGAACTGAAATCCAAAAATAGAGAAAACTGAGTGATTATGTTCTGAATATTAAAAAGAAAACAAACTTTTGATAAATAACTCTAAATTTATATAAAAAATTCTTTAAAATTGTTTTCTATTTGCTTCTATTTCTTTCTTCTCTTTTTGTCTTTTCGTGAAAAATATTTTCATTTTTCTTGCTTCAATTTCAACTCTTCTCTGAACGTTTAAACTTTAAAATAATGGAAATTAAATGGGTAACTCTGGATTAAAAAAAATCGAAATTTCGAGAAAAAAACTCCAAATTATATAATTAATCGTTTGGCGGTTTGTTTCTACTTCTCGCTATTTCCTCTTCTTATTTCGCTTCTTTTTCTTTTGTGAAGAACTTTATCAGTTTTCAGATTTTAGAGTTTACTCTCATTATTTGGACTTTTTTTTCTCAAATTGTCGAACTGAAATCCAAAAATAAAGAAAACTGAGTGATTATGTTCTGAATATTGAAAAGAAAACAAACTTTCGCAAAATAATTCTAAATTTATATAAAAAATCTTTAAAATTGTTTTCTATTTGCTTCTATTTCTTTCTCCTCTTTTTGTCTTTTCGTGAAAAATATCTTAATTTTTCTTACTTCAATTTCGACTCTTCTGTGAACGTTTAAACTCAAAAATAATAGAAATTAAATGGGTAACTCTAAATTAAAAAAAAATCTAAATTTCGAGAAAAAAACTCCAAATTATATAATTAATCGTTTGGCGGTTCGTTTCTACTTCTCGTTATTTCCTCTTCTTATTTCGCTTCTTTTTCTTTTGTGAAGAACTTTATCAGTTTTCAGATTTTTGACTTTACTCTCAATATTTGGACTTTTTTTCTCAAATTGTCGAACTGAAATCCAAAAATCGAGAAAACTGAGTGATTATGTTCTGAATATTGAAAAGAAAACAAACTTTCGATAAATAACTCCAAATTTATATAAAAATTCTTTAAAATTGTTTTCTATTTGCTTCTATTTCTTTCTTTTCTTTTTGTCTTTTCGTGAAAAATATCTTCATTTTTCTTGCTTCAATTTCGACTCTTCTCTGAAGGTTTAAACTCAAAAATAATGGAAATTGAAGGGGTAACTCTAATTTAAAAAAAAATATCGAAATTTCGAGAAAATAACTCAAAATTATATAATTAATCGTTTGGCAGTTTGTTTCTACTTCTCGTTATTTCCTCTTCTTATTTCTTTTTTTCTTTTGTGAAGAACTTAATCAGTTTTCAGATTTTTGACTTTACTCTCATTATTTGGACTTTTTTTTCTCAAATTGTCGCACTGAAATCCAAAAATAGAGAAAACTGAGTGATTATGTTCTGAATATTGAAAAGAAAACAAACTTTCGAGAAATAATTCTAAATTTGTATAAAAAATCTTTAAAATTGTTTTCTATTTGCTTCTATTTCTTTCTTCTCTTTTTGTCTTTTCGTGAAAAATATCTTCATTTTTCTTGTTTCGAATTTCGACTTTTCTCTGAACGTTTAAACTCAAAAATAATGGAAATTAAATGGGTAACTCTAAATTAAAAAAAATCGAAATTTCGAGAAAAAAACTCCAAATTATGTAATTAATCGTTTGATGGTTTGTTTCTATTTCTCGTTGTTTCCTCTTCTTACTTCTCTTTTTTCTTTTGTGAAGAACTTAATCAGTTTTCAGATTTTTGACTTTACTCTCATTATTTGGACTTTTTTTTCTCAAATTGTCGAACTGAAATCCAAAAATAGAGAAAACTGAGTGATTATGTTCTGAATATTGAAAAGAAAACAAACTTTCGAGAAATAATTCTAAATTTGTATAAAAAAATTCTTTAAAATTGTTTTCTATTTGCTTCTATTTCTTTCTTCTCTTTTTGCCTTTTCGTGAAAAATATCTTCATTTTTCTTACTTCAATTTTGAGTCTTCTCTGAACGTTTAAACTCAAAAATAATGAAAATTAAATGGGTAACTCTGAAATTAAAAAAAAATCGAAATTTCGAGAAAATAACTCAAAATTATATAATTAATCGTTTGGCGGTTTGTTTCTATTTCTCGTTATTTCCTCTTCTTATTTCGTTTTTTCTTTTGTGAAGAACTGTATCAGTTTTCAGATTTTTGATTTTACTCTCATTATTTGGACTTTTTTTTCTCAAATTGTCGAACTGAAATCCAAAAATAGAGAAAACTGAGTGATTATGTTCTGAATATTGAAAAGAAAACAAACTTTCGAGAAATAATTCTAAATTTGTATAAAAAATCTTTAAAATTGTTTTCTATTTGCTTCTATTTCTTTCTCCTCTTTTTATCTTTTCGTGAAAAATATCTTCATTTTTCTTGTTTCAATTTCGACTTTTCTCTGAACGTTAACTCAAAAATAATGAAAATTAAATGGGTAACTCTGATTTAAAAAAAAAGCGAAATTTCGAGAAAAAAACTTGAAATTATATAATTAATCGTTTGGCGGTTTGTTTCTATTTCTCGTTATTTCCTCTTCTTACTTCTCTTTTTCTTTTGTGAAGAACGTAATCAGTTTATAGATTTTTGACTTTACTCCCAATATTTGGACTTTTTTTTCTCAAATTGTCGAACTGAAATCCGAAAATAAATAAAACTGAGTGATTGTGTTCTGAATATTGAAAAGAAAACAAATTATCGAGAAATAATTCTAACTTTATATAAAAAAATCTTTAAAATTGTTTTCTATTTGCTTCTACTTCTTTCTTCTCTTTTTGTCTTTTCGTGAAAAATATCTTCATTTTTCTTGTTTCAATTTCGACCCTTCTCTGAAGGTTTAAACTCAAAGATAATGGAAATTAAATGGGTAACTCTAAATTTAAAAAAAAAGTCGAAATTTCGAGAAAAAAACTCCAAATTATATAATTAATCGTTTGGCGGTTTGTTTCTATTTCTCGCTATTTCCTCTTCTTATTTCGCTTCTTTTTCTTTTGTGAAGAACTTTATCAGTTTTCAGATTTTTGACTTTACTCCCAATATTTGGACTTTTTTTTCTCAAATTGTCGAACTGAAATCCAAAAATAGAGAAAACTGAGTGATTATGTTCTGAATATTGAAAAGAAAACAAACTTTCGAGAAATAATTCTAAATTTGTATAAAAAATCTTTAAAATTGTTTTCTATTCGCTTCTATTTCTTTCTCCTCTTTTTGTCTTTTCGTGAAAAATATCTCCATTTTCCTTTTTTAAATTTCGACTCTTCTCTGAACGTTTAAACTCAAAAATAATGGAAATTAAATGGGTAACTCTAAATTTAAAAAAAAAATCGAAATTTCGAGAAAAAAACTCCAAATTATATAATAAATCGTTTGGCGGTTTGTTTCTATTTGTCGTTATTTCCTCTTCTTATTTCGCTTTTTCTTTTGCGAAGAACTTTATCAGTTTTCATACTTTTGACTTTACTCCCAATATTTGGACTTTTTTTTCTCAAATTGTCGAACTGAAATCCAAAAATAGAGAAAACTCAGTGATTATGTTCTGAATATTGAAAAGAAAACAAACTTTCGATAAATAACTCTAAATTTATATAAAAAGAATCTTTAAAATTGTTTTCTATTTACTTCTATTTCTTTCTTCTCCTTTTGTCTTTTCGTGAAAAATATCTTCATTTTTCTTGCTTCAATTTCGACTCTTCTGTGAACGTTTAAACTCAAAAATAATGAAAATTAAATGGGTACCTCTGAATTTAAAAAAAATCGAAATTTCGAGAAAATAACTCAAAATTATATAATTAATCGTTTGACGGTTTGTTTCTATTTCTCGTTATTTCCTCTTCTTACTTCTCTTTTTCTTTTGTGAAGAATTTTATCAGTTTTCAGATTTTTGACTTTACTCTCAATATTTCGACTTTCTTTTTCTCAAATTGTCGAGTTTAAGCCCCTAAATTAAAAAAACTGAAAGATTATACTCTGAATGTTGAAAAGAAAACAGAATTTCGAGTAATATTTCTAAATTTATATAAAAAAATCTCGAAAATTGTTTTTTATTTGTTTCTATTCTTTCTTCTCTTCTTCTTCTTCTTCTTCTTCTATCTGCATTTTTCTCGCTTTAATTTGGTTGTTCTCTGAACGTTTAAACCCAAAAATGATGAAAATTAAATGGGTAACTCTGTTTGTATGCAGTTTTATTGACTTTTTCTTCACCGCTCATTCCTTTCACAATCCTAAATTTCAGTACCTTCTATTAAGGAATGGCAATCTGTTTTAGATAGCCGCAAACAGCGATTGCGTTGGGTAACTCTGTATTTAAAAAAAAAGGGCGAAATTTCGAAAATAGACTCAAAATATATATGATTATTCATCTGACTGTTTGTTTCTATTTCTCGTTATTTCCTCTTCTTATTTCTTTTTTCCCTAAAATTGAAACACAGAACTTGTCCCCTGAAACCAAGAAAAATTAAAAAACACAACAAAGGTTGCTCTAACGCGTTTCGACAGCCAAGCTGTCATCTTCAGAGAGTTTTCTCTCTGAAGATGACAAGTTCTGTGTTTCAATTTTTGAAGATAACCAAGGACCAGTCCGTTCCATCAAATCTTTTTTCCCTGTTGAAGAACTTTATCAGTTTTTAAATTTTCGACTTTACTCCCAATATTTCGACTTATTTTTCTCAAATTGTCGAGCTTAAACCCGAAAGTAAGAAACCTGAAGGATTATACTCTGAATGTTGAAAGCGAAACAAAATTTCGAGAAATAATCCTAAATTTATTTAAAAAAATCTCTCGTTCTGTATTTGTTTCTATTTCTTCTTTTTTCCCCCTTTTCGTAAAAAATTTCCCCATTTTTCAATTTTTGCTTCAATTTGTCGATTTGAAGGTTTAAGCTCAAAAATGATGAAAATTGAATGCGTAACTTTATATTAAAAAAAAGGAAATTTCGAAAAAAAATTGAAATTTTTATAATTGTTTTATTGTTTCTATTTATTTTTCTTATTTTCGATTTATGGAAATTTCGTCTTTCTTTCTAAATTTTGAGTTTGGTTTCTACTTTTTCCCTAAGAATTTGAAAATTTTAAATTTGAAATTTTAAGCTATTAGGGAATAAGAAATTTATAACTTTTTTTCGAACTCCAATCTTGAATTGTAAACCTTTTTTCTCGACATTTCAAGAAATGACTCCAAATTTCGATTTTTTTCACTCTTGATTTGACATTTAAACTTGTTGCTCAAAATTTTCATTTTTTTTTTCTAATTTTGGTTTTAATCTTCCCTCTTCCATCAAACTGTTGACATTTTTCTTAAAATTTTTGGCTTAGCAACATTTGTGTGGATATCAACGTATGAAAGATCTTTTGAGAGATTTTGAAATATTTTGAGAAATTTTGAAATCAAAATCGACCTTGTCTAAAACGAAATTTCGAAACTAAAGTCCAGTTTTCCAAATTGAAGTCAAAAGATTGGGAAAACGTTAAAATATCATGTTTAAGTTCACTATTTATAAAAATAAATTCGTATGACTAGAAGATTAAGTAAAGTAAAGAGTTAATATTTGGAATTTAATCTCGGAAGTTTAAAATGTCTCTAAATTCAGTGAGAAAATTTTCTATTTGGATTTGAAACTTTGAAAAATAAGTCGAAATTTTGTAGTTGCAGTAGTAAATCATTTCATTCTCTTTTATTGGCTTTTTCCTCGCCAGTTTCTTCTTCCACAAATGCAGATTTTCTGTCAAAATAGTTTGGCAAACTTTAATAGATACTCAATTCTTTATTGGCTTTTTTTTTGCTATTTTCTTCTTCCACAAATCCAGATTTCGAGTCGCCTTTTGTTAAGAAGAAACGAAAAATAATTGTGCCAATATTACCTCCATTAAGTAACACTGTATCGTTCTCAAAATCTAATTAGGGCATCAAATTTGCATATTTCAATGTTGGTTAATTTAAGTCATTTTTTTTTTAAAGATAGAGAATATTTGCTACGGAATTGGCTATTAAGTTCGAAAGTAAAATAAAAGTTGGAATGACGTAACAGTGAATAAAATTGCTCCGAGGAAATAACCCTAGACTTAAATTAGATCATTAGAGGATATAATAAAACACAGAGCACGGAGAAGATCACAAATTGGGGCATTAAATAGCATCCAAACCACTTATGACCTATCTGTATTAGCCACGGTGTAGCATTTAGTAATATAATTCAACGAGTTTATAGTATGACGATTTAATTAAGGATTCGGAGTGGAGAGTGATGGAATAGGCGGCTCAGGAAATCAATCGAGATTTTCTAATTAATTGCTGTGGAAAATAATTACGTGACGCGAACAAGGGGAAAATGACGTATTGGTAATTGCATCAAATCCAATCGGTCCAATTATTACCATCAATTAATGATAAATTGCCAATATTAAAAGATAAAGTGTGATAATCATGCTGTTAAAATGAAATATTGTTAAAAAGATTACAACACAGTAAACCATTCAAAGAGCATCTCTGGCATATGAGGTGTATAAATTTATAATAAATAAGTATTACTGTCAAAATATCGAACTTATATAAGATGGGTCCGAAACCCATCAAATTTTTTTTGTTCGTTTTCATCTGTAGCATCTCCTACCATCTAACCATCTTCGAGAAAAAGATCATGCTTCCCAAACTTTTCAAAGAAATAATTTATATTACAAAATCTCTTCTTCATAGTCCACAAATTTTGGAAAGGATAACAATTTTGAAGACTATATTTATTCCCAAAACCAGTGAAGATCCCAAGAGCTTCTAAAGCTTTGAATTTTTAGGACTTCGAAAGTAATTTCAACTTTTTTTTCAAAAACTTAAGCTATTTATTCAAAATTTTAACTACAACTGCAAGCTTTTAATGTTTTTTCCAATGATTTTGACTTTTTGTTGCAACATTTTGTCTTCAACCTCAAAATTATTGCATCTTTCAGTTTTTAAAAGCGAAATATTTTTTTAAATTCAAACCTTTCATTTTTTCTTTTTTCTAGAAGTTTTTACTATAAACTCGGAATTTGCTTAGCCATTTTGTCTCTTTTTTTATAGTTTTCTGCCATTAACTCGCAGTATTCGATCGATTTATGAACTGGGTTGGATTCTACAGCATAATAATGGAGTAATAACCCTCCAGTAAGAGGCCACTGAGTTAGGTAACCCGCCATGAATGTTAGAGGAAGTCTCCTGGGGCACCTTATTACCCCCGTCCTGTAATATTGATTTCAAATCGAAATTTCACATTTTTGCTCAAATTTTCGAATTTAATCTCAAATTTTAACATTTTTTCACGAAATTTCGAGGGAATCGTTGAAATAGTTTTTTTTATAAATTAATCAGCTGATACATACAAAAGATCTTCACGAATTGAATACAAAATTCCAACTTAAAATACAAAAGTTTCAGCAAAAACAACTTCAAGAGAAAAATACAATTTCCTGAAGTCGAAATTCCCAATAAAATGTCAAAATTGCAAAATTATCCACTTTCGATAATAAATTCCGAAATTTGGAAAATAAAGTAAGAGATAAAGTCCAAAATCCTGAATTTAAAGTCGAAAGTTAAGGATTAACGTCGAAATTTTAAAATTAAAGTAGAAATTTCCAAACTGAAGTCGACCGCTTAGGAAGGCAGTCGAAATTCCAAGAAAAAGGTTTTCGAAGGTAACCAATAATCTCAAAATGAAAATTAAAATGTTGACAAAAACCTACAAATTTCAGGTTCAATTTTCTCCCATAATATGAAGCCAAGAGTTCCATTTTGAGATTAAAGAGAAAAATACAATTTCGTGAAGTCGAAATTCCCAATAAAATGTCAAAATTGCAAAATTATCCACTTTCGACAACAAATTCCGAAATTTGGAAAATAAAGTAAGAGATAAAGTTCAAAATGCTGAATTTATAGTCAAAATTTAAGGATTAACTTCGAAATTTTAAAATTAAAGTAGAAATTTCCAAACTGAAGTTGACCGCTTGGGAAGGCAGTCGAAATTCCAAGAAAAAGGTTTTCGAAGGTAACCAATAATCTCAAAATGAAAATTAAAATGTTGACAAAAACCTACAAATTTCAGGTTCAATTTTCTCCCATAATTTGAAGCTAAGAGTTCCATTTTGAGATTAAAGGGAAAAATACAATTTCGTGAAGTCGAAATTCCCAATAAAAAGTCAAAATTGCAAAATTATCCACTTTCGACAACAAATTCCGAAATTTGGAAAATAAAGTAAGAGATAAGGTTCAAAATCCTGAATTTAAAGTCGAAATTTAAGGATTAACGTCGAAATTTTAAAATTAAAGTAGAAATTTCCAAACTGAAGTCGACTGCTTAGGAAGGCAGTCAAAATTCCAAGAAAAAGGTTTTCAAAGGTAACCAATAATCTCAAAATGAAAATTAAAATGTTGACAAAAACCTACAAATTTCAGGTTCAATTTTCTCCCATAATATGAAGCTAAGAGTTCCATTTTGAGATTAAAGGGAAAAATACAATTTCGTGAAGTCGAAATTCCCAATAAAAAGTCAAAATTGCAAAATTATCCACTTTCGACAACAAATTCCGAAATTTGGAAAATAAAGTAAGAGATAAAGTTCAAAATGCTGAATTTAAAGTCGAAAGTTAAGGATTAACGTCGAAATTTTAAAATTAAAGTAGAAATTTCCAAACTGAAGTCGACCGCTTGGGAAGGCAGTCGAAATTCCAAGAAAAAGGTTTTCGGAGGTAACTAATAATCTCAAAATGAAAATTAAAATGTTGACAAAAACCTACAAATTTCAGGTTCAATTTTCTCCCATAATATGAAGCTAAGAGCTCCATTTTGAGATTAAAGAGAAAAATACAATTTCGTGAAGTCGAAATCCCCCAATAAAATGTCAAAATTGCAAAATTATCCACTTTCGATAATAAATTCCGAAATTTGGAAAATAAAGTAAGAGATAAAGTTCAAAATCCTAAATTTAAAGTCGAAATTTAAAGATTAAAGTCGAAATTTTAAAATTAAAGTAGAAATTTCCAAACTGAAGTCGACCGCTTAGGAAGGCAGTCGAAATTCCAAGAAAAAGGTTTTCGAAGGTAACCAATAATCTCAAAATGAAAATTAAAATGTTGACAAAAACCTACAAATTTCAGGTTCAATTTTCTCCCATAATATGAAGCTAAGAGTTCCATTTTGAGATTAAAGAGAAAAATACAATTTCGTGAAGTCGAAATTCCCAATAAAAAGTCAAAATTGCAAAATTATCCACTTTCGATAATAAATTCCGAAATTTGGAAAATAAAGTAAGAGGTAAAGTTCAAAATCCTGAATTTAAAGTCGAAAGTTAAGGATTAACGTAGTAATTTTAAAAGTAAAGTAGAAATTTCCAAACTGAAGTCGACCGCTTAGGAAGGCAGTCGAAATTCCAAGAAAAAGGTTTTCGGAGGTAACCAATAATCTCAAAATGAAAATTAAAATGTTGACAAAAGCCTACAAATTTCAGGTTCAATTTTCTCCCATAATATGAAGCTAAGAGTTCCATTTTGAGATTAAAGAGAAAAATACAATTTCGTGAAGTCGAAATTCCCAATAAAATGTCAAAATTGCAAAATTATCCACTTTCGACAATAAATTCCGAAATTTGGAAAATAAAGTAAGAGATAAAGTTCAAAATCCTGAATTTAAAGTCGAAAGTTAAGGATTAACGTCGAAATTTTAAAATTAAAGTAGAAATTTCCAAACTGAAGTCGACCGCTTAGGAAGGCAGTCGAAATTCCAAGAAAAAGGTTTTCGGAGGTAACCAATAATCTCAAAATGAAAATTAAAATGTTGACAAAAACCTACAAATTTCAGGTTCAATTTTCTCCCATAATATGAAGCTAAGAGTTCCATTTTGAGATTAAAGAGAAAAATACAATTTCGTGAAGTCGAAATTCCCAATAAAATGTCAAAATTGCAAAATTATCCACTTTCGACAATAAATTCCGAAATTTGGAAAATAAAGTAAGAGATAAAGTTCAAAATCCTGAATTTAAAGTCGAAAGTTAAGGATTAACGTCGAAATTTTAAAATTAAAGTAGAAATTTTCAAACTGAAGTCGACCGCTTAGGAAGGCAGTCGAAATTCCAAGAAAAAGGTTTTCAAAGGTAACCAATAATCTCAAAATGAAAATTAAAATGTTGACAAAAACCTACAAATTTCAGGTTCAATTTTCTCCCATAATATGAAGCTAAGAGTTCCATTTTGAGATTAAAGAGAAAAATACAATTTCGTGAAGTCGAAATTCCCAATAAAATGTCAAAATTGCAAAATTATCCACTTTCGACAATAAATTCCGAAATTTGGAAAATAAAGTAAGAGGTAAAGTTCAAAATCCTGAATTTAAAGTCGAAAGTTAAGGATTAACGTCGAAATTTTAAAATTAAAGTAGAAATTCCCAAACTGAAGTCGACCGCTTAGGAAGGCAATCGAAATTCCAAGAAAAAGGTTTTCGAAGGTAACCAATAATCTCAAAATGAAAATTAAAATGTTGACAAAAACCTACAAATTTCAGGTTCAATTTTCTCCCATAATATGAAGCTAAGAGTTCCATTTTGAGATTAAAGAGAAAAATACAATTTCGTGAAGTCGAAATTCCCAATAAAAAGTCAAAATTGCAAAATTATCCACTTTCGACAACAAATTCCAAAATTTGGAAAATAAAGTAAGAGATAAAGTTCAAAATCCTGAATTTAAAGTCGAAAGTTAAGGATTAACGTCGAAATTTTAAAATTAAAGTAGAAATTTCCAAACTGAAGTCGACCGCTTAGGAAGGCAGTCGAAATTCCAAGAAAAAGGTTTTCGAAGGTAACCAATAATCTCAAAATGAAAATTAAAATGTTGACAAAAACCTACAAATTTCAGGTTCAATTTTCTCCCATAATATGAAGCTAAGAGTTCCATTTTGAGATTAAAGAGAAAAATACAATTTCGTGAAGTCGAAATTCCCAATAAAATGTCAAAATTGCAAAATTATCCACTTTCGACAACAAATTCCGAAATTTGGAAAATAAAGTAAGAGATAAGGTTCAAAATCCTGAATTTAAAGTCGAAATTTAAGGATTAACGTCGAAATTTTAAAATTAAAGTAGAAATTTCCAAACTGAAGTCGACTGCTTAGGAAGGCAGTCAAAATTCCAAGAAAAAGGTTTTCAAAGGTAACCAATAATCTCAAAATGAAAATTAAAATGTTGACAAAAACCTACAAATTTCAGGTTCAATTTTCTCCCATAATATGAAGCTAAGAGTTCCATTTTGAGATTAAAGGGAAAAATACAATTTCGTGAAGTCGAAATTCCCAATAAAAAGTCAAAATTGCAAAATTATCCACTTTCGACAACAAATTCCGAAATTTGGAAAATAAAGTAAGAGATAAAGTTCAAAATGCTGAATTTAAAGTCGAAAGTTAAGGATTAACGTCGAAATTTTAAAATTAAAGTAGAAATTTCCAAACTGAAGTCGACCGCTTAGGGAAGGCAGTCGAAATTCCAAGAAAAAGGTTTTCGGAAGGTAACCTAATAATCTCAAAATGAAAATTAAAATGTTGACAAAAACCTACAAATTTCAGGTTCAATTTTCTCCCATAATATGAAGCTAAGAGCTTCCATTTTGAGATTAAAGAGAAAAATACAATTTCGTGAAGTCGAAATTCCCCAATAAAATGTCAAAATTGCAAAATTATCCACTTTCGATAATAAATTCCGAAATTTGGAAAATAAAGTAAGAGATAAAGTTCAAAATCCTGAATTTAAAGTCGAAAGTTAAGGATTAACGTCGAAATTTTAAAATTAAAGTAGAAATTTCCAAACTGAAGTCGACCGCTTAGGAAGGCAGTCGAAATTCCAAGAAAAAGGTTTTCGAAGGTAACCAATAATCTCAAAATGAAAATTAAAATGTTGACAAAAACCTACAAATTTCAGGTTCAATTTTCTCCCATAATATGAAGCTAAGAGTTCCATTTTGAGATTAAAGAGAAAAATACAATTTCGTGAAGTCGAAATTCCCAATAAAAAGTCAAAATTGCAAAATTATCCACTTTCGACTAATAAATTCCGAAATTTGGAAAATAAAGTAAGAGGTAAAGTTCAAAATCCTGAATTTAAAGTCGAAAGTTAAGGATTAACGTAGTAAATTTTAAAATTAAAGTAGAAATTTCCAAACTGAAGTCGACCGCTTAGGAAGGCAGTCGAAATTCCAAGAAAAAGGTTTTCGGAAGGTAACCAATAATCTCAAAATGAAAATTAAAATGTTGACAAAAGCCTACAAATTTCAGGTTCAATTTTCTCCCATAATATGAAGCTAAGAGTTCCATTTTGAGATTAAAGAGAAAAATACAATTTCGTGAAGTCGAAATTCCCAATAAAATGTCAAAATTGCAAAATTATCCACTTTCGACAATAAATTCCGAAATTTGGAAAATAAAGTAAGAGATAAAGTTCAAAATCCTGAATTTAAAGTCGAAAGTTAAGGATTAACGTCGAAATTTTAAAATTAAAGTAGAAATTTCCAAACTGAAGTCGACCGCTTAGGAAGGCAGTCGAAATTCCAAGAAAAAGGTTTTCGGAGGTAACCAATAATCTCAAAATGAAAATTAAAATGTTGACAAAAACCTACAAATTTCAGGTTCAATTTTCTCCCATAATATGAAGCTAAGAGTTCCATTTTGAGATTAAAGAGAAAAATACAATTTCGTGAAGTCGAAATTCCCAATAAAAAGTCAAAATTGCAAAATTATCCACTTTCGATAATAAATTCCGAAATTTGGAAAATAAAGTAAGAGGTAAAGTTCAAAATCCTGAATTTAAAGTCGAAAGTTAAGGATTAACGTAGTAATTTTAAAAGTAAAGTAGAAATTTCCAAACTGAAGTCGACCGCTTAGGAAGGCAGTCGAAATTCCAAGAAAAAGGTTTTCGGAAGGTAACCAATAATCTCAAAATGAAAATTAAAATGTTGACAAAAAGCCTACAAATTTCAGGTTCAATTTTCTCCCATAATATGAAGCTAAGAGTTCCATTTTGAGATTAAAGAGAAAAATACAATTTCGTGAAGTCGAAATTCCCAATAAAATGTCAAAATTGCAAAATTATCCACTTTCGACAATAAATTCCGAAATTTGGAAAATAAAGTAAGAGATAAAGTTTAAAATCCTGAATTTAAAGTCGAAAGTTAAGGATTAACGTCGAAATTTTAAAATTAAAGTAGAAATTTCCAAACTGAAGTCGACCGCTTAGGAAGGCAGTCGAAATTCCAAGAAAAAGGTTTTCGGAGGTAACCAATAATCTCAAAATGAAAATTAAAATGTTGACAAAAACCTACAAATTTCAGGTTCAATTTTCTCCCATAATATGAAGCTAAGAGTTCCATTTTGAGATTAAAGAGAAAAATACAATTTCGTGAAGTCGAAATTCCCAATAAAAAGTCAAAATTGCAAAATTATCCACTTTCGACAACAAATTCCAAAATTTGGAAAATAAAGTAAGAGATAAAGTTCAAAATCCTGAATTTAAAGTCGAAAGTTAAGGATTAACGTCGAAATTTTAAAATTAAAGTAGAAATTTCCAAACTGAAGTCGACCGCTTAGGAAGGCAGTCGAAATTCCAAGAAAAAGGTTTTCGAAGGTAACCAATAATCTCAAAATGAAAATTAAAATGTTGACAAAAACCTACAAATTTCAGGTTCAATTTTCTCCCATAATATGAAGCTAAGGGTTCCATTTTGAGATTAAAGAGAAAAATACAATTTCGTGAAGTCGAAATTCCCAATAAAATGTCAAAATTGCAAAATTATCCACTTTCGACAATAAATTCCGAAATTTGGAAAATAAAGTAAGAGATAAAGTTCAAAATCCTGAATTTAAAGTCGAAAGTTAAGGATTAACGTCGAAATTTTAAAATTAAAGTAGAAATTTCCAAACTGAAGTCGACCGCTTAGGAAGGCAGTCGAAATTCCAAGAAAAAGGTTTTCGGAGGTAACCAATAATCTCAAAATGAAAATTAAAATGTTGACAAAAACCTACAAATTTCAGGTTCAATTTTCTCCCATAATATGAAGCTAAGAGTTCCATTTTGAGATTAAAGAGAAAAATACAATTTCGTGAAGTCGAAATTCCCAATAAAATGTCAAAATTGCAAAATTATCCACTTTCGACAATAAATTCCGAAATTTGGAAAATAAAGTAAGAGATAAAGTTCAAAATCCTGAATTTAAAGTCGAAAGTTAAGGATTAACGTCGAAATTTTAAAATTAAAGTAGAAATTTCCAAACTGAAGTCGACCGCTTAGGAAGGCAGTCGAAATTCCAAGAAAAAGGTTTTCGAAGGTAACCAATAATCTCAAAATGAAAATTAAAATGTTGACAAAAACCTACAAATTTCAGGTTCAATTTTCTCCCATAATATGAAGCTAAGAGTTCCATTTTGAGATTAAAGAGAAAAATACAATTTCGTGAAGTCGAAATTCCCAATAAAATGTCAAAATTGCAAAATTATCCACTTTCGACAATAAATTCCGAAATTTGGAAAATAAAGTAAGAGGATAAAGTTCAAAATCCTGAATTTAAAGTCGAAAGTTAAGGATTAACGTCGAAATTTTAAAATTAAAGTAGAAATTTCCAAACTGAAGTCGACCGCTTAGGAAGGCAGTCGAAATTCCAAGAAAAAGGTTTTCGGAGGTAACCAATAATCTCAAAATGAAAATTAAAATGTTGACAAAAACCTACAAATTTCAGGTTCAATTTTCTCCCATAATATGAAGCTAAGAGTTCCATTTTGAGATTAAAGAGAAAAATACAATTTCGTGAAGTCGAAATTCCCAATAAAAAGTCAAAATTGCAAAATTATCCACTTTCGATAATAAATTCCGAAATTTGGAAAATAAAGTAAGAGATAAAGTTCAAAATCCTGAATTTAAAGTCGAAAGTTAAGGATTAACGTCGAAATTTTAAAATTAAAGTAGAAATTTCCAAACTGAAGTCGACCGCTTAGGAAGGCAGTCGAAATTCCAAGAAAAAGGTTTTCGGAAGGTAACCAATAATCTCAAAATGAAAATTAAAATGTTGACAAAAACCTACAAATTTCAGGTTCAATTTTCTCCCATAATATGAAGCTAAGAGTTCCATTTTGAGATTAAAGAGAAAAATACAATTTCGTGAAGTCGAAATTCCCAATAAAATGTCAAAATTGCAAAATTATCCACTTTCGACAATAAATTCCGAAATTTGGAAAATAAAGTAAGAGATAAAGTTCAAAATCCTGAATTTAAAGTCGAAAGTTAAGGATTAACGTCGAAATTTTAAAATTAAAGTAGAAATTTCCAAACTGAAGTCGACCGCTTAGGAAGGCAGTCGAAATTCCAAGAAAAAGGTTTTCGGAGGTAACCAATAATCTCAAAATGAAAATTAAAATGTTGACAAAAACCTACAAATTTCAGGTTCAATTTTCTCCCATAATATGAAGCTAAGAGTTCCATTTTGAGATTAAAGAGAAAAATACAATTTCGTGAAGTCGAAATTCCCAATAAAAATGTCAAAATTGCAAAATTATCCACTTTCGACAATAAATTCCGAAATTTGGAAAATAAAGTAAGAGGTAAAGTTCAAAATCCTGAATTTAAAGTCGAAAGTTAAGGATTAACGTCGAAATTTTAAAATTAAAGTAGAAATTTCCAAACTGAAGTCGACCGCTTAGGAAGGCAGTCGAAATTCCAAGAAAAAGGTTTTCGGAAGGTAACCAATAATCTCAAAATGAAAATTAAAATGTTGACAAAAACCTACAAATTTCAGGTTCAATTTTCTCCCATAATATGAAGCTAAGAGTTCCATTTTGAGATTAAAGAGAAAAATACAATTTCGTGAAGTCGAAATTCCCAATAAAATGTCAAAATTGCAAAATTATCCACTTTCGACAATAAATTCCGAAATTTGGAAAATAAAGTAAGAGGATAAAGTTCAAAATCCTGAATTTAAAGTCGAAAGTTAAGGATTAACGTCGAAATTTTAAAATTAAAGTAGAAATTTCCAAACTGAAGTCGACCGCTTAGGAAGGCAGTCGAAATTCCAAGAAAAAGGTTTTCGGAAGGTAACCAATAATCTCAAAATGAAAATTAAAATGTTGACAAAAACCTACAAATTTCAGGTTCAATTTTCTCCCATAATATGAAGCTAAGAGTTCCATTTTGAGATTAAAGAGAAAAATACAATTTCGTGAAGTCGAAATTCCCAATAAAATGTCAAAATTGCAAAATTATCCACTTTCGACAATAAATTCCGAAATTTGGAAAATAAAGTAAGAGATAAAGTTTAAAATCCTGAATTTAAAGTCGAAAGTTAAGGATTAACGTCGAAATTTTAAAATTAAAGTAGAAATTTCCAAACTGAAGTCGACCGCTTAGGAAGGCAGTCGAAATTCCAAGAAAAAGGTTTTCGGAAGGTAACCAATAATCTCAAAATGAAAATTAAAATGTTGACAAAAACCTACAAATTTCAGGTTCAATTTTCTCCCATAATATGAAGCTAAGAGTTCCATTTTGAGATTAAAGAGAAAAATACAATTTCGTGAAGTCGAAATTCCCAATAAAAAGTCAAAATTGCAAAATTATCCACTTTCGACAACAAATTCCGAAATTTGGAAAATAAAGTAAGAGATAAAGTTCAAAATCCTGAATTTAAAGTCGAAAGTTAAGGATTAACGTCGAAATTTTAAAATTAAAGTAGAAATTTCCAAACTGAAGTCGACCGCTTAGGAAGGCAGTCGAAATTCCAAGAAAAAGGTTTTCGAAGGTAACCAATAATCTCAAAATGAAAATTAAAATGTTGACAAAAACCTACAAATTTCAGGTTCAATTTTCTCCCATAATATGAAGCTAAGAGTTCCATTTTGAGATTAAAGAGAAAAATACAATTTCGTGAAGTCGAAATTCCCAATAAAATGTCAAAATTGCAAAATTATCCACTTTCGACAATAAATTCCGAAATTTGGAAAATAAAGTAAGAGATAAAGTTCAAAATCCTGAATTTAAAGTCGAAAGTT
Organism: Dastarcus helophoroides; assembly: GCA_028583605.1. Classification (NCBI taxonomy): domain Eukaryota; kingdom Metazoa; phylum Arthropoda; class Insecta; order Coleoptera; family Bothrideridae; genus Dastarcus; species Dastarcus helophoroides. The sequence continues at coordinate 43,235,257 of CM053327.1, read as the reverse complement.
AAGGATTAACGTCGAAATTTTAAAATTAAAGTAGAAATTTCCAAACTGAAGTCGACCGCTTAGGAAGGCAGTCGAAATTCCAAGAAAAAGGTTTTCGGAGGTAACCAATAATCTCAAAATGAAAATTAAAATGTTGACAAAAACCTACAAATTTCAGGTTCAATTTTCTCCCATAATATGAAGCTAAGAGTTCCATTTTGAGATTAAAGAGAAAAATACAATTTCGTGAAGTCGAAATTCCCAATAAAATGTCAAAATTGCAAAATTATCCACTTTCGACAATAAATTCCGAAATTTGGAAAATAAAGTAAGAGATAAAGTTCAAAATCCTGAATTTAAAGTCGAAAGTTAAGGATTAACGTCGAAATTTTAAAATTAAAGTAGAAATTTCCAAACTGAAGTCGACCGCTTAGGAAGGCAGTCGAAATTCCAAGAAAAAGGTTTTCGGAAGGTAACCAATAATCTCAAAATGAAAATTAAAATGTTGACAAAAACCTACAAATTTCAGGTTCAATTTTCTCCCATAATATGAAGCTAAGAGTTCCATTTTGAGATTAAAGAGAAAAATACAATTTCGTGAAGTCGAAATTCCCAATAAAATGTCAAAATTGCAAAATTATCCACTTTCGACAATAAATTCCGAAATTTGGAAAATAAAGTAAGAGGTAAAGTTCAAAATCCTGAATTTAAAGTCGAAAGTTAAGGATTAACGTCGAAATTTTAAAATTAAAGTAGAAATTTCCAAACTGAAGTCGACCGCTTAGGAAGGCAATCGAAATTCCAAGAAAAAGGTTTTCGAAGGTAACCAATAATCTCAAAATGAAAATTAAAATGTTGACAAAAACCTACAAATTTCAGGTTCAATTTTCTCCCATAATATGAAGCTAAGAGTTCCATTTTGAGATTAAAGAGAAAAATACAATTTCGTGAAGTCGAAATTCCCAATAAAATGTCAAAATTGCAAAATTATCCACTTTCGACAATAAATTCCGAAATTTGGAAAATAAAGTAAGAGATAAAGTTCAAAATCCTGAATTTAAAGTCGAAAGTTAAGGATTAACGTCGAAATTTTAAAATTAGAGTAGAAATTTCCAAACTGAAGTCGACCGCTTAGGAAGGCAGTCGAAATTCCAAGAAAAAGGTTTTCGAAGGTAACCAATAATCTCAAAATGAAAATTAAAATGTTGACAAAAACCTACAAATTTCAGGTTCAATTTTCTCCCATAATATGAAGCTAAGGGTTCCATTTTGAGATTAAAGAGAAAAATACAATTTCGTGAAGTCGAAATTCCCAATAAAATGTCAAAATTGCAAAATTATCCACTTTCGACAATAAATTCCGAAATTTGGAAAATAAAGTAAGAGATAAAGTTCAAAATCCTGAATTTAAAGTCGAAAGTTAAGGATTAACGTCGAAATTTTAAAATTAAAGTAGAAATTTCCAAATTGAAGTCGACCGCTTAGGAAGGCCGTCGAAATTCCAAGAAAAAGGTTTTCGGAGGTAACCAATAATCTCAAAATGAAAATTAAAATGTTGACAAAAACCTACAAATTTCAGGTTCAATTTTCTCCCATAATATGAAGCTAAGAGTTCCATTTTGAGATTAAAGAGAAAAATACAATTTCGTGAAGTCGAAATTCCCAATAAAATGTCAAAATTGCAAAATTATCCACTTTCGACAATAAATTCCGAAATTTGGAAAATAAAGTAAGAGGTAAAGTTCAAAATCCTGAATTTAAAGTCGAAAGTTAAGGATTAACGTCGAAATTTTAAAATTAAAGTAGAAATTTCCAAACTGATGTCGACCGCTTAGGAAGGCAGTCGAAATTCCAAGAAAAAGGTTTTCGAAGGTAACCAATAATCTCAAAATGAAAATTAAAATGTTGACAAAAACCTTCAAATTTCAGGTTCAATTTTCTCCCATAATATGAAGCTAAGAGTTCCATTTTGAGATTAAAGAGAAAAATACAATTTCGTGAAGTCGAAATTCCCAATAAAATGTCAAAATTGCAAAATTATCCACTTTCGACAATAAATTCCGAAATTTGGAAAATAAAGTAAGAGGTAAAGTTCAAAATCCTGAATTTAAAGTCGAAAGTTAAGGATTAACGTCGAAATTTTAAAATTAAAGTAGAAATTTCCAAACTGAAGTCGACCGCTTAGAAAGGCAGTCGAAATTCCAAGAAAAAGGTTTTCAAAGGTAACCAATAATCTCAAAATGAAAATTAAAATGTTGACAAAAACCTACAAATTTCAGGTTCAATTTTCTCCCATAATATGAAGGTAAGAGTTCCATTTTGAGATTAAAGAGAAAAATACAATTTCGTGAAGTCGAAATTCCCAATAAAATGTCAAAATTGCAAAATTATCCACTTTCGACAATAAATTCCGAAATTTGGAAAATAAAGTAAGAGATAAAGTTCAAAATCCTGAATTTAAAGTCGAAAGTTAAGGATTAACGTCGAAATTTTAAAATTAAAGTAGAAATTTTCAAACTGAAGTCGACCGCTTAGGAAGGCAATCGAAATTCCAAGAAAAGGGTTTTCGAAGGTAACCAATAACCTCAAAATGAAAATTAAAATATTGACAAAAACCTACAAATGTCAGGTTCAATTTTCTCCCATAATATGAAGCTAAGAGTTCCATTTTGAGATTAAAGAGAAAAATACAATTTCGTGAAGTCCAAATTCCCAATAAAAAGTCAAAATTGCAAAATTATCCACTTTCGACAACAAATTCCGAAATTTGGAAAATAAAGTAAGAGGTAAAGTTCAAAATCCTGAATTTAAAGTCGAAAGTTAAGGATTAACGTCGAAATTTTAAAATTAAAGTAAAAATTTCCAAATTGAAGTCGACCGCTTAGGAAGGCAGTCGAAATTCCAAGAAAAAGGTTTTCAAAGGTAACCAATAATCTCAAAATGAAAATTAAAATGTTGACAAAAACCTACAAATTTCAGGTTCAATTTTCTCCCATAATATGAAGGTAAGAGTTCCATTTTGAGATTAAAGAGAAAAATACAATTTCGTGAAGTCGAAATTCCCAATAAAATGTCAAAATTGCAAAATTATCCACTTTCGACAATAAATTCCGAAATTTGGAAAATAAAGTAAGAGATAAAGTTCAAAATCCTGAATTTAAAGTCGAAAGTTAAGGATTAACGTCGAAATTTTAAAATTAAAGTAGAAATTTTCAAACTGAAGTCGACCGCTTAGGAAGGCAGTCGAAATTCCAAGAAAAAGGTTTTCGAAGGTAACCAATAATCTCAAAATGAAAATTAAAATGTTGACAAAAACCTTCAAATTTCAGGTTCAATTTTCTCCCATAATATGAAGCTAAGAGTTCCATTTTGAGATTAAAGAGAAAAATACAATTTCGTGAAGTCGAAATTCCCAATAAAATGTCAAAATTGCAAAATTATCCACTTTCGACAATAAATTCCGAAATTTGGAAAATAAAGTAAGAGGTAAAGTTCAAAATCCTGAATTTAAAGTCGAAAGTTAAGGATTAACGTCGAAATTTTAAAATTAAAGTAGAAATTTCCAAACTGAAGTCGACCGCTTAGAAAGGCAGTCGAAATTCCAAGAAAAAGGTTTTCGAAGATAACCAATAATCTCAAAATGAAAATTAAAATGTTGACAAAAACCTACAAATTTCAGGTTCAATTTTCTCCCATAATATGAAGCTAAGAGTTCCATTTTGAGATTAAAGAGAAAAATACAATTTCGTGAAGTCGAAATTCCCAATAAAAAGTCAAAATTGCAAAATTATCCACTTTCGACAACAAATTCCGAAATTTGGAAAATAAAGTAAGAGATAAAGTTCAAAATCCTGAATTTAAAGTCGAAAGTTAAGGATTAACGTCGAAATTTTAAAATTAAAGTAGAAATTTCCAAACTGAAGTCGACCGCTTAGGAAGGCAGTCGAAATTCCAAGAAAAGGGTTTTCGAAGGTAACCAATAACCTCAAAATGAAAATTAAAATATTGACAAAAACCTACAAATGTCAGGTTCAATTTTCTCCCATAATATGAAGCTAAGAGTTCCATTTTGAGATTAAAGAGAAAAATACAATTTCGTGAAGTCGAAATTCCCAATAAAAAGTCAAAATTGCAAAATTATCCACTTTCGACAACAAATTCCGAAATTTGGAAAATAAAGTAAGAGGTAAAGTTCAAAATCCTGAATTTAAAGTCGAAAGTTAAGGATTAACGTCGAAATTTTAAAATTAAAGTAAAAATTTCCAAATTGAAGTCGACCGCTTAGGAAGGCAGTCGAAATTCCAAGAAAAAGGTTTTCAAAGGTAACCAATAATCTCAAAATGAAAATTAAAATGTTGACAAAAACCTACAAATTTCAGGTTCAATTTTCTCCCATAATATGAAGGTAAGAGTTCCATTTTGAGATTAAAGAGAAAAATACAATTTCGTGAAGTCGAAATTCCCAATAAAATGTCAAAATTGCAAAATTATCCACTTTCGACAATAAATTCCGAAATTTGGAAAATAAAGTAAGAGATAAAGTTCAAAATCCTGAATTTAAAGTCGAAAGTTAAGGATTAACGTCGAAATTTTAAAATTAAAGTAGAAATTTTCAAACTGAAGTCGACCGCTTAGGAAGGCAGTCGAAATTCCAAGAAAAAGGTTTTCAAAGGTAACCAATAATCTCAAAATGAAAATTAAAATGTTGACAAAAACCTACAAATTTCAGGTTCAATTTTCTCCCATAATATGAAGCTAAGAGTTCCATTTTGAGATTAAAGAGAAAAATACAATTTCGTGAAGTCGAAATTCCCAATAAAATGTCAAAATTGCAAAATTATCCACTTTCGACAATAAATTCCGAAATTTGGAAAATAAAGTAAGAGGTAAAGTTCAAAATCCTGAATTTAAAGTCGAAAGTTAAGGATTAACGTCGAAATTTTAAAATTAAAGTAGAAATTTCCAAACTGATGTCGACCGCTTAGGAAGGCAGTCGAAATTCCAAGAAAAAGGTTTTCGAAGGTAACCAATAATCTCAAAATGAAAATTAAAATGTTGACAAAAACCTTCAAATTTCAGGTTCAATTTTCTCCCATAATATGAAGCTAAGAGTTCAATTTTGAGATTAAAGAGAAAAATACAATTTCGTGAAGTCGAAATTCCCAATAAAAAGTCAAAATTGCAAAATTATCCACTTTCGACAACAAATTCCGAAATTTGGAAAATAAAGTAAGAGATAAAGTTCAAAATCCTGAATTTAAAGTCGAAAGTTAAGGATTAACGTCGAAATTTTAAAATTAAAGTAGAAATTTCCAAACTGAAGTCGACCGCTTAGGAAGGCAGTCGAAATTCCAATAAAAAGGTTTTCGAAGGTAACCAATGATCTCAAAATGAAAATTAAAATGTTGACAAAAACCTACAAATTTCAGGTTCAATTTTCTCCCATAATATGAAGCTAAGAGTTCCATTTTGAGATTAAAGAGAAAAATACAATTTCGTGAAGTCGAAATTCCCAATAAAAAGTCAAAATTGCAAAATTATCCACTTTCGACAACAAATTCCGAAATTTGGAAAATAAAGTAAGAGATAAAGTTCAAAATCCTGAATTTAAAGTCGAAATTTAAAGATTAAAGTCGAAATTTTAAAATTAAAGCAGAAATTTCCAAACTGAAGTCGACCGCTTGGGAAAGCAGTCGAAATTCCCAGAAAAAGGTTTTCGGAGGTAACCAACAATCTCAAAATGAAAGTCAAAATTTTGACAAAAAGCTACAAATTTCGGGTCCAATTTTCTCCCAAAATAGGGTTCCAATTTGAGATTAACGTTGGAATTCAAAAAAAAAACAGATTCTTTCTAGACTGAACTTGAAATTTCAACCGAAAACACTAGTTTCAAAAAGCACCGAACTCCAAATTTCAACTGAAAACACTACTTTGAAAAAGGAATTTCGAAGTTGACACTGAGATTTGGAGATTTTAATCGAAATTTTGATTCTGAAGTTGAAATTGTAACAACTTTTGGGACGAATTTTGGGCCAAAACTCAACATTTTACAAGAAATGTGAAAATTTTACAATGAAGTCAAACTTTCTACTTCTTCTTTAAAATTTGGAAGTAGTTTAAACTCTGAACATTCTAAATTATGAAGTTTCAATTAAAAAAAAAGCATAAATTTTAAGTTGACACTTTTTAAAAAAAATTAAAACGACAAAGTTAATCTTCTTGTCCCGTTTTGCTACTGAAAATGTGACAACCCTACATATGGCCTGCATATAAAACTTTAGATGGAACTCAGGTGGTAACTGCCTTATTACCATCTTGGTAAAAAAATATTACAATGTTTTAAAAATTGAAATACAAATCTTGTCCCCTGAAACCAAGAAAGATTAAAAAACACAACAAAGGTTGCTCTAACGCGTTTCGATACCCAAGTTATCATCTTCAGAGAGATAGAATTTTTAAAGATAACCAAGGACCAGTCCATTCCATCAAAAAAAATATATATATATTATAACATTAACCGAGAAATTGTGTTCAAACTACTTAAAATCATTAAAACAAGGGTGAAAATTGAAAACAACATTGAATAAAAAAACATTTATTAAATAAGGCTAATTGATCAGCTTTATAAAAGCAAAAGCTATACAATTTACAATAAATCCCTAATCCTAAGATAAGCTTGTTAAAGGAGGGAACGGATTTTGTTTACTAACAACAACTTTTCTATGCTGATGTGAAATATATCCCTTAATTTTCCCTTCGTAAATTAAATTAGCGACTATGCATTGGGTTTCATCCAAATCCACATCGTCCTGCCCCAAAAAAGCAAGAGCCGTCTGTAGAGCTTCCACTGGAATTTGATGCGTATTCAAAATCAAATAAACCCTCCTAAACAAATTCCTGTACGCAATTATTTTAAGTTTCTCAACAATAAGATAGATACCGCATTTGATGAAAAACGATTCGTGCAACTCCAACAATTCATCGAATTCTTTCAAATTACCCTGACAAACAGCTTTCACCAAATCCCAAAATTGAACTACATCATATTTTTCCAGCACTTCCCGTTTAGGAATATACCCGAGAAGCATTTTAACAGGAACTAGATAAATTAAAATGAGTCGCTTATTCTTCTTACTCAATTTATGACAGTTCTCAAAGGCGAAACTTAAATATTCATCCGCTAATTTATAATCGCTATCAAACATAGCTTTACGACCAACGAAATACCTGTAAGTGATTTGTTGGCTCAAAGAAAACGTATCCTTAAAAGGAGACGACTCGATAGCTCTTATCAAAGGTTTACACAAGTGCAACTTATTAATACGAAAATACACTTTAAAAAGCTGATTAACCAAAGCCAACATCCCTTTTCGCTTCGTATCTTCCTCAGACGATCTATTATCAGCAGCACAAACCCGAAAACAACCCATGAGACATTCGGCGGCTTTCTCCAAGATCTCCCCCGGTTTCTCATTAACACTGACTTTCTGCTTCTCAGCCTGTTGAGCGATTAACCTCAAATCTAAACAAACTGTGTACATAATCGGCAAACACCAATTTTCCTCTTTCAGCTGCTGAAGAATCTTAGTGAAAGTTTGTGTCAGATTGCTTTGATGTTGATACGCCTCTAGAAAATTCCTCTGACTGATCGCAAACAGGCATTTTAGATGTGATATGATTAGTTCGTCGAAGGGCGGCAGTAGAAATCTTTGTACGATCCCTTCAGGGCTTTCAACTTGATAATTTCCGCAAAACGCATGTTCGTGTCTAACTGAAATGAGTAGGGCTATTTTCGAACCGTCTTGGTTTCGCCAGGATTTGTCCAAGACTTGTAGGTAGTGGTTTAGTGGCATAAACGTCATTTTCTGCAATAATAAAGTAAAACGTATCGTTGGAAGTGGTTTAGTTGTAGTAAATTGAGTACCTTAGCTTCGTTTTGAATTATTTACCTAATGTTAGCGTAAACATTTGGTTTTAAACTGCGGTAGTTATCTTTAATTTAGGTTATGTTTTCTTAACCAAACACCGAATTTTGAATCAATAAACAGGAAAAAGTCAGAAAAGGAATCTGTTATTTAGCAGCATGCGCTCGGTTGGTGTAAACCTCAAACGTGGAATTTACAGAAAACATTTTTGAACATCAATAAATGAAAACCGCTTTTTATTTAAAACAATAATGTAACATTGTAACTGTTTTCTCATAATATATCTCATATTAATACCAATATTAAATATATGATTCAAACCACCTACGTGTGCTTCAAAGTACGTTAAAAACTCAATCAATACAGCTTTGACAAGTCGTTTATAATCACTTTAAAATTATTTAGTTTGGCTATTAAAATATGGATGGCGCGGCGCAGTACTAAACAAATTGAATTTATGCAATTAATATATGAAACTGAATGAAACATTTATATCTAAATAACAATTTTACAGTAATTTAATAGCTACTGCATCTTTTTTATACTCGTGGCTAAAAATTTAAGAGGGAAATCTATTAATTTGTTACCTAACAGCTAGCGCTCTCTATTACTGAAAATGCTAAACATAAATGCAGGAAAAATTTTTGAATATCAATAAACCGAACTCGCTTTTTAAACAAAACATTGAAAATGTTATGCTCAGGCAACCTACATTTGCTTAAAATATAGAAAATAAACAAAACAATAATGTGGCTTTGACAAGACGCTAATTACAAGTCTTTATTTACTAGTTTGGCTTTTTAAACATAAATGACGCAGTAATATATAAATTGAATTAATACAGTTAGAATATGAAAATACATTGAACCATCATACCTAAATGCTAATTTTATAATAATTTATTAATTACTGCATCTCTTTTATGCTTACAGCTTAAAGCTTGGGAAAGAAAACCGTTTATCTGTTATGTAACAGCATGCGCCTTCTATTAGCGCAAATCCGAAAAATAAATGCAGGAAATATTTTTGAATATCAATAAACCAGAACCGCTTTTTAAACAAAACATTAATAATGGTATGTAAACAACACACGTTTGCCAAAAATATAGTAAGTAAACCGAATTATAATGCGGATTTGACAAGAGCGTAATTATTTCTTCTTATTTATTTAGTTTGGCTTCTAAAAGATAGATGACGCGCTATTGTACAAACTTAATTACCATAGTTAGAATATGAAAATACATTAGAAAATTAAATTAAAATGCACATTTTACGGTAGTTCAGTAATAACTTTGTTTTTTTTTATGCTTGCAGCTAAAAACAAGGAAAGAAAACCGTTAATCTGTTATCTAACAGCACGCGTCCTCTATTACTTGAAATTCGAAACATGAACGCAGACAATATGTTTGAATATCAATCAACCAGAACCGTTTTTTAAATAAATCATTAATAATGTTATATAAGCAACCCACGTTTACCCAAAATATGGTAAATAAACTAAATTTTAATAAGGATTTAACAAGACTGTAATTATTTCTCTTTGTTTATTTAGTTTGGCTTCTGAAACATAGATGACGCAAAATTGTTCAAAATGAATTATTATAGTTAGAATATGAAAATACATTAGAAAATTATATTTTAATGCACATTTTACAATAATTTAATGATAACTGAGTCTTTTTTATGCTTACAGCCAAAAACTCAGGAAAAAAAACCGTTAGTCTGTTACCTAACAGCAGGCGTCCTCTATTACTGGAAATCCTAAGCATAAATGCAGGAAATATTTTTGAATATCAGTAAACCAGAACCGCTTTTTAAACAAAACATTATTAATGTTATATAAGCAACTTTCGTTTGCCCAAAATATAGTAAATAAATCAAATTATAATGAGCATTTGTTTAGACGGTAATTATATCTTTTTATTTCTTTAGTTTGGCTTCTAGAACATAGATGACGCAACATTGCACAAATTGAATTATTATAGTTAGAATATGAAAATACATTAAAAAATCGTATCTTAATGCACATTTTACAGTAATTTAATGATAACTCCGTCTTTTTTTTGCTTGCAGCTAAAAACTCGCGAAAGAAAACCGTTAATCTGTTACCTAATAGCATGCGTCCTCTATTACTGGAAACCCTAAACATAAATTCAGGAAATATTTTTGAATATTAATAAACCAGAACTGCTTTTTAACCAAAACATTAATAATGTTATATAAACAACTTTTGTTTGCCCAAAATATAGTAAATAAATAGAATTATAATAAGAATTTAATTAGCTTGTAATTACATCTCTTTATTTCTTTAGTTTGGCTTCTAAGACATAGATGACGCAATATTGTATAAATTGAATTATTATAGTTAGAATATGAAAATACACATTAAAAAATCTTATCTTAATGCACATTTTACAGTAATTTGATGATAACTGCGTCTTTATTTTGCTTTCAGCTAAAAACTCGCGAAAGAAAACCGTTAATCTGTTATCTAATAGCATGCGTCCTCTATTACTGGAAATCCTAAACATAAATGCAGGAAATATTTTTGAATATCAATAAACCAGAACCGCTTTTCAAACAAAACATTAATAATGTTATATAAACAACTTTGATCTGCCCAAAATATAGTAAATAAATCGAATTATAATGAGCATTTGATTAGCCGGTAATTACATCTCTTTATTTCTTTAGTTTGGCTTCTAAAACATAGATGACGCAATATTGTACAAATTGAATTATTATAGTTAGAACATAAAAATACATTAAAAAATCATATCTTAATGCACATTTTACAGTAATTTGATGATAACTGCGTCTTTATTTTGCTTTCAGCTAAAAACTCGCGAAAGAAAACCGTTAATCTGTTACCTAATAGCATGCGCCCTCTATTACTGGAAATCCTAAGCATAAATGCGGAAAATATTTTCGAATCTCAAATAAACCAGAACCGCTTTATAAACAAAACATCATAAGTGTTATATAAACAATTTACATTTGCACAAAAATTCGTTAGCAAATAAACAGATACTTTGACAAGAAGTTAATTATTACTCTATTTATTTAGTTTGGCTTTTGACACATAGATAGCAGCAAATTACATTATTTGAATTAATACAGTTAGAATATAAAAATACATTACAAAATCATATCTAAATGCACATTTTATACTAGTTTTATAACTACTGCGTCTTTTTTATGCTCGCAGGTAAAAACTCAGGAAGGAAAACCGTTAATCTCTGATCTAGCAGCATGCGTCCTCTATTATTGGAAATACTAAACATGAATGCGGGAAATATTTTCGAATATCAATAAACCGGAACAGCTTTTTGAACAAAACATTAATTATGTTGTATAGGCAACCAGCGTTTACCCAAAAATAGGTTAGCAAATAAACGGAACAAAAATGCGGCTTTAACAAGAAATTAATTATAACTTTATTTACCTAGTTTTGCTTGAAAACATAGATGGCGGCACGTTAAACAAATTGAATTATTGCAACTAGAATATGAAAATACATTGCAAAATCATATCTAAATGCACATTTTACACTAATTTAGTGGTTACTGCTACTTTTTATTGCTTGGAGCTAAGAACTTAGGAAATGAAACCGTTAATCTATTACCTAGCAGCATGCGTGCTATATTGCTGTATATCTTAAACATGAAAACATTTTTGAATGTCAATAAACCAAATCGCTTTTTGGGCAAAACATTAATAATGTAATATACAAACAACCAGCGTTTGCTTAAAAATGCGTTAGTAAATAAACGGAACAAAAATGCGGCTTTGACAAGACGTTCATTAGTACTTCATTTATCTAGTTTGGCTTTTAAAGCATAGATGGCAGCAGATTATACAAATTGAATTAATACAGTTAGAATATGAAGATATACTGCAAAATCAAATCCAAATGCACATTTTACAGCAATTTGATGGTAATTGCGTCTTTTTTATGCTCGCAGTTAAAAACTCAGGAAAGAAATTCATTAATCTGTCACCTATACGTCCTCTATTGCTGTGTATCCTAAACGTGAAAACTTTTGTGAATATCAATAAACTAGAATTGCTTTATAAATAAAACATTAATAACGTAATATATAAATAACCTGCATTTGCTCAAAAATGTGTTAGTAAATAAACAGAACAATAATGCAGCCTTGACAAAACCATAAATGTTATTTATAATTTACCTGTTTTGGCTTCTAAAACATAGATGGCAGAACTATGTAAAATTTGAATTAATATAGATAGAATATAAAAATAAATTAAAAAATTATATCCAAATAAAAATTTAAAAAAATTCAAGAGTTATTGCGTCTCTTTTTATACTAGCATCTAGAAATTCAAAAAAGAAAGCCGTTAATCTGTTACTTAACAGCATGCGCCCTCTGTTGGTGCAAGCCCTAAGCACAAAATTTACAGAAAACATTTTTAAATATCAAAAAAACCGGAAACGCTTTTTAAACAAAACATTAATAATTTAATATCTACGTTTGCTTAAAAATACGTTTATTTATACATAGAATAATAATGCAGCTTTGACAAAATATTAGTTACGACTCCTTATTTATCTAGTTTGGCTATTAAGGCATAGATGGCGGTATTTCATTCAAATTGAATTAATACAGGTGGAATATGAAAATAAATTGGAAAGTCATATCTAAATGCAAATTTGACAGTAATTAAAGAGTCATTGCGTCTTTTTTATGCTCACAGCTAGAAATTCTTTACTTTGAATACATCAAACAAGCTATTCTGTTGCATTATATCGGGTATTCAAATGAAAAAGTCATTAAATTAACGAAAATTTCTTATATTTTTATTTCCAACGCACAGCAAGCGAATTGAACTTAAAAAAAATGTTCGATTTAAAGCTGATTGCCTAATATTTTACCAAAAATTTCTTTAAAAATGTCGATAAATTATAAAAGAATCTTTGAATATTTTCACAAGTTTTAATTTTTCTTACGGGTTTTGGACTTTTAAATTTACATTTTAAGCTAGAAATAAGTCAAGGGCGCATTACAAAGAGTCCACATCACTACGTAGAGGTTTCCCATGTTCTGTTTTTGCTAATAATAATGGGACATAAAATTAAACTGTAGAATTCGTGAAAGCGGTTTGGACGAACCACAAAAAATCAAGAAGAAATGTCAAATTTGTGATTTATGAAACAAATATGAAGTAAAAATTGCGGAATTTGAATTTAATTTGAATAGCTAAATATTAAAATGTAACATTATACGAATTTCAATTTAATGGTAACAACTAATAAATATTCAATCGCGTCAAACGGATCTCCGCATATGCTCCATGATGTAGTCATTAACGATTACATTACAAAAGACTTGTTCTCTTTTTCAACGTTTAATATTTTTATATGTCAAAGACATAACAATAAACTAGCAAAATTGATGCGTTCTTGAATTTTTATTACGCTTTTTTCTGAATGTGATTTTTTTCATAAAGATCACTTTTTAATTTTAATTGAGGACGCACACAAAAAAAATTATACCCACGACTCTCACCGCTAGCAACAAAATATGGATTTTTTATGTTAAATATTTGTATTAGCTCCAAAATTACTTCACCATTGTAAGACTAGGTTAAATGTGAAACATGTAACTGGCTTTTTACTATGCTCCAAAATTACCTCACCATTTTAAGACTAGGTTAAATGTGAAAATGTAATTGGGATTTTACTATGCTAAAATGCTAATTATTTAGAAAAAAAGTGCCCTTTGCGCCTACTCATGCAAATTCGGAGAATTCGAGCAAATTAAATGAATTCAGATGTGGTTATGTTAAATATTCATTTTTTTGCATCTGATTCGAGTGCATTGTAAGCGGTCGAAACGTGGAGAATCTATTTTAGATTAATGGACTTGAAAAAGCATTGACCTTTATGCCATCTCCAAGCAAAATTGATTTATGCTTGAACAGTAGTGCAGGTGCACAATTTTAATCTTGACCTTGCACATTGCCAAGGCAACCAGAATGCAGAGCAAATCGCCAAGGAAGTTGGTTTTTTTGCCGCCGAGAAATCTAGGTAAAATGTCATCGTGACCAGAAAATTGTCCCATTCAATTAATCACTTTTTTTCGTTGTCTAACGTCAGAACCGCAGCGTATAAATATACAGGCTGAGTCGTTAGAGTGGTCTGTATACGTCAGCGAAAAAAGAAATGATTGGTACACAATAACACAGCATAAGAGCGCATTCGTAAGAGTCGTTTTCACTTTATAAGGGTGGATAAGATAAGGTTGTTCTTAAATGGAACACCTGTATATTATTATCGTTTCTGATGGAGTATTTCTTCTGTAAAACAACGGTGCCAAGTTTTTTAGATAGCGATGTTTTGTTGCCAAACATTTTATTAAAAAAATTAGAATACAGAAGTTACGATGTTTAATTCAAATATAAACCTAATCCATTATGTTTCAATGTCTACTCAAAATGAGACAAAAGGACTAAGAATAGTTTCCAGTGAAAAATTATGCTTTATAATACAGCTTGCTCGCAGTAGAGTAAAAAAGTCTGCATTTTACCATAACTGATTTTTTATGGAACCCCAATACTATTCCTTTATTGAACTGACACGAAATGGAATAAATTAACAATTTTTTTCTCTTATTTTAAAATGTCGACATTAGAACTCGCTTTCAGAATAAGCATTAACAATTACTAAATTTAGACAAAAGTTTCAGTGACAGTGGCCCAAAATGTGCGGCCAGAGGTAGCTCCCCTCTAGGTATGCTGCAGTTTGGCTCCAACTAATAATATGCGCAAAGAATCAGCAGTGAATTACATAACATAACCCAAACTAACATAATGTTTGGGGATCAATCAAACAAATAATTGAAATTATCAATATAACTATAATAAGGTTATCCCCCAAGGGAAAATTGAGCTTAAAAAATACATCAACCGATACGTCCTTCAGTCCAAAAATCATACGAAAAGAAATTCTAATTTTAACAGTAAATATTTTAATTAGTCGTAAAAACGTAAAAACCCAACTGTGGTCGACCAAGATGTCAAAGACCTTGACTTCTAAAAAGTCTTAATTTTAGATATATTCGCGTGTAGGCCAGTATATTCGGATTTAATCGATCAATATGTAAATGTTTCGTTCCACAACATCAGATGGTTCTTGTCAAATTTTAATATTCATAACAATCGGGTCTTTCATCATTTACTTTAGACGAGGAAAGCAGAAAGTGCCTCATTAAAATGGACTCGTTAAAATCTCAAGTAAACTCGGTATTTTTATAAAAACTTTAAGCCAACTCTAGATTCTAGACGCTCGTTTTTATTAAAAATGGGGGAGGCTACATTATGTACGAAATTCGTCCATACTTTTCCCATAAACAAATTCTGGATTGAAACACAGAACTTGTCCCCTGAAACCAAGAAAAATTAAAAAACACAACAAAGGCTGCCAAGAGCAACCTTTGTTGTGTTTTTTAATTTTTCTTGGTTTCAGGGGACAAGTTCTGTGTTTCAATTTTTGAAGATAACCAAGGACCAGTCCGTTCCATCAAACAAAATTCTGGATTAGTCACACTGGTTTTGTTTTATTCATGCCTGAATTTTTCCAGTTTTGATAAAAATAGTGCTCTTTTTTAGGATGATCCGAATAGGATATTTCATTAGCTGGTTGCTCTATCAATTAGTAGTTTGAGCGCCAAAATGGACTAACATTTCAAAGGAAATTAATCAATAATCAATCAAACATTGAATAATTATATTTACCATAATTTGCCCAATTGAGTTTACTAGAAATCCGCCGGACAGAAGCCACATTACCTAATCGACATTACATAATTCAAAGAGTAATTATTTTTAAAATGTATTCAATCTGTGGAGGTTCTTAAACCTCCTTGTCGCAATTTGGCGGTTCATCGCCATCTATCCTTGTTTCCGCATCCTACTCGCAGCGCTTTAAAAGCATAATGGGGTTACCCTTTGCGAGTGGATTAAACTTAAAAAAAACCATTTTCAAAATTTCGTAAATATCACGGACCCCTTTCCATGACTAAAGACACTATTTCATTCAGGGGGAGACAACAATCATTTAGGGAAACTGATTGATGACTAAAAGACCAGAAACCCTGCCAGCTGGGGTATATGTATATTTTTACTTTACATGAACTCATAGGCAACCATAGTCAGTTTAAACAGAGACAACTTATTCATTTTTTGCAAATTCCATCAAAACGTTGAAGTGTCTAATCAATTTTGGTGGAACGATTGGTCCTTGGTTATCTTAAAAAATTGAAATGTACAAATCTTGTCCCCTAAAACCAAGAAAAATTAAAAAACACAACAGAGGTTGCTCTGTTGTGTTTTTTAATCATTCTTGGTTTCAGGATACAAAATTTGAATTTTTAATTGTTGAAGATAACCAAGGACCAGTCCGTTTCACCAAAAAAGAAACGTGGTAACGTGTTCTAGTTAAAACTAAATCATTGATGTCTAGTTAAGCTTTTAACTGAATCTCAAGCAAATATCTTCACCTATTTATAAGGCATTAGGCAGGAGCCTCACATTTTCAGTTTCTGGACATCTCCGTTTAAAATTGAATTTTCAATTTCAACTATTCCACGAAATAATATTATTTTTTAATAAAAATCTAACAGTTTTGAGAATGAGACTTTTGGGAAATTGTTAGTGCAAGATTTCTTGTAAGAATACGACAAAATTTAAATAAAGTAAACATTTTGAGAAACATCTTTTGGAGAATTGCAAGTTTTTCTCTCTAAATTTGACTGGTTCTGGAAATTCTGGAAGCATACGATTGAGTTAATTACAGAGCAGTCCGGACGTCTCGCAGGGGTCGGCAAACCGCGGCACGCGAGCCGCATCCGGCTCTTTTAAAAGAAAATTGCCTCTCTTTACATTGCACATTCCTTTTTTTTGATGGAACGGACTGGTCCTTGGTTATCTTAAAAAATTGAAATACAGAACTTGTCCCTTGAAACCAAGAAAGATTAAAAAACACAACAAAGGCTGCTCTAACGCGTTTCGACAGCCAAGCTATCATTTTTAGAGAGAAACAGTTTCTCTCTGAAGATGACAGCTTTGCTTTCTTGGTTTCAGGGGACACGTTCTGTATTTCAATTCCACATTCCCTTAAAAAAACTAGAGCAGACAGACACCCAGACACTCATTAAACAAGTGAGCTACAGAAGTCGAAATTTCCAAAAATACTTTTCTAGGAATTCTTACGTTTTACTAAAATTTTGACAAAAAGTTATGATGTCAAGAAGTAATTTTCCGAAATTTTTGATTGATTTGTATTAACATTTTGAAAAAACACATGAAGTTTGAAATTTCTAGAAAAAGACCAACTTGGGGAGTCGAAATTTCTAAAAAATATTTTTCCCATGATTTTTACTTTTTTGCTTGTACATTTTTTAAAACCCTGGGATTTCGTGAAAAAAGGTGAATTACTTTTTGTGAGAAAAAAATGTAAATTTTCAGAAAAGGCAAATATCAAAATTTGAAATAAAAATTTCTAGAAAAAACAGAATTTTGAGAAAAATAGATTTCGAAAAAATTGAGAAAAAGAAAGAGACTTCAAACAAATCGAGAAAATGGAAGAGATTTCGAAATAACTGAAAAAAAAGAAGAAATTTCGAAAAATATGAATTTATCAAAAGATCTCGATAAAAGCTAAAATTTTAGTAAAAAAGACGTAGAATTTCGACAATAGATTGAAACCCAGGACAATTAAAAACCTGAAATTTTTAGCGAATTTTGAATTTTTGAAATATAGTAAAATTTCTAAAAGAGAAATTGTAAAAATTAACTGGAAGCTTAGAAAAAATTGTCGATCTATAAAAAAGTTAAAGTTTTCCAGTGAAGAAGAAAAAATTTTAATTTTGGGAAGAATTTCATGGAAAAAATTTAGAACAACTCAAAATTTCGATAAAAAATTGCAATTTTGCAGAGAAAGCTGAATTTTGAAAATGAATTTGCAATTTCGAGAACAGAACAAATTAGAAAAACTCCAAATTTTCACATAAATTCGAATTTTGAGAAAATTGATGAAATAATTTCGAAAGAATATTCCAAGAAAATTTCGAAAAGAGTTGAACTTTAAAAAAAGGTCAAAATTTCCCAGAAGAGCCAAATTTTGAGAAAAAGGAAGAGATTTCGAAAAAAAACTGGGGAAAAATGGAGTGGTTTAAAAAAATGAATTTATCTAGTTCGGAAAAAGGGAGAAATTTCGAAAAAAATGAATTTATCGAAAGTTTTCAAAAAAGGCAAAATTTTTAGACAATTTTGAATTTTTTTAAGGTTGCAAAATTTTAAAAGGAGAAATTGTAAGAATAAACTGAAAGCTTAAAAAAATTTGTTGAAATTTAATAAAGTCAAAGTTTTTCAGAGAAAAAACAAAAATGTTAGGAAAAATGTCGGGAAAAAAGTCAAAATTTTAATAAAAGCCCGAAATTTCGACAAAAAAATTACCATTTTCCAGAGAAAGTTAAATTTTAAGAATAAATTTGAAATTTCAAGAACCAAACGATTTTAAAAAAATCCAAATTTTCAGATAAATTCGAATTTTAAGAACATTTGTAAAATAATTTCGAAAGAAAATTTCACGAAAATTTCTAGAAAACTTTTTAACTTTAAAAAACGTCAGAATTTCCCAGAAAAAGCCGAATTTTGAGAAAAATGGAGAGATTTGGAAAAAAATGGGAAAAGTGATTTAAAAAAAATGAATTGGTCCAAAGTTCTCAAATGAGGGCAACATTTCAGAAAAAAAACGTCGAATTGTTGAAATTTAATAAAGTCAAAGTTTTTCAGAGAAAAGGTAAACATTTTAGGAAAAATGTCAGGGAAAAAGTCAAAATTTTAATAAAATCTCGAAATTTCGACAAAAAACTTACAATTTTCCAGAGAAAGTTAAATTTTGGGAATAAATTTGAAATTTCAAGAACAAGACGATTTAAAAAAATCCACTTTTCAAATAAATTCGAATTTTGAGAACCTTTGTAAAATAATTTCGAAAGAAAAGTTCGAGAAAAGTTTTTAACTTTAAAAAAGGTCAGAATTTCCCAGAAAAGCCGAATTTTTAGAAAAAGGAAAAGATTTAGAAAAAAATTGGGAAAAGTGATTTAAAAAAAATGAATTGGTCCAAAGTTCTCAAATATGGGCAAAATTTCGGAAAAAAACACGTCGGATTTTCGCAATAGATTGAAACCCAAAGCAAATTTAAAAAACTTGACATTTTCAGATAAAAGAGAAACTGTAAAATAACCTGGAAGCTTAAAAAAGTGTCGCACTTTAAAAAGTCGAGGTTTTTCAGAAGAAGTAGAAAAAAGTCAAATTTTAGGAAAAATTTCAAGGAAAGTTAACATTTTAAGAAAAGTTCCAAATTTCGATAAAAATTTGCAATTTTTCAGAGAAAATTAAATTTTGAGAATAAATTTGAAATTTCGAAAACAATACGAATTAAAAAAACTCCAAATTTTCAGATAAATTGAATTTTGAGAAAATTGGTAAAATAATTTCGAAAGGAAAGAGAATTTTGATAATACTTCCAATTTGGAGAAGTGTTAAACTTTAAAAAAAACGTCAAAATTTCCCAGAGAAAGTCAAATTTTAAGAAAAAAAAATCAAATTTTGAGATTTGAAAATAGATGAATTTCGTTCGAAATATAAGTCGATATTTCCGGAAAAATTTGAATTTTGAAAAAAGAATTTTGAAAAATATGAATTTGGGAAAAGTTATCAAAAAAGCAAAATTTTAGAAAAAAAACATCAAATTTTGACAATAGATTGAATCCCAGAACAAATTTAAAAAGCTTAAATCTTTAGACAAGTTTGAATTTTGTGAAAAATTGTAAAATTTCGGAAAGAGAAATTGTAAAAAACTTAGAGCTTAGAAAAAATTGTCGAATTTTGACAATAGTTTGAAACCCAGAATAAATTTAAAAACATGAAATTTTTAGACAAATTTGAATTTTGTGTAAAATTGTAAAATCTCAAAAAGATAAATTGATAAAGACTTAAAATTGTCATACTTTAGAAAATCGAAGTTTTTCAGAGAAGAAAAAAATAAATAATTTGCAATTTTCCAGAGAAAGTTAAATTTTGAGAATAAATTTGAAATTTCGAGACGAATAAAAAACTTTAGATCTTCAGAAAAATTCTAATTTTAAGAAAATTGGTAAAATTATTTTAAAATAAAAAGGAATGTGAATAAAACTTTCAGTTTTGAGAAAAGTGTTGAATTTTAAAAAAAGGTCGAAATTTCCCAGAGAAAGTCAATTTTAAGCACAAAATCAAATTTTTTAAGTCAAACATTCTGAAAATGGGTGAATTTCGTCGATAAAATCGCAGCTTGCAGAAACATAATAAAATGTCGAATTTTCAGTTAAAAGTTGAAATTTTGAGAAACACCTAATTTTGCGAAACAGGTCGAAAGTTATAGGAAATAAATAAAAGTTTAAATATTCATTAAAAGTCAATATTTGGGGGAAATGGTGAAATTTGAAAATGGAATGTAATTTAAAAAGAACAGAAATTTCGAAAAAAAGTCGCAATTTAGAACAAAGTTAAAAAAATATAATTTTGGAAAAAAGTCAAATTTAAGAATAAATCTAAACTTCGAAAAAAGAAAACTTGAGAAAAAGATCGAAATCTTCAGAAATTATTTTATTTAACATCTCCAAATTATTACTTCAAATTTTTTTTTACGAAATCGACAAAAGATGAATTTTTGAGAAATAAGTCGAATCTTCCAGTGTAAGTCGAATTAAAAAAAAGTAAACATTTTCACAGATTGTCGAGTTTTGAGAAGAGAGGAAGATTTAGGGGAAAAAGTCTAAATACATAGTTAAAAAAAAGACGAATACCGAGTTAAAAAAGTCGAATTTACGAGAAAAAGGCAAATTTTGAAATAAAGCTCTAAATTATAAAAAATAAAAGGTCTATTGGGCTGAATATGTTTTCTTTTGACTACATGAGTCAGAGGGGTCTCTCCCTGTCCCATATTTTGTCTGATTTATCTGATTTAATTATGAAATAAAATGAAATATCAGAAATAAAAACTTGTAACTCTTTGAAATTCACGAAAGCAATTTTTTCATTGCGGATGGCTCTTTTGGCTTAAAAGTTTGCCGACCCCTGCCCTAGTTAATGTAAACAGAAACAACTTATTCATTTTGTGGAAATTCTATCAAAACGTCGAAATGCCTAGTTAAGCTTTTGACTGAATCTCAACCAACTTATTTATAAGACATTAGGCAGGAGTGATAGGAAATGAGGATCGCATTTCATGCAAACCCTGGGGCCTAAAGCAAATTGATAATATTACTGAATACATTTCAGGTGTCACAGATAATGAATGCAGTTGCTTTGAATATGCACGCAAGTGAACGTTTTGCACATTTCAGTGAAAATGTAGGTAATACCTGCAATGCCGTAAATAAAAGTATGTGAATACTTTAGACGTGTCTTGATGTAACATATCGTTGGTTGAAAATGCTAGGCTTACGTGAATGTCGACAGAACGCCTTCAAAGGAAAATATGAGATAAAAATACAAAATAAAATACGGTTTTTCCCCATCCAGTGTATATTCTATTATTCCTTTTCTTTTTAAACTTAAATATATTTAAATATAGTATTACATATTCAACCTGAAAAGTGCGGAAAATCCTTTCTACATGTTAGGGTTTTTGATTCATCAGCAAATATGTAATAAAAATAAGATAAGTATGCATTTAAGGGAACAGTAGTGCAGTTGATGAACGAAATATAAAGAAATCTCGATTTTAATATCAAGAGTTTTACCAAATTTGAGGACTTTAAACTTAAAATGTTGTGAAGAAGTTCAAAAATTCGACTTCTGTCCCCTGAAACTAAGAAAAATTTTTGTGTTGTATTTTTTAAGTTTTCTCTGATTTGAGGGGATAAAATTTGCACATCAATTTTGAAAGATAACCGAGGACCAGTCCTCCCCACAAAAAAATAAACATAATTCACTAAAATTCTGAATTTTTCAATTTTTTTTCTCGTAGTTCGTCTTATCACTTTATTCTTGAAATTCTAATTTTCCTCTTAAAATACGACTTTACTTTAAAATTATTGAATGGGTTTTAGAGTTCGATCTTTATTCTCGAAATTTCAACGATCAAAAATCGTGATTTTTTTCGAAGTCCGTTTTTTAAACTTTTTTTTAATTTGGTTTTCCGGTAATTTCACCTTGTTTTTGGGCATTCAGCTTTTACAATTTTTCTAATTAACTATCTAATCTGAAATTATTGCTATCTCTTCTCATCGATTTATATCTTTTGAATATTCCTTGGAAATGCGTTTATTATTGTTGTATTTTGCATGAGAACATGATAGCTAATTATTATTTATTCAACGACACATTAGAAACGCGTGTACTCAATCCAACCAAATCAATAAATTTTATACTTGCTATAAATTATAAGAATAAATAGATATTAATAAAACCTGTGTTTAAATCACCTAATCGTATAAATTATAGATAAAAGTCGTTCGTTTCAGGAACTGGGACTTGTCGTATTCAATCAGGTAAAGTAATAAAACGCGTTCATTGTACGATTAAATCGTACACCTGTCAAAACTAGTATCGCCCACGAATCCCCCAATATGTTTTGTTGCAGTTAATAATAAACATTTACCGCCAAGATCCAAGGACAAACAGAGCCTAGCAAAACGAAACAAGAACTAACATGGTGGCACCCAGGTGGCAATTTCGGCTTTATGGATTATGTAATGAAAGGACCATTTTTATCTCTAGCTTAGGCATCACTTTCGACGGCATGTCATATATCGCAGGCGATATATTCGCTAACAATTTCTAGAAATTGATGAGATACTATTCTCGGTATCGTATCGTCGCTAATAGCTTTAAAAACCATTTATCAAAATCTTCACTCTACCTGTTTGATTCGATATATGTTCGTTGCACAATAGGTGGTTTGGGGGCAAAATCGAAACGGTTCTAGCAAAAAAAAAGCTTTCGGCAATTAGCATGCTAATGAGGATTGATCAACCTCTTGAAGAAATTGATGTCACTTACTTGAAATTTGTAACAAACGGGTCCAAACTGGATTAACATAAATGATCATAATTTAGAACGATTTCTAGTGTCTAATTATGTTATAATATAACAATAAAGTTTTCTTGCCAAACATCAGCGTGAATTTAAATATTAGATGAATCGTTTGGAGTCTAGAGCAACGTTTCCCAAATTCTTTTGTTGTAACCCGGTGATTTTTATGCTTTGCCTTCGTGACTGACTAAACGATTTTTTAACCATCTTTCTTAACACCTCGTTGTTATTATTCCCAAAATTTCGACCATAGTTTTTCCAAAAACGTTTTAAAATTAAAAGCCAAAATTTGTTCTTTTCTTTTTAACTGCTTCTCGTATTTTTTTTTATCAAAATTTCAACTCTAAGCTGATAATTTTGCCTTTTATCTCGAAATCCCAAATTTACAATTGAAAGTTCGATCTTGTTTTTCTTCAATTAAAAATGAGTTTCACTATGAAAGTTTTCATAAAAATTTCAGTAGGTTTCTGAAATTTTCCCGAGTAACTAATATATAAATGCGTAAGTGTGTTTATTTATCCGCTTTTCATAGCTCAGTTACTGAAGCGATTTTGGTTTTGGTTGAATAGAAAAAAAAGAGACGTCCCTCGCAAGGTGGGATCGTTAATATAATACGTTTTATTCTCGAAATATATTCCAAATATTCCTAAACCAATATCTAGAAACGGTAAATAAAATTTCTCTATTTTCTATGTAAGCAAATGATTTGACAGTGATGACATCGTAATGATATCGTCATTTAACATTAAAATTACACAATTCAATTTAAAGACTTGCCTCGCAATTTTGCCCTTGGGATTCTTTTAATATAATAATCTGACCGCGTTATCTAATGCAATAGGGTGCTACTTTGATATCCAATATGTATAACGAGGCAACTAAATATATATTGTATCAAAGAATTTGAACAAAACATCATTCTGCAATCTACACGAACTCTTAAAACTGTGCCTAGCTGATTACTTTTTTTATTACGTTTATCCAAAACAAATTGATTCGTCAGCTTAGCAAATTTAACGACTCGCTTTAATTTTGGGCAATTCTTACGTGTAATTATTTTAATTTCGCAGATCAAGTTGTCGGTAATATCCATTTTCTTATATTTCCTAAAAAATGTCGACGTTAAAAATGGGATTTTTCATTTTCTTTTCTCAAAATTGCGACTGGAACATCACCATTTTCAATTTAAAAATCAAAATTTCAGGAAAAATTTAAAAAGTCAATTTATTTTTACTGTTTTCCAACTGAAATAATCAATTTTTTCTCGAAACTGCTGATTTGAATTCAAACTTGTCTTTTCCCCTAGACTATCAAACTCGACTTAATCGACTGATATTAAGTTTTTGTGAAAATTGGAAATTTTCTCCTAACATTAAAAATAAAAATTTAAATTTTTTTATTGAAAATTTAATATTAAACGTTATAATTAGGTTTTTGAATTAGAATTTTTCATAGTTTTCTTCAAAATTTCTATTGTAACTAAAAAAATTAATTTTTAATTAAAATGGAAATTCAAAAATCTGGAATTTTTATTTCTTCTACCGCGGGTGAAATATTTCAATTCTTATCAACATTCTAAACGTAAATCTTTAATTTCCACCTTCTTATATTAATGATGTATTTGAAATTTTCAAAAAATCAAAAATTTTCGAAAGAAGTCAAAATTTGGAGCAAAAATAGAAGTTTTCAAAGAAAATCATTGAAAAAAAATTTTAAAACGTGGAAATTTTAAAAAGATGGAAATTGAAAAAAAAGATATTTTTAAATGTTGAATTTTTTAGTCGAAATATTATAAAGGTCGAAATGTTGAGTCGAAACTTTCGAAAAAAGGAGTTATTTCTAACAAAAACAATAAATAACGATCAAAAAAGTCGAAATAAAAAAAAAGAAAGTTTTATCAGTTAGAAATTACCAAAAAGTAAAGAAAGTCAAAATATTCAAAAAAAAATCAAAACATTTACTCTAGATTTCCAATTTCAAAATGTTGAGAAAAAGGCAAATTAAAAAAAAAGAAATTGGAAAAAAGTGCTAATTTTAAAATGTTGACTTTTTAAATTAAATTTACAAAAGTGTCAAAATGTTGAAATGCTAAAAAATGTCGTAAATTGGTGCCAAAATTTTTTTTAAAAGTCGAAATTTTGATAAAATTGAGAAATAAAAAAGCAGAAATTTTGAAAAAATACATTTTCTGAAATGTTGAAATTTTTAAAAATCGACATTTTTGGAAAAAGACGAAATTTGGAAAAAGCCGAGTTTTGAAAGAGAAATTTTCAAAAAAAAGGCGCAATGTTAAATAAAATTAATAAACAGTTTTTTAAGTTAAAAATTACAAAAAAGTCGAGAAAGTCGAAATTAAAAAAAATCAAAATATTTACTCTAAATTCAGCATCTCTCTGAAGATGATAGCTTCGCTGTCGAAACGCGTAAGAGCCACCTTTGTTGTGTTTTTTAATCTTTCTTGGTTTCAGCGGACAAGTTTTGTATTTCAATTTTTTAAGTTTTTCAATTTTAAATTCTTAAGAGAGTCAACATTTTGGTGGAAAGGGAAATTTGAAAAAGGGGTCGATTTTAAAATGTTGATTTTATTAAATTAAATTTACAAAACAGTCAACATTTTGATAAAAGGTCAAAAATTTGTCGCAAAGTTTTGAAAAAAAGTCGTAAATTTGTGTCAAATCTTTTTTTCAAAAGTCGAAATGTTGATATAATTGAGAAATGGAAAAAAAGCGGAAATTTTGAAAAAAGTACATATTCTGAAATGTTAAAATTTTTAAAAATCGAAATTTTCGGAAAAAGTCAAAATTATTTGAAAAAAGGCGAAATTTTGAAAGAGAAATTTGAAAACGGTCGAAATTTTGGAAAAGAAATTTAAAAAAAAAAGACCTCCAATTTCCAAAGATATCAATACCGTCCACAAAAATCAAAATTGAAAAAAGAGTGGAAATTATTAGAATATTAACCTGGAAAGTTTAAAAATTATTTTTTGAAAATTCAGAATTTTTATAAACAGAGAATAATTCCAATAAATTCACACTTTAATTTGCTTTGTAAAATTTGGAAAATCTTTTGAAAAAAAAGTAAGAATTATTACAATAAAATTTATCTGAAGATTTTAAAAAATATTTTTCAAAAATTTGGAATTTGTATAAAAAGTCAATAATCACAGAAAATTCAAATCCCAATTGGTTTGAAATACAAATCTTGTCCCCTGAAACCAAGACAGATTAAAAAACACAACAGAGGTTGCTCTTGTGTTTTTTAATCTTTCTTGGTTTCAGGAGATAAGATTTGAATTCTAATTTTTGAAGATAACCAAGGACCAGTCCATTCCACCCCAAAAATTCAATTCGTTTTTCAAAATTTGGTAAATCTTTTGATAAAACAGTAAGAATTATTAGTAATATTTATTTGGAAATTTTGAAAAATATTTTAAAGAATTTGGAATTTTTATAAAAAGAAAATAATTCCAAAGAATTCAAATTCCAACTTGTTTCTCAAAATTTCCACGTTTATTTCAATAGTGGACGTTTTCTCACTTGACAATGGAGCAGAGGTGAGGAACTGGCCCTTCAGTGGCCGTTAAAAAAATATTCAGTTCCAGAAATTTTTTTCTAGAATTTCTAAATTTTCTGAAGTGATCCTCGAAATTCGCCCTTTTCTCGAAATTTGGACAAAATTTGGCCCTCTGGAAAATTTAGAATTTTTCCTAAATTTCGAAATGTCGACCTCTTTCTCAAAATATCGATCATTTTCTCGAAATTATGATTTTTTTTTCAAAATTGGTTTGAGTTGTCGAAACCTTCGATTTTTACCTCGAAAATTTTTTTTTCTCAAATTTTCGATATTTTTAAAGTTGTTTCAAAAGGTTAGGTTTTTTTACATTAAATTTGATATCCTGAAAATTCCGACATGATCCCAAAACTGTTTTTTTATTATAATACATCATTTTCTAGATTACGATTTTATACTTCAAAATTCAATTTTTTTTCTCTCAAATTTTGAATATTTCATAGAAATTTGGGTCTTTTTCTAGATACTTTGACCAATCTGTTTTTCAAAATTATCTTATTTTTAAAGCTTCAACTAAATTTCCTATATTTCTAGAAATTACTGCTTAAAATTGAGATTTTTATCCGAAATTCAACTTTTTCTCAAAATTTGTTTATTTTTATAAAATTGGATTACAATTTTAATAAAAACACTAAAATTTTGGGAATAGCATTTTTAGGAAATTTAGTGAAAAACATTTCTTGTAAATTTCGACATTATATCAAAATTTAAATGAAAATAAAAATTGTAGAGACAAATATTTTTAGAAGCGGGGTTTTTTCTTCAAATTTGATTGAATCTGGAAGTTGTGACTTTTCTCGGAAAATTCTGTTAGTGTCAGGGAAAAAGCCAACATTTGCATTCGCATTCATAAATGTTGGGAATGAATATTCGCATTCGCATTCGCTTTCGCGTTCACATTCGCATTGACGAATGTGAGAAAATCAACAATCGTTACATCTTTACCTCCTACTATTACTATTTTGCAAATTCGTATCGCAATTCGTAAAAATTCCCGCCTGGAAATCAAAAAGTGTTTAAAAAAATTTAAACTGATTTATTGTAGACAAAAGTGTATAATAATTCGAAAATTACTCGAAATATATTTTAAAAGATTCGTTTATCTAAAAGTTTGGTGGAACGGACTGGTCCTTGGTTATCTTCAAAAAATTGAAATACAGAACTTGTCCCCTGAAACCAAGAAAATTATAAAACGCAACAAAGGTTGCTCTAACACGTTTCGACACCCAAGCTACCATCTTCAGAGAGATGCTTTTTCTCAAAAACCGTCTTTTTTCGCAAAATTTCTCTTTTTCTTTTCAAATTTCTAATTTATTCTAAAACTCAACTTCTTTTATCAAATTATGACTTTCTCGAAGTTTTAAATTGTTATCTCAAAAGTCGTCGCCTTTTTTCGAAATTTCATTTCTAGGTTGCTCTAACGCTTTTCGATAGTCAAGCTGTCATCATCAGAGAAAAACTGAAGAAAGATTAAAAAACACAACAAAGGTTGCTCTAACGCTTCTCGATAGCCAAGCTGTCATATTCAAAGAGATACTGAATAAAGAATAAAAAAACACAACGAAGGTTGCTCTAACGCATTTCGACAGCCAAGCTGTCACCTTCAGAAAGAAACTTCTTTCTGAAGATGACAACTTGGCTGTCGAAATGCGTTAGAACAACCTTTGTTGTGTTTTTTTATTCTTTATTGGTTTCAGGGAACAAGTTCTGTGTTTCAATTTTCATTTATCCAAATTTCAGCTTTAAAGTCGAAATGTAAGAAAAGTTTAAATTTCGAGAACAAAAAAAACATTTGTCAATGCATTCCAAATTCAACATTAAAGTTTGAATTCAAGAATCAAATTAAAGTGCAATTTTCGAGTTGAAGTTGCAAAAAAAAATTAAAAATTTAGAGAAAAACTACAAACGTATAACAAAAATATTCTCGTACCCTATCGAGTTTGAAATCTGCACGGAATTTCGAAAAGAGTCCAAATTTCGAAAAAAGGTTGACAGTTAATAAGAATTCTGACACAAACTGGGCCGAAGAAATGTTAAATAAATTGAAAAAAACATAATATTTCCGGTCAATAAGGGTGTACCATGAAGAACAAAATTCGACTCTGGAACTCAAAAACTTAAATTTTCTAGAAGAAGTTCTATTAAATCCGAAATTTCGAACAAAGTTTAACATTTTTTAGAAAAAAAAAAGTCTAAATTGTAAACACAGTCAAAATATCTAAAAAGAAACTTTGAGAATTGAAACTTGAATCTGAAAATTTATAAAACAAAAATTCTGCGAATTTTGGGGTCCAAAAATTCCAAGCTTAGTATCGTGTTTTGAAAAAAATGTTTAAATTTCGACAGAATGAAATTCGATTTTAACACGAAATATATATATTTGCTGCAAAAAAAATACGAAATATTTACTACTAAATTTAAAAAATATCTAATTTAAACTCGAAATTTTCACAACATTTCCAACAGTTCGACTTTTAAAAGTGTCGAAACAATTACACAAAAAAAAAGTGATTTCTCCTAAATTTTGAGAAAAAGTTGTATTTTCCAAATTTCTAATTTTGGAAAAAACAAATTTTGAAGAAAAAAGAAATTCTGGGAAGGTTACCACTTCGTCATTATTTATATTATTTGCGAAAGTAACTTATTCTTTTCAAAATCTTTAAAGAAAATATTTCTTTGTTGAGCTAAAGCATAAACTCCTCTGTTAAGCAAAATTTACTTGGAGAGACTCTGGCCGCTCCCGGCAACGTTAACTTGCAAGTATCAATTAAAAAATGTAAATTTACATTAGCGTTGACCAGCACGAGTGCGAATTTGCGAAACTACTCTTTCTTTAATCGGTCATTAATTGGTCAAATGTGTGTCCACTACATCCGTGACATCTTCTAAATGTTTCTCGCTCTATCAATGGCTACAAGGTTGATTTAATGTAATTATTTAAATCAAACGAAAACCCTATACAGATTAGCGAATACCGGAATGGCAAGTTCAAAATTTCGTCCTTCGATACATCGTCTTCATCCATATAAAAGCTCAACTTTGATTTGAAACAGCATCATTCGGTTCGGTAGTTTCAGCAAATCACACAATGAAGGCTTTTGTGGTAAGTGAAACAACCATACGTACATTTTGTTCACTATCATGTAATTGTTCAATTACATGGGTTATGTAATTATTCAATTACATGGGTTAACATAAAAAAAATTTCATACGATATTTTCAAAACTAAATTCAACTTTAATGTTCATCAAATTCTATATTTGTTGTTTCCAAATCAATAAATCATACACCAAGTATGTAATTTCAAATTGAATTAAAATTTTAACTTTGATGTTATTTTGTCAAATACAAATTGACTTGTTACAATTTATGAACATTAAAACATTCGCCCATTTGTAAAAATGTACTTAAGTAAGAGGGGAATTTTACGAATAAAAATCTGACTAATAGGACATGAAATCCTGCAGTCATAAAATTTGCATTTGTAAATTAATTGATAACTTCTCATGTTTTATTAAATTATATCTTTTAGAAATAGTATTTCTGAAAATAGTTATTTTTTTATTTTTAAATTAAACTTGCAGAACAATTTCATTGAGCCCATAATCTTCTAAATTTAATAATCTAAATTTAATTGCATTTAAGGTGTCTATTAAATAACGTTTCCCTCATTACATTTTATACAAAAATTAAATTTTAATTAAATTTACAATTTTTATTTTTAATCATATATTTGAACTTAGAAAACAATTTGGGCAACATTACCAGTAGTATTTCCTCTTGTTTTTGTATTTCAATTGTATTTTAGAGGTTTGGGTTAAAAATTGGAAATATGTATTGAAATATTTCTCTCGTTCAAATGATACATTTCATATTAAAAGCACTTGTATAATATATCTTTAAAACATATCAGTGTCGCAATTTTTTAAATGAAAAAGGCTTTAATTGAAATTTCAATTTGTTTGCGTTCCACCCCAAATTTAAATTGCATATTTTCCATCAGAACTCTATCACTATAAAAAAATTAAATTGGGCGAATTATCATCGACAAATTTTGCAATAAATCTAGGAATATATATTTCCGATATTAAACCTATTTTTTTTAATAATTAATGAAAGTTGTGATATTAAAGTTTATCGTCTTTTTTCAGTGCTTTGCCCTTTTGGCAGTGGTTGCCCTTAGTGCAGCAACCAAAGTCACAAAATCCAAGGTAGTCGAAAAGAAGCGAAGCATCGGTTTAGAAGCAGGAGTGAATGCCCTTGGAGGTGGATTCGAAACCTCTAGCGGATTCAGCGGCTCTGCCGGCTTCAGCGGTTCGGCTATCAGCGGAGGATCAATCAGCTCATACCAACAACAAGATGCTGGTTTCAGCAGTGGATTCAGCTCTGGCTTCAACTCTGGATCATCCGGCTTCAACTCTGGATCAGCCGGCTTCGACTCTGGATCATCCGGCTTCAACTCTGGATCATCCGGTTTCAACTCTGGCTCATTCGGTGGAGATTTTGGAGTTTCCGGCATCTCTGGTGTCTCTGGAGTCTCCGAAGTATCCGGAGTATCCGGAGTATCTGAAGTTTCTGGTAACGCTGGCGCTATCTCCGGCGGTATCAGCGAAGTCAGCGGCGGCGATTTCCACGCTGATGTAGGCAACGCCGGTTTCTCTGGCGTATCCGGCATCTCATCTGGCATTTCTGGTGTTTCCGGCATTTCTACCGTATCCGATGTTTCCTCCGGAATTTCATCAGGAATCTCAGGTGGCATCTCCGAAGGAGTTGTCTCCTCTGGTATCTCTGGCGGCAGCTTCGGCGCCGGATTCGGTCACCAAGTAGAACACCACCACTACGACACCCCCGTCCAAGGAATCACCCAAGTCCGCCACATCACCCAAAAAGTACCAGTACCCGTACCACAACCCTACCCAGTAACAGTCACCAAACAGGTCCCAGTACCACAACCCTACCCAGTAACAGTCACCAAACAAGTACCAGTACCAGTCCAAGTCAGAGTACCAGTCGAAGTTCCCCAACCCTACCCAGTAAGAGTACCACAACAAGTCCCAGTACCAGTACACGTTAAAGTACCAGTCGAAGTACCAAGACCATACCCAGTTACCGTCACCAAGACCGTCCAAGTACCAGTAACCAAAACCATCCGAGTTCCAGTACCACAACCCGTCCAGGTGCCAGTCCCACAACCCTACCCAGTCCACGTACCCCACCCAGTCCCAGTCAAAGTACCACAACCCGTCTTAGTCAAAGTACCTCACTACTACCAACGCGTCAAGCACCACCAAATCACCGACTTGGGAGTCCGTCACTACGTCGGTAAAGGAGTCGTCGTCGGCGTCGGCAAAGTAGGTGAAGCCGGTTACGGATACGGATCCGGCTACGGCAGCGGTTTCGGAAGCAGCTACGGAGGCAACTACGGTGGCAGCTACGGAAGCGGTTTCGGTTCTGGCATCTCTGGCGTCTCTGGCGTCTCTGGCATCTCCGGCGTTTCTGGCATCTCTGGCGTCTCTGGCATCAGCTCCGGTGTGTCTGGCGGTTACACCTCTGGTTTGACCAGCGGAATCTCAAGCGGAATCTCAAGCGGTAGCTTGTCTTCTGGAATTGACACCTCAAGTATCTCCTCTGGTGTTACTGGATCCCTTGGATCTGGTGTGTCCCTCGGCTCCGGCTACGGTTCATCTGGTTTCAGTTACGGATCTGGCTCAGGAGCGAGCTACGGATCTGGCTACAGCTACGGATCTGGCGCCAGCAGCGGCGGTTTGTTGAGTTCCTACGTCCCAAGCGTCCAAGGTGGTATTAGCGGACACAAATCCTTCGGCGCTAACTTTGAAAAATCCTCCTGGTAATTTATATTGTAATTATATGTATAGGAAAATAAAATTTTAAAGAATATTTAAACTGTTTTGTTCAATTGGACACCAAAACCATTCAATCTGAGTTAAGGGATCCCAAATTAGAAAAGTACTACAGAATTCGATCTAATAATTAATTTGTTTAGAAGTGTGAAATTCAAGATAAAGTGTCCCTTAATTCTGAAATAATAATAAATGAAGCATTAGTAACAAATTGGACAATAAAATTCATGCTAGTGTTCAGTGAATCTTCTATACATATTATTAAAAAAAAAACAGATTCCTCTGCATTAAAACACTTGCGATGATGCAGCAAAACTTAGGATTTTAAACAAAAAAACAATTTCCAATTAATTTGATTTGTTTAAATGTTTAAGTTCCAGTCTACATTACTTTTTCCTCTAAAATAACTGAAAAAAACCACATTAACTAATCGCCAAGGTTCACAAACATTTTTCTCTTAATTTTTTATATTTTTTGGCTACGAATCTATTGTTAATTAATAATGAAGTTGTTATACAAAATTTTCTCAATACTTAATACTGGACAGTGCTCCCCCTAACTTAAACATTCAAAAACAAATAAATATTCGGTCAGCAAATTACGACGTTTTCTCGAAATTCACCCAGTTTTCGAAATTTCGACAAAATCTGATTAAAACATTTCGAATTTTTACTAGTCCTCGAAAATTTGATGTTTTTGTCGTAATTTCGATCATTTTTTTTGTAGCCTCGTTCTTTCTCTCAAAATACCATTTTTTTTTCGTTTTTGTTTTATCAAATTTCGATTTTTTTCTCGATTTCTTCAAAACTACCGCTTTATCGACGTCTTCCTTGAAATTCGTCTTTTTCTCAAAATTTGGACTAATTTCAAAATTCGTCTTTTTCATAACGGGTATTCTAAAAATTTTACATTCCACGCGTTGCATTGTTTCTCGAAAAATCGTATTTTCTTCAAAATAAGTCTTTTCTTCGAAATTCGCCTTTTCTTCGAAATTTGCATATTCTTCGAAATTCGCCTTTTCTTCGAAATTCGTCTTTTCTTCGAAATTCGTCTTTTCTTCGGAATTTCGACTTTTCAAAATTTTCGTTTTTTAATTTCCACGTTATTCGAAAGAATCGACTTTTTGTCGTAATTTCTATCATTTTCTTTTGTAGCTTTGATTTTTTTCTGAAAATTACCCATTTTTTTTTCGTTTTTTGTTTATCTAATTTCGATTTTTTTTTCGATTTCTTTGAAATTACCACTTTATCGACGTCTTCCTTGAAATTCGTCTTTTTCTCAAAATTTAGACTAATTTCAAAATTCGTCTTTTTCTCAAAATTTAGACTAATTTCAAAATTCATCTTTTTCTTAACGAGTATTCTCAAAATTTTACATTCCACGCGTTGCATTGTTTCTCAAAAGTTTGTATTTACTTCACAATTCGTCTTTTCTTCGAAATTCGTCTTTTCTTCGGAATTTCGAAATTTTTTTTTTAATTTCCTTTTTCTGATTTCCACGTTATTCGAAAGAATCGACTTTTTGTCGTAATTTCTATCATTTTTTTGTAGCCTCGATCTTTTTCTCAAAATTACCATTTTTTTTCCGTTTTTGTTTTATCAAATTTCGATTTTTTTCTCGATATCTTCGAAACTACGACTTTAACGACGTCTTCCTTGAAATTCGTCTTTTTCTCAAAATTTGGACTAATTTCAAAATTCGTCTTTTCCATAATGAGTAATCTCAAAACTTTACAGTCCACGCCTTAAATTGGTTCTCAAAAAATTGTATTTTCTTCAAAATTTTCTTCGAAACTCGTCTTTTCGTCGGAATTTCGACTTTTTTTTAAATTTCCTTTTTTTAGTTTCCACGTTATATCGAAAGAATCGACTTTTTGTCGTAATTTCGATCATTTTCTTTTGTAGACTCGATCTTTTTCTTAAAATTAGCATTTTTTTTTCGTTTTTGTTTTATCGAATTTCGATTTTTTTCTCGATTTCTTCAAAACTACCGCTTTACCGACGTCTTCCTTGAAATTCGTCTTTTTCTTAAAATTTGGACAAATTTCAAAATTCGTCTTTTTCATAATGAGTATTCTCAAAACTTTACAGTTCACGCCTTGCATCGGTTCTCAGAAGTTTGTATTTTCTTCGAAATTCGTCTTTTCTTCGAAATTTCGACTTTTTTTTCAAAAAATCCCTTTTTTAATTTCCACGTTATTCAAAAGAATCGATTTTTGTCGTAATTTCGATCATTTTCTTTTGTAGCTTTGATTTTTTTCTGAAAATTACCCATTTTTTTTTTCGTTTTTTGTTTATCTAATTTCGATTTTTTTTTCGATTTCCTCGAAATTACCGCTTTATCAACGTCTTCCTTGAAATTCGTCTTTTTCTCAAAATTTAGACTAACTTCAAAATTCGTCTTTTTCTTAACGGGTATTCTCAAAATTTTACATTCCACGAGTTGCATCGTTTCTCAAAAGGTCGTATTTTCTTCAAGATTCGTCTTTTCTTCGAAATTCGTCTTTCCTTCGAAATTTTGACTTTTTGTTCAAAATTTCCTTTTTTTAAACTCCACGTTATTCAAAAGAATCGACTTTTTGTCGTAATTTCGATCATTTTCTTTTGTAGCCTCGATCTTTTTCTCAAAAATACCTTTTTTCCCGTTTTTGTTTAATCACATTTCGATTTTTTTCTTGATTTTTTCGAAACTACCGCTTTATCGACGTCTTTCTTGAAATTCGTCTTTTTCTCAAAATTTGGACTAATTTCAAAATTCAAAACGGGTATTCTCAAAATTTTACATTCCACGCGTTGCATTGTTTCTCGGAAAATCGTATTTTCTTCAAAATTAGTCTTTTCTTCGAAATTCGCCTTTTCTTTGAAATTCGCATTTTCTTCGAAATTCACCTTTTCTTAGAATTTCGCCTGTTCTTCGAAATTCGCCTTTTCTTCGGAATTTCGACTTTTTTTCAAAATTTCCATGTTTTTAATTTCCACGTTATTCGAAAGAATCGACTTTTTGTCGTAATTTCGATCATTTTCTTTTGTAGCATCGATTTTTTTCTGAAAATTACCCTTTTTTTTTTCGTTTTTTGTTTTATCAAATTTCGACTATTTTCCCGAGGCCTTCGAAATTTCCGCTTTATTGACGGCTTCCTTGAAATTTGTCTTTTTCTCAAAATTTAGACTAATTTCAAAATTCGTCTTTTTCATAACGAGTATTCTCAAAATTTTACAGTCCACGCGTTGCATTGGTTCTCAAAAGTTCGTATTTTCTTCAAAATTTGTCTTTTCATCGAAATTCGTCTTTTCTTCGGAATTTCGACGTTTTTTTCAAAATTTCCTCTTTTTAATTTCCACGTTATTCGAAAGAATCGACTTTTTGTCGTAATTTCGATCATTTTCTTTTGTAGTATGGATTTTTTTCTGAAAATTACCATTTTTTTTCGTTTTTTGTTTCATCAAATTTCGACTTTTTTCCTGATTTCTTCGAAATTACCGCTTTATCGACGTCTTCCTTGAAATTCGTCTTTTTCTCAAAATTTAAACTAATTTCAAAATTTGTCTTTTTCATAACGAGTATTCTCAAAATTTTACAGTCCACGCCTTGCATTGGTTCTCAAAAGTTCGTATTTTCTTCAAAATTTGTCTTTTCATCGAAATTCGTCTTTTCTTCGAAATTTCGACTTTTTTTTCAAAAATTCCTTTTTTTAATTTCCACGTTATTCGAAAGAATCGACTTTTTGTCGTAATTTCGATCATTTTCTTTTGTAGCATGGATTTTTTTTTGAAAATTACCATTTTTTTTTCGTTTTTTGTTTTATCAAATTTCGACTTTTTTCCTGATTTCTTCGAAATTACCGCTTTATCGACGTCTTCCTTGAAATTCGTCTTTTTCTCAAAATTTAAACTTATTTCAAAATTCGTCTTTTTCATAACGAGTATTCTCAAAATTTTACAGTACACGCCTTGCATTGGTTCTCAAAAGTTCGTATTTTCTTCAAAATTTGTCTTTTCATCGAAATTCGTCTTTTCTTCGGAATTTCGACGTTTTTTTCAAAATTTCCTTTTTTTAATTTCCACGTTATTCGAAAGAATTGACTTTTTGTCGTAATTTCGATCATTTTCTTTTGTAGTATGGATTTTTTTTTGAAAATTACCATTTTTTTTTCGTTTTTTGTTTTATCAAATTTCGACTTTTTTCCTGATTTCTTCGAAATTACCGCTTTATCGACGTCTTCCTTGAAATTCGTCTTTTTCTCAAAATTTAAACTTATTTCAAAATTCGTCTTTTTCATAACGAGTATTCTCAAAATTTTACAGTACACGCCTTGCATTGGTTCTCAAAAGTTCGTATTTTCTTCAAAATTTGTCTTTTCATCGAAATTCGTCTTTTCTTCGGAATTTCGACGTTTTTTTCAAAATTTCCTTTTTTTAATTTCCACGTTATTCGAAAGAATTGACTTTTTGTCGTCATTTCGATCATTTTCTTTTGTAGTATGGATTTTTTTCTGAAAATTACCTTTTTTTTTTCGTTTTTTGTTTCATCAAATTTCGGCTTTTTTCCTGATTTCTTCGAAATTACCGCTTTATCGACGTCTTCCTTGAAATTCGTCTTTTTCTCAAAATTTAAACTAATTTCAAAATTCGTCTTTTTCATAACGAGTATTCTCAAAATTTTACATTCCACGCGTTGCATTGTTTCTCAAAAGGTCAAGATTCGTCTTTTTTTTGGAAATTTGTCTTTCCTTCGAAATTTCGACTTATTTTTCAAAATTTCCTTTTCTTATTTTTACGTCATTCAAAAGAATCGACTTTTTGGATTTCTGTGTAAACGTTCTTCTATTTCTGGAAATTTGTCTTTTTTTTTAACTTTAATCCACTCGTAAAGGGCAACCCCATTATGTCTTCACAGCACCTCGAGTAGCTTGAGGAGACAAGGATAAATGGCGACGAACTGCCAAATTACGACTATTTTTCAAAATTTTACATTCAACGCGAGGCATTTTTCTCTTACAATTTCGTATTTTGTTTAAATTCGTCGCCCGGAATTTCCACTATATTAGCAAACAAATTTGCTGTTTTTTAATTTTGACATTATTCGGAAAAATCAACTTTTCGAATTTTTGTGCAAATATCCCACTTTTTTTCCTCAAAATTTATTTTCTCGGAATTTCGACTAGTTTTTAAAATTCTTTACATTTCCACATTATTGGCGAAATTCGATTTCTTTTTTGCTTTCTTAAAACTGATTTTCTCTAAAAAATTTCAAATTTTTTCTCGGCTTCAAAGTTTTATTTCAAAGTTCCAATCGTTTTTCCTTTCAAATTTCAACTTTATTCTTAACATTGAGTTATTTTTTAAAACTCAATCTTTTAGAATCTGAATTTTAGAAATTTTGATTGGATCCTTAAACTTTGGCTTTTTTAAAAGTTTCTTTGTTAATGTTGGAATTTTAAAAATCTGAACTTTAGAAATTTGGACTGGATTCTTAAAATTTGGCTTTTTTTAAAGTTTCTTTGTTAAAGTTCGGATTTTAGGAATAAGAAATTTAGAAATTTTATCTGGATTCTTAAAATTTGGCTTTTTTAAAGTTTCTTTGTAAAAGTTCGGATTTGGAAAATCTGAATTTTGTCTGGATTCTTAAAGTTTGGTCTTTTTTAAAGTTTCTTTGTTAAAGTTCGGATATTTATCTCAAATTTTGATATTCAACATTTCTAGAACTTTCGACTTTTTTGTTGAAATTCATCTTTTTCGAATTGAATCTCAAAATTTTACTTTTACCGCGTTACATTTAATTTATTCACAAAGTTGAAAAACAGAACTTGTCCCCTGAAACCAAGAAAGATTAAAAAACACAGCAAAGGTTGCTCTAACGGTTTCGACAGCCAAACTGTCATCTTCAGAGAGAAACAGTTTCTCTCTGAAGATGACAGCTTGGCTGTCAAAAGCGTTAGAGCAACCTTTGTTGTGTTTTTTAATATTTCTTGGTTTCAGGGAACAAGTTCTTTATTTTAATTTTCGAAGATAACCAAGGACCAGTTCATCAAAAATATTAACAAAGTGTAAATTTTTGACATAAAAACTACACATTACTTATTGAAGTTTCACCAAACCATTCACCAAACCAATTCACTTTTTCACATTTCGACATTATTTGCAGCATTCGCCTCAAAATTCACTTTCCCTAAAACATTTCGAGTTTTTTCTAGGTTTTGAAGTTTTTTTTCAAAATTTCCATCGTTTTTCTTTTCAAATTTCGACTTTTTTCTAAACATTGAGTTTTTTTTAAACAGCTCGATGTTTTAGAATCTGAATTTTAGAAATTTTGACTGAATTCTTAAAGTTTGGCTTTCTTAAAGTTTCTTTGTTAAAATTCGGGTTTTAAAAATCTAAATTTTAGAAATTTTGACTAGATTTTTAATGTTTGGCTTATTTTGAAGTTTTGTGGTAAAGTTCGGATTTTAAAAATCTGAATTTTAGAAATTTTGACTGGATTCTTAAAGTTTGGTTCTTTTTAAAGTTTCTTTGTTAAAGTTCGGATATTTATCTCAAATTTTGATATTCAACATTTCTAGAACTTTTGACTTTTTTGTTGATATTCATCTTTTTCGAATTGAATCTCAAAATTTTACTTTTACCGCGACTTGACCATCCTTGGCTTTAGCGGATGTAACTGATTCATAGCATTTTTTTTTATTTATGAAGAGAACTAATTTTAAAGCTACATTTAATTTATTAACAAAGCGTAAATTTTTGACATGAAAACTACATATTACTTATTGAAGTTTCACCAAACCATTCACCAAACCAATTCACTTTTTTACATTTCGACATTATTTGCAGCATTCGCCTCAAAATTCACTTTCCCTAAAACATTTCGAGTTTTTTCTAGGTTTTGAAGTTTTTTTCAAAATTTCCATCGTTTTTCTTTTCAAATTTCGACTTTTTTCTAAACATTGAGTTTTTTTTAAACAGTTCGATGTTTTAGAATCTGAATTTTGGAAATTTTGACTGAATTCTTAAAGTTTGGCTTTCTTAAAGTTTCTTTGTTAAAATTCGGGTTTTAAAAATCTGAATTTTAGAAATTTTGACTAGATTTTTAATGTTTGGCTTATTTTGAAGTTTTGTGGTAAAGTTCGGATTTTAAAAATCTGAATTTTAGAAATTTTGACTGGATTCTTAAAGTTTGGTTCTTTTTAAAGTTTCTTTGTTAAAGTTCGGATATTTATCTCAAATTTTGATATTCAACATTTCCAGAACTTTCGACTTTTTTGTTGAAATTCATCTTTTTCGAATTAAATCTCAAAATTTTACTTTTACCGCGACTTGACCATCCTTGGCTTTAGCGGATGTAACTGATTCATAACACTTTTTTTTATTTATGAAGACAACTAATTTTAAAGCTACATTTAATTTATTAACAAAGCGTAAATTTTTGACATGAAAACTACATATTACTTATTGAAGTTTCACCAAACCATTCACCAAACCAATTCACTTTTTTACATTTCGACATTATTTGCAGCATTCGCCTCAAAATTCACTTTCCCTAAAACATTTCGAGTTTTTTCTAGGTTTTGAAGTTCTTTTTCAAAATTTCCATCGTTTTTCTTTTCAAATTTCGACTTTTTTCTAAACATTGAGTTTCTTTAAACAGCTCGATGTTTTAGAATCTGAATTTTAGAAATTTTGACTGAATTCTTAAAGTTTGGCTTTCTTAAAGCTTCTTTGTTAAAATTCGGGTTTCAAAAATCTGAATTTTAGAAATTTTGACTAGATTTTTAATGTTTGGCTTATTTTAAAGCTTTGTGGTAAAGTTCGGATTTTAAAAATTTGAATTTTAGAAATTTTGACTGGATTCTTAAAGTTTGGTTCTTTTTAAAGTTTCTTTGTTAAAGTTCGGATATTTATCTCAAATTTTGATATTCAACATTTCCAGAACTTTCGACTTTTTTGTTGAAATTCATCTTTTTCGAATTGAATCTCAAAATTTTACTTTTACCGCGACTTGACCACCCTTGGCTTTAGCGGATGTAACTGATTCATAGCACTTTTTTTTTATTTATGAAGACAACTAATTTTAAAGCTACATTTAATTTATTAACAAAGCGTAAATTTTTGACATGAAAACTACATATTACTTATTGAAGTTTCACCAAACCATTCACCAAACCAATTCACTTTTTTACATTTCGACATTATTTGCAGCATTCGCCTCAAAATTCACTTTCCCTAAAACATTTCGAGTTTTTTCTAGGTTTTGAAGTTTTTTTCAAAATTTCCATCGTTTTTCTTTTCAAATTTCGGCTTTTTTCTAAACATTGAGTTTTTTTTAAACAGTTCGATGTTTTAGAATCTGGATTTTAGAAATTTTGACTGAATTCTTAAAGTTTGGCTTTCTTAAAGTTTCTTTGTTAAAATTCGGGTTTCAAAAATCTGAATTTTAGAAATTTTAACTAGATTTTTAAAGTTTGGCTTATTTTAAAGCTTTGTGGTAAAGTTCGGATTTTAAAAATCTAAATTTTAGAAATTATGACTAGATTCTTAAAGTTTGGCTTTTTTTTAAAGTTTCTTTGTTAATTTCAAAAATCTGTAGAACTTTGGACTTTTTTTGTTGAAATTCATCTTTTTCGAATTGATTCTCAAAATTTTACTTTTGTTAGGGTTTGACCACCCTTGCCTCTAATAGATGTAATTGATTTATAGTACATTCAAGTGGAATACAACCTAGACTACAAATTCATGCAACCCACCAGGCGTGTATAGTGAATCATAGGTAGCTGTTGAACAGT
Source organism: Dastarcus helophoroides (assembly GCA_028583605.1). Classification (NCBI taxonomy): domain Eukaryota; kingdom Metazoa; phylum Arthropoda; class Insecta; order Coleoptera; family Bothrideridae; genus Dastarcus; species Dastarcus helophoroides. Next base: position 43,194,042 of record CM053327.1, on the reverse strand, counting down.
TGAAATACTGCCACCTAGCGAAGCGGTTGCTCTCTAGGAAAGTTCCCAGAAGACAAGGATTCTAATGCACAGACCAGAACATTTATTAGATTCGAAGTTTGGAAACCAAATACCGATTTCGATTTTGTTATATCTTGTCAGTTTGGTATATCCAACTCGAATGCTAACAAATGTTCCGACAAGTAAGTAAGTGTGCATTACTATATCAATTGGTTTCATCAAACCGATTGATTTATAAATGGAGTATCTTGTATATTGCTACGTTTTACAATTTTCTGAAAAACAAAGTTACTTTTAAAATATTGAAATCATTTTTGGGTGCTTTTTATTGTTGTCAATTTAAAAATTTATTTTCAATAAATTCCAGACGCCTAAATTAACGCTACAAAAAATCAGATCACATCAAAAGCTTCCTACATAAAGGAGGTAACAGGATTTAATTTCCTGGGTCTTTGAACTAGGATAATGTCGTTTGTTAGTCATTATTTAACCACTACGGTTACTTGCTAACATCCCCGTCGTTACTATCACTAATTTATAAGGCGATTTACACGAAATTGATGAGACAAAAACAAATTTGGAGGAACGTTGTTAAAATATTTGGAAGACGTGCGCTGATTTATCTCTACCATTGTCTTCTCCTGCTTCCCGTATATTTCTAGACATATATTCCCTTTATGAAAACAAAACATTATTTAAGCGAGAGCAATCTCGGGGGCTTCAGAAATTAAGACAACTAATTGCCCAAAGAAACATTGCATTCGAAAATTTTAAAACTATTTTATATTTGAAATAGAAAACTTGTCCCTTGAACAAAACAGATTAAAAAACACAACAAAGGTTGCTCGGCGTTTTGACAGCCAAGCTATCACCTTCAGAGAGATACTTTTAGATTTTTTTTTTGGTGAAACCGATTTAAATAATTTTGGTGGAAAGGACTTGTCCTTGGGTATCTTCAAGAATTGATATACAAATTTTGTCCCCTGAAACCGAGAAAGATTAAAAAATACAACAAAAGTTGTTCTAACGCGTTTCGACAGCCAAGATATCATCTTCATAGAGATACTTCTAGATTTTTTTTTTGGTGAAACCGATTTAAATAATTTTGGTGGAAAAGACTTGTCCTTGATTATCTTCAAGAATTGATATACGAATCTTGTCCCCTGAAACCTAGAAAGATTAAAAAATACAACAAAAATTGCTCTAACGCGTTTCGACAGCCAAGATATCATCTTCAGACTTGGGTTGGGATAACCAAGCTGTCATCTTCAGAGACGGAGAGAATATCTGTCCGAAGATGGCATCTTGGCTGTCAAAACCCGCTAGAGCTACTTTTGTTGTATTTTTTAATCTTTCTTGACTTCAGGGAACAAGATTTGTATATCAGTTCTTAGATTTATTAATTTTATTATTCAAAAATTGAAATACAAATCTTGTGCTCGGAAACCAAGAGAGATTTATATTTTAATTTTTGACGATAACCAAAGACCAGTCCGTTCCACCAAAAAATAACATTTTATTATTATTTTATTTATTTTAGACAATTATATTTTTGCTTGGGAATAGCAAAAACTTTTTTTTTAAATTGTTATTGACAGATATTTTTGGAATAAATTCTCGTTGGTGTCGCTTTGACCATAATTGTTGACCCACTGTGAGAAATCCTGCTCTGGACTATTAAAAGTGAACTAAAATGCTGCCGTGTTTACAAGACTGGTTCATAAAAGAGGATTAAATGGAGTTTCATGCATAAAAGTGTATGACACTCATCTGGGAACACTCCCAACCAGAAAAATAAAAACGGTCTTTATTTAGGGTTTAACTTTTAACTAATTGGTTTTTATACAATTCTGTTCTATTGACAGCAAATTAATTATGAAGTTATTCATATGTAACGCAATTTTAGGTTAAAATCAATATTTTCATATATTAAGTATGAGCTCGAATACGAACATTAGTTGTCCAATTATTAGTTGGTTATATAGTTAGTTATTATTATTATATAGCTGTTTGTAATTACTGGCTTTTGGTTTTTGATGTTGGATTCTGCCACATTCATTATTATCCGCATTAAAATGTGTACAAAGCAATAATAAACTGAAACTTTAAATATATTATGAACCTTAGGGCCTTAGGTTGTAATATGCTAAAGCAGTGTTTCCCAAATTTTTTTCCAGGGCGACTCGACTCAAATTCTCTCAGAATATTTTGAAATATATTTTTTCTCTCTGAAGATGACAGCTAGGCTGTTGAAACGCGTTAGAGCAACCTCTGTTGTGTTTTTTAATCTTTCTTGGTTTCAGGGGACAACTTCTGTGTTTCAATTTTTGAAAAGAAGAAGGATGATTTTTTTGTAAAAGGATAATTGAATTCATTGAAACAAGAAACAAGACGATCCGAGAAATAAATTAAATGGCTTCGTAATCAAATCCAATAAAAGATATAGTTCTTCCGTGGTAAATTTCGAATAAATCGTAAAATGAAAATGAAATTTAAAAATGTTTCCACAATTTTTATGCCCCAATGATACAGTAACGATTTATTTTGTACAAAATCATTTAAATTAGTTTTGGTGCAACGGATTGGTCCTTGGTTATCTACTGAAATACAGATCTTGTCCCCTGAAACCAAGAAAGATTGAAAAACACAACAAAGACTGCTCTAACGCTTCAGACTTCAGAGATATACAGTATCTCTCTGAGGATGATAGCTTGGTTATCGAAACGCGTTACAACAACCTTTATTGTCTTTTTTAATTTTGTTTAGTTTCAGGGGACAAGATTTGTATTTCAATTGAAATTTGGTTTAACGCATCAGTTCTTTCAGATTATTATTTCTCTTTAAAATAGATCTTTCGTTCCTTGTATTCATAAAATGTTGCTCGATGTCATATTTAAAACCGCAAAATAGTTCGAATGGCAAAAAAGAAAGTGTAAAACTATCTCATTCTACATGTTACACAATTCGTATAATTCTAGCTTTTAAATGCCCACAAGTGGCGATATTAAGAAGGTTTCGATTTTTTAGGTGTCACCTGTTTTGAAAGGTTAAATCGTATGATGAATGGAACGGGATGTTCCTAAAATAATTATATAATAATCTACTTTTAAATCATCTAATTATTATTCATATCATTGCGAATCGTTATTTTTAATATCGAGCTTACGAAATAAAATAAAACCAATGTTTCATATAATAATTTTTTACCCATAGAACCGCACCTACTGCATTAATGACTAATTTTAGGAATCGTTTGATTTTTTTATACTAACATGATTTTCATCATAATTCGGAATGAATTATTTTGAAAGTCAATAGATTCGAAATATATTGGATATTGAATGAATTACATCTTTCCCAAACTGACGTTAAATAGACTGTGAAATTGTAGCGAGATTATGAAAAAAAAATTATTGTTAGACAATTCAGGAGCGTCATTTCAAAAGGGATTATGCCCACAAAGTAAAATACGAAAAAATCGGCTGTGACTGGTGTGCTTTTAAAATGTCAAACACCTAGCATGAGACAGTTTTGTCTTGTTAGTACAAATAGCTGTAGAAGGTATCCTAAAAAAATTCAAATTTGTAATATAGGGCAATTCATATACGAGTGCGACATTCACGACCCAAAAATACAACCAAAAATACAAAGTTCATGAGTAGGGAGGAGTTCATGAGGAAGGTGAAGATAACAAATTATAGTATGTTTGCTGGACAGCCCTGACATCATGTCTGACAAAATCCCATGTGCAGAAATAATCAAAACTGAAAATAAAGACTAGGTCTAGGATTCAAGCCATTCAACAATTTGTAAAATGAAGAAAGACAATTTGAAAACATCTGAGCATAATTCTAATCTTGTTTTGCAATAGTTGACCATTATTTTAATTTTGCGACGTTTCTTAGTAAATAAGGGGTGTCCAAATTTAAAATAAACTGCTTTTATTGGACGTAGATGTCAACGACTATTCTTTAAAGGGTTGCATTTTGGGGCCTCGAAAAGGGCCAATATAAACTCTACTCATTTGTTACTGTTTTATTTATTCATGAACAAAATATATCCGCATGAAAGGTTACACTACTACTTGCCTGATTTTTCGTATTAGCTGCTTAACATATAGATGACTCACCTGAAAAAAAAAATGTATATTATTGACGTTAAAAAAAATAGTTTTATCGCTAATCATTATTGTTTTAAAAATTGAAATACAAATCTTGTCCCCTGAAACCAAGAAAGATTAAAAAACACAACAGAGGTTGCTCTGAGGCGTTTCGCTAGCCAAGCTATCATCTTCAGAGAGATACACTAGATAGCTTGGTTATCGAAACGCGTTAGAGCAACCGTTGTTGTGTTTTTTAATCTTTCTTGGTTTCAAGGGACAATATTTGTATTTCAATTTTTGAAGATATCCATGGATAAGTCCGTTCCACTAAAATATATTGTCTACATTCTCGAAATTTCAACACAAATTAGAATTTTAAGTTTTGTTTTTAATGTTTCTTTTTAAATTATCGGTTTTTTTCTTGAAATTTGAACTATTATTTTGAAAAAACTAGAAATATTTCTTGTTTTCTCCTAAAATTTCGAGTCAAAAATAAAAAAAATTATGCTCTGTTCCAACTTTGGAATAAAGCAAATTAAGCTAGGGAAAGACGGCTTTTCTCGCAATTTTTTTTTGCAAATTCGAGATATTTTGTATATTTCAACTGTCTTTAGAAAACTCCAAATTTACTCCTTTCCTTAAACTTCAATTTTTCCTTCATAATCTGACATCTCTATTTTGTAGCTATTAGTCAAGATTTTGTTTTCCCTCAATAATTTCCTTTGAAATTCAACTTTGAGTATTCCATTTTTTCTGGAAATCCCAAATTTAAATTCCTAGGATTCTTTACGTTTCTAACTTTCTAAAACTTTCCAAAATTCCAAAATATGACTTTTTTTCGGTGGAACAGACTCGTCCTAAGTTATCTTCAAAAATTGAAATACAAATCTTATTCCCTGAAACCAATTAAGATTAAAAAACATAACAAAGGTTGCTCTAACGCGTTTCGATAGCCAAGCTATCTAGTGCATCTCTGTGAAGATGATAGCTTGGCTATCGAAATGAGTTAGGGCAACCTCTGTTGTGTTTTTTAATCTTTCTTAGTTTCAGGAAACAAGATTTGTATTTCAATGACTTTTTTCTCAAAATTTTAGCTGAAATTTCGCAAGTCAAATTTAATTTAGAAAATGTCAAACTTCAAAGTCAAAATTTCAAGAAAAAGTCCGTTATATTCCAATTTGAAGCCGGGATCTTGAAAACTGCAAAAAATTCTTTGAAAGTTTTTAAAATTTCGAGTGTAACGACATTTTATATTATTTTATAAAATTTGACTTTTAAAATAAAGAGAGACGAGTTTCAATCAGGGCGAAAGAGAATACTGTACCTGCAAAGAGTCAGGACGTGTTCTCAACGTGTCTTTGTATCACAATAAAGTCGGTGTAAGATGAGACACTTTTGTTATACCAAATTTGGTTTTTATTTTGGTGGAACGGACTCGTCCTAGGTTATCTTCAAAAATTGAAATACAAATCTTGTCCCCTGAAACCAATTAAGATTAAAAAACATAACAAAGGTTGCTCTAATGCGTTTCGATAGCCAAACTATCTAGTGTATCTCTCTGAAGATGATAGCTTGGCTATCGAAACGCATTAGAGCAACCTCTGTTGTGTTTTCTAATCTTTCTTGGTTTCAGGAGACAAGATTTCTATTTCAATGACTTTTTTCTCAACATTTTAACTGAAATCTCGTAAGTCCAATTTAATTTAGAAAATGTCAAACTTCAAAGTCAAAATTTCAAGAAAAAAGTCCGTTATATTCCAATTTGAAGACGGGATCTTGAAAACTGCAAAAAACTCTTTGAAAGTTTTTAAAATTTCGAGTGTAACGACATTTTATATTATTTTATAAAATTTGACTTTTAAAATAAAGAGAGACGAGTTTCAATCAGGGCGAAAGCGAATACTGTGCATGCAAAGAGTCAGGACGTGTTCTCAACGTGTCTTTGTATCACAATAAAGTCGGTGTAAGATGAGACACTTTTGTTATACCAAATTTGGTTTTTATTTTGGTGGAACGGACTCGTCCTAGGTTATCTTCAAAAATTGAAATACAAATCTTGTCCCCTGAAACCAATTAAGATTAAAAAACATAACAAAGGTTGCTCTAACGCGTTTCGATAGCCAAACTATCTAGTGTATCTCTCTGAAGATGATAGCTTGACTATCGAAACGCATTAGAGCAACCTCTGTTGTATTATCTAATTTTTCTTGGTTTCAGGAGACAAGATTTCTATTTCAATGACTTTTTTCTCAACATTTTAACTGAAATCTCGTAAGTCCAATTTAATTTAGAAAATTTCAAACTTCAAAGTCAAAATTTCAAGTAAAAAGTCCGTTATACTTCAATTTAAATCTGGGATCTTGAAAATTGCAAGAAACTTTTACATTATTTTATAAAATTTATCAAAAAAAAGGCGAAATGTTTACTTTCGAAAACACTCAAAGTTTGAGAAAATGTTAAAATTTTTATAAAAACGGAAGCTTGAAAAAAAAGTGAAAATTTTGTCAATCTTTTTAAGTTAAATTTACAAAACAGTTTAATATTCGAGAAAAAATCGAATTTGTATTAAAATTTTGAAAACAAAAGTCGAAATTTTGATAAAAATGAGAAATGGAAATGTAGATTTTGAAAAAGATATTCTGAAATGTTAAAATTTAAATTTTCGGGAGTCGAAATTCAAGTCGAAAATTTGAAAGAGTCGAAATGTTCGAAAAACGTGAGACGTGGTTTTTAAAAACATCAATAACGCCTAAAAAAATCGAAATTAATTAATTCAAAAATTAGAAAAAGTAATTTTGGTGGAAGGACTCATCCTTGGTTATCCTCAAAAATTGAAATACAAATCTTCCCCCCTGAAACCAGGAAAGAGTAAAAAACACAACAGACGTTACTCTAACGCGTTTCGATAGCCAAGCTATCATTTTCAGAGAGATATCTCTCTGAAGATGATATCTTGGCTATCGAAATGCGTTAGAGCAACCTCTGTTGTGGTTTTTAATCTTCCTTGATTTCAGGGTACAAGATTTGTATTTCAATTTTTGAAGATAACCAACTCATCCTTGGTTATCTTCAAAAATTGAAATACAAATCTTCCCCCCTGAAACTAGGAAAGAGTAAAAAACACAACAGACGTTACTCTAACGCGTTTCGATAGCCAAGGTATCATTTTCAGAGAGATATCTCTCTGAAGATGATATCTTGGCTATCGAAACGCGTTAGAGCAACCTCTGTTGTGGTTTTTAATCTTCCTTGATTTCAGGGGACAAGATTTGTATTTCAATTTTTGAAGATAACCAAGGATGAGTCCGTTACACCAAATTTGGAGATAAATGAGAAAATTTGAGTGTATTCTCGACTTTCAACTTATGACTTAAAGTTTCCTGATTAGGGTCAACATTTTAACATGAAAGAAAGAGGTTTTTGTAACAACTGTAAGGTACACAAAAATGAGAAATTTGACCAACAATTCGAACATTCCAACTCGAAATTTCTGTTTTAATTTCGTTACTTCCAGTAACATTAAAAATAAATACATGTGTAAATGGAACTTCTAGCTTTATTTTAACATTTAGTTAGTATCTCTCTTAAAATGACAACATGGCTAGCGAAACACGTTAGAGCAACTCTTGTTGTATTTTTTTAATATTTCTTGGTTTCAAGGGGCAAGATTTGTTGTATCAATTTTTTAAGATAAGCAAGGACAAGTTCGTTCCCCAAAAAAAATATTTTAATACAAAAAAATCATCTGTTTTTAATATGACCTCTAAAGGAACTTTCGCTATGATCGAAATAATGTGTGTACGTCTAATCTGGAAAAGACATGTTGACATTTTAAAAAATTTACATAAAGTTACAACCTCCGAATTAAATTTAATTTACGAAGTCGTAAAAACATCTGAGGAGACATTTATAACATCGTATGATGTTATCGATCTAACGCATATTTCACCAAGAAAAAAAAAACATAATGCGTGCCCACATATATTTTGCAACTAAAAGAAATCTTAACATTTGATGATACTCCAATTTCTCTAGAGATGGATGAAATGTAATCAACTAGAACGCAGGAGAGAGTTCTTCTTCCCCAATTATGTCACCTACTAGTTTAAGCAAATTTTTGCAATCTCTTTAGCACAAATTTAATACTATAAAATCGTAATGGTGGATTTCTTTTGTCATTGGATTCAGTGTAACATCAAGAGCAGCATCCAATATGAGTAGAGTAAGTACTTGATGCAGTATAAACTAAATAATCATATAATTCGTCATGCTGATCATAGGAAATGACCATTGTGTTCATAATAGTTGTTTTCTTAGAATTATTCAAAGTTCTAATTCAGTTAAGGGTCGAAAAAATAATATTTTGTAAAACTAATGAATAATCGTAAACATAGAATTCTAATTTTTTTTTACAGTAATCAGCCTGGTACATATGTCATAATTGTGATCTTTATAACTATTTATCTTTATTAACGATAAAAAACGCAACAAAATTTAAAAATTCCACAAGGTTTTCGATAAATATTTGATAACACCGGACCAGGTGCAAGCAAATGTCAGATAATTTTGATCTTCAATATGTGACGTGGATTTCGTTTGGTTTGATAAATCCATAATTCTAGAAATTCATACAAGAGAGGATCGTACATATGAACAAAGTTGGCCAAATTAGTACTCTCTCCATTCCTATTGAGTGGCATTTTCTTCGCCAGTTTCTTCTTCTGCAGTTACCTTTCCTAAGACTGCCAATCCTTAGCGAAGGTAACTGAAAATTTAGACAAGTGGAAGAAGCAACTGTTGCTTCTTCCACTAGATTTTGTAGTTACCTTTACCTAGATCTTCAGTTACCTTTTTTGAAAATTGTCAATCCTTAGCGAAAAAAGGTAACTGAAAATCTAGACGAGTGGAAGAAGCAACTGTTGCTTCTTCCACTAGATTGTCTAGTTACCTTTACCTTGATTTTCAGTTACCATTTTTAAGGATTGTCAATCCTTAGCGAAAAAAGGTAACTGAAAACTGAAGATGAGTGGAAGAAGCAACTGGCGAAGAAGACGCCACTCAATAGGAAGGGAACTAACCAAACTTCACAAAGAAGATGCAGAGAATATTTAATACTATTTTTTTTCAATGACTTTATTCGATAATTTTTTGCATTCTCATAATCTCTGGTCTTGACGTAATTTAGCAAATAGACAAGTCAATAAATATTTCGTATTTTCAGTTAAAGATGAGAATGAAATAAGCCAACTCAAATAGTAGAACAACGACAATAATAAAAAAAAATTGACTAACATGTATTTTTTTAAATTTTGTTTCAGGACATTTATATTCTTTTTATATGTTTGACCATATCGTCTGCTTCCATTTCGTCTAAAGAACTACACTCTGTGAAACAAGAGGCTGAATCTAAATCACTTCATGTATCACCTACACAACAAGTGCTTGTAACCAATCCTGGTTTCAGTGGTATTTCCGGCCAACAATTCAGCAGCTCATCATCTAATGGCAACGCTGGATTGGAAAATGTTGAAAGCACACCTACCACTTTAGTAGGAAGCGAAAATGGGGCAGCTGTTGGTAGTTTACTGAATTTCCAAAATAATTTAAATATCGAAGGAAACTCTGCTAATTTAGAAGAAATAGAGAGTAACTCAATTGCATCTGACGGCTTACAAACATCATTTGCATCCGGACATTTACAAAGCAACTCCATCGGATCTGAAAACTTACAAACCTCTTTCGCTTCTGGAAACATACAAAGCAACACGGTCGCATCCGGCGGTCTACAAACCTCTTTCGTTTCCGGAAATACCGAAGAAAATAACGCCTTCGTTGGTGCTGCAAACGCAGCCCAAACCAATCCCCAACTGCCCGTATCATTCCAAGCGCAAAGTAATTCGTTCATCTCCGAAGGAAACGCATTCGCTGGAGGAAACGGATTCGCCACAAGCGACGACGCATCATCGGGCGCTTTCGCAGCCAACGGCGGCGCTTTCGCAGTCAACGGCGGCGCTTTCGCAGTCAACGGCGGCGCTTCCGACTCCGTCAACAACAACGTCCAAGTGCGCACCGTAACCCAACAAATCCCAGTACCAGTCCCCCAACCGTACCCCGTTCAAGTCGTCAAAGAAGTCTCAGTACCGCAACCCTACCCAGTTTACATCCCCAGATCGGTACCCGTCAAAGTCCACGTTAGAGTCCCGGTCGAAGTACCGCGCCCGTACCCTGTCAAAGTCCCGCACCCCGTCCCGGTACCCGTTCAAGTAAAAGTACCGGTAGAAGTTCCTAAGCCGTACCCGGTTCACATTCGTCACCCGGTGCCGGTACCGGTAGAAAAAATCGTTTATGTTAAAGTGCCACATCCTGTCAAAGTTCCGGTGCCGCAGCCTTATCCTGTGCACGTTCCACAACCTGTGGCGGTCAAAGTACCTCATCCGGTATACATTAGAGTGTCCGACGGCGGTGCCCAACAACAAACTGGGCTTGAACAGGGATACAGTCAACAGTTTTCGGTAGGGGCCCAAGGAATCGGCCAACGAGGAATTAACCAACAGTTTTCGGGTGAATCGCAACAACTTTCGATCGGATCCCAAGGGGTCAATCAACAGTTTTCGGTCGGATCCCAAGGAGTCAACCAACAGTTTTCGGTCGGACCCCAAGGAGTCCAACAAGCTGCATTCGGGGGCCAAGGTCTCAACCAACAATTTTCGGTCGGATCCCAAGGAGTCCAACAAGCTGCATTCGGAGGCCAAGGCCTCAACCAACAATTCTCGGTGGCATCCCAACAGGTAGGATTTGGAAGCCAGGGGGTTAACCAACAAGTTGGCATCAGCAACCAACAAGTTGGCATCAGCAACCAACAAATCAACTTCGGGGGTGCTTCACAGGGCATCAATCAACAAAACGTTGGTGGCTTAAGCGAGATCACCCCAATTATTGGGCAAGTGATAAGCAACAATGGCTTCTTACAATCTTCTGGTATCTCGAGTGGAAACAGCAATGTTCACGATTCCAAAGAAGGCGAACTAAATTCAGTTCATCTGCAGGGAAACGCATTCTCTGGGGTGGGGCAAATCGAAGCCAGATCCAACTTCCGAGGTGGCATTTCGAGATCTTTCCAAGTTTCTTCTAACAAGAAAGTTAGGTCTACTGATGCTCAAAGGAGGAAAGGAGAAGCGGAGGAGACCAAAAGCGATGACTATTCAGGACTATTGAAATCATACGTTCCAAGCGTCGAGGGAGGAATCAAAGAGCATTAAAATGCAGCTGTGTATATGTTACCTTATATTGTTAATATTTAACAACTCATTTTATAATAAATACTAGTTTTGTTAAAACGTGTTTGCTTTCAAGGAACTTTTTGCTTCTAAATCATCAACGAAATATTTTTCTTTTAATTTAATTTTGTCTTTTAAATTTATTAAAAAACTCTAGAAGGAACCGTTCTTGCACAACTATCTGTCTTGAATTTGAATTACCTCAACATTATTTCTAATGCACAGACAGGTTTGAACATTTATTAGATTCGAGGTTTGGAAACCTAATACCGGTTTCGATCTGGTTAGATCTCAGTTTGGTATATCCAACTTCGAATCCAATAAACGTTCAAACCTATTGGTTTGTGCATTAGAATCCTTGTCTTCTGGGAACTTTTTCCTAGGAGAAACCTCTTCGCTAGGTGACAGTGTTTCAACTGTTCGTAGTTCAGTTACCTATGATTTACTATACACACCGCCTGGAGGGCTGCATGAATTTGTAGTCTAGGTTGCATCAATATTATTTGATTGAATCAATTTTTTTTTGGTCCTTGGCTATTTTCAAAAATTGAAATACAAATCTTGTCAGTATCTTTCTGACAATAACAGCTTGGCTATCGAAACACGTTAGAGTAACCCTTAAAAATTGAAATATAAAACTTGTCCCCTGAAACCAAAAAAGATTAAAAAACACAACAAAGGTTGCTTTAACGCGTATCTCTTTGAAGATGATAGCTGGGCTATCGAAACGCGTTAGCCAGTAACCTTTGTTGTATTTTTTATTCTTTTTTGGTTTCAGGGAACAAGTTTTATATTTTGATTTTTAAAGATATCCAAGTCCATTCCACCAAAAAAAAAGAGTAACCTTTGTTATGTTTTTTAATCTTTCTTGGTCTCATGGGACAAGATTTGTATTTCAATTTTTGAATATATTATTGTTGAAAGATGCTACATTTTTGTCTTCATGTTGAAAGATGCTATTTGCTGTATTTGACACACAAATGACAACCACATTCGAGAAAATATGTACATTTTGGGGCCCCAATCAACACCAAATTCTCGGTATATCTTCAAAACCTCAGATTGATGTCTGATGGTACTTTGCATCAAAATGACCACAAGTGACAACTACATTCCAAAAAAAGGATCTTGTCAGTATCTCTCTGAAGATGTTAGCTTGGCTATTGAAATGCGTTTAGAGTAATCTTTAAAAATTGAAATATAAAACTTATCCCCTGAAACCAAGAAAGATTAAAAAAACACAATAACGCTTGCTCTAACGCGTATCTCTTTGAAGATGATAGCTTGGCTATCGAAACGTGTTAGCTAGTAACCTTTGTTGTATTTTTTATTCTTTTTTGGTTTCAGGGAACAAGTTTTATATTTTAATTTTTGAAGATATCCAAGGACCAGTCCATTCCGCCAAAAAAAAAGAGTAACCTTTGTTATGTTTTTTAATCTTTCTTGGTTTCATGGGACAAGATTTGTATTTCAATTTTTGAATAGATTATTGTTGAAAGGTGCTACATTTTTTTCTTCATGTTGAAAGATGCTATTTGCTGTATTTGACACGCAAATAACAACCACATTCGAGAAAATATGTATATTTTGGGGCCCCAATCAACACCAAATTCTCGGTATACCTTTAAAACCTCAGATTGATGTTTGATGGTACTTTGCATCAAAATGACCACAAATGACAACTCAATTTGAAAAAATATGTACATTTTGGGGCCCCAATCAGCACCAAATTATCGGTATACATTCAAAACTTCAGATTGATGTCTGATGGTACTTCGCATCAAAATATCGCTGAGCTTCTTTCAACAATAATCGATTCAATAAAATTCGATTATATACAAAGTGAAACAACCAAATTTGATACAATTAGTACATCAATTACTGAGTAGATTTTTAAATGGGATTGGTGAAACTTTTTTTAAGAAATTTCAGAAATAGAGTCATTCGTTTACACTTGAGGTCTAAAAATATAACTCGAAGACAAAAATCTAAGTACAATTTTATAAATTTGGAATTCAAGAAAAACGTAAAGTCGTTCCTAAAAAAAAAATCTAATTAGTTTGTGGCGATATCAATTTTTTTATAATGCATTAGTGCATTAGCATCCTTGTCTTCTGGGAACTTTCCTAGAGAGCAACCGGTTCGCTAGGTGGCAGTGTTTCAACTGTTGGTAGTTCAGCTACCTATGATTCGCCACTATACACGCAGCCTGGAGGGCTGCCTACGTTGTATTCTACCTGCATATGACATTGTTCGCGCGATGGCCATAATTTTCTCTATGGGCCAATAGGTGGCGGTAGTTTGAGAGTCACACGCTTGACGTGCGTTGATTCTTTAGTAGTTACTTGTCGGAATATTTGTTAGCATTCGAGTTGGATATACCAAACTGACGAGATCTAATTCTCTGGAAAAGTTCCGACGAGGATTCCGATACCAATATTTTATAAATTTAAAGTTTGGAAGTCGAAACGCGTTAAAGCAACGTTTGTTGTGTTTTTTAATCTTTCTTGGTTTCAGGGGACAAATTTTGTATTTCAATTTTTGAGGATAACCAAGGACTAGTCCGTTCTACCAAAATTAGTCTTATTCAAGTTTTATTCTATTTTCTAAATATCGACTTTTATTTTGAAGAAACTTAAACTTATGCAAGTAGAAAGCAACCTAGACAGCCTTCCAGGTGTGTATAGTGTATCATAGGTAGCTGAACCACCAACTACCAGCAGTTGAAACACTGCCACCTAGCGAAGCGGTTGCCCTCTAGGAAAGTTCCCAGAAGACGAGGATTCAGATGCACAAACCAATAGGTTTGAATATTTTATAAATTCAAAGTTTCGAAACCAAAGATCTAACAAGATCGAAACCGGTCTTTGGTTTCCAAACTTCGAATCTACTAAATGTTCAAACATATTGGTCTGTGCATTAGAAACTTAAACATATTTTGCTCTTAAACAAAATGAATATTTAATTTTTTTGTTAAAATTTAATATTTTTCATCATTTCAACGTTGTATTCAAGTCGAAATTTCAAAACGTTGAGTTTTTTTAATTGATTTGGATTTCTTACAGAAACATAACAACAATAGCAACAAATAAACAGAAAATGCAAATATTTCTGGGATTTTTAACTCCGAATTTTTACCTATTTTCCCGCTGAACATTTATTAAATTAGAAGTTTGGAAACCAAAGGTCTAACAAGATCGAAACCGGTCTTTGGTTTCTAAACTTTGAATCTAATAGTTATTCAAATATGGTGGTCTGTGCATTGGAAACTTAAACCTAATTAGCTCTTAAACAAAATCAATATTTAATTTTTTTGTTAAAATTTAATATTTTTCATCATTTCAACGTTGTATTCAAGTCGAAATTTCAAAACGTTGAGTTTTTTTAATTGATTTGGATTTCTTACAGAAACATAACAACAATAGCAACAATTAAACAGAAAATGCAAATATTTCTGGGATTTTTAACTCCGAATTTTTACCTATTTTCCCGCTGAACATTTATTAAATTAGAAGTTTGGAAACCAAAGATCTAACAAGATCCAAACCGGTCTTTGGTTTCTAAACTTTGAATCTAATAGATATTCAAATATGTTGGTCTGTGCATTGGAAACTTAAACCTAATTAGCTCTTAAACAAAATCAATATTTAATTTTTTTGTTAAAATTTAATATTTTTCATCATTTCAACGTTGTATTCAAGTCGAAATTTCAAAACGTTGAGTTTTTTTAATTGATTTGGATTTCTTACAGAAACATAACAACAATAGCAACAATTAAACGGAAAATGCAAATATTTCTGGGATTTTTAACTCCGAATTTTTACCTATTTTCCCGCTGAACATTTATTAAATTAGAAGTTTGGAAACCAAAGATCTAACAAGATTGAAACCGGTCTTTGATTTCCAAACTTCTAATTTAATAAATGTTCAAACCTATTGGTCTGTGCATTATAGAATCCTTGTCTTCTGGGAACTTTCCTAGAGAGCAACCGCTTCGCTAAGTGGCAGTGTTTCAACTGTTCAACAGCCATCTATGATTTACCATACACGCGCCTGGAGGGCTACATTGCAGTTTAGGTTGTATTTGCATCAATTTTTATGTCAAAATTTCCAGTTTTAAATCGAAATTTTTTGAAACTTTTTAGCAACACTTCACTTTTTTCCCAAATATATATTTTTTTTTCAAATTTCGTGTTTCTTCTCCAAATGTTTGACCAAAATTTGGTCAATATTTTTCTTTTACCATCACATTTTAGGAACATTTTAAATGGATCTTATTTCGAAACAAAAGTAGAAACATCAAAAAAAGTTCGAAATAAGGGTTTCTAAATGAAGCATTTTTTCAAAATTTTAAAGTTTTCGAACGTTTTTAATTTAATTTTTTTTGAAAAGTCCAATAATTTGACTTATAGGTTTCGATATATTATTAAAATTTCCACTATCAGTTGAAATGTCTGAATTCAAACTTAGAAATTGTCTCTAAATTATTGCTTTAATTAATATATTTTTGACAACGTATAATGCTAATAATGGTACCAGTTTCTTGTATCGGTTTTAATCCTTAACATAAAAAAAGAGGGAGGAGATTGCACGCACGGGGGAACACGTATTTAAGTAAAAACAGACAGGTCAACCTAACATCATCGAACTATTTATATTTTGCTGATTATTTTGCAAGAGAAAATTCTTTTTTTCTGCAAAATCAATACCGATGGTCAAAGAAAGTAGCATTCTATATTTTTATAATACCTGCAATAAAAATATAATAAATTCTGTCGTTTTGTTCCGACTTTGTTGATCTTAAAATCGCAACGTTTTTCCAAAACTATTAAACTAAACTATTTAAGTTGAAATTTGAAAGTTTTTCAACAAATTCGAAAATTTCAGCACTTTTCCAAAAATTTAATCTCGTATTTCCAAAATTTCGACTTTGAAAATGTTATTTTTTTTAATTTTGATTTTTTTGGGTATTTCAAAGTTTTTTGAAAATTTCGTCTTTTTTTTTCACACCTAATTAGCTCTTAAACAAAATCAATATTTAATTTTTTTGTTAAAATTTAATATTTTTCATCATTTCAACGTTGTATTCAAGTCGAAATTTCAAAACGTTGAGTTTTTTTAATTGATTTGGATTTTTTACAGAAACGTAACAACAATAGCAACAATTAAACAGAAAATGCAAATATTTTTGGGATTTTTAACTCCGAATTTTCAAACATTGAAATATAAAACTTGTCCCCTGAAACCAAAAACACAACAATTAAATAATTCAGAAATTTCAAATATTTTTGATTCTCCAAAAATTCAAAAGAAAACAGGTTTTTGATTCTTTTTGCATTCTAATGGTCCATCTGAAAATTTCAAGGATAATAAATTGGGTAAAAATCCCATTTTTTGTCAAATCTTTTCTTTTTCTTTTTAAAATGGTGAGGTAAATTTTCAAGTTTTTTTGCCCAAAATTCCAACGTTAAACTTAGAATTCGAATTTATCCTTCATTTTAGACTCTTATTGGTCGGAAACATTATCATTATTAACTTAGAAATGTTAACTAAAATTAGTAATGAATTGAAATACAAAACTTGTCTCCTGAAACAAATCTTAGACTTTTTGGAATTATTTGGGTGCAAAATTTCCAAAAAAAGTTGGAATTTTGAAAAAATCTATAATTTTGCATAAGGTTGATATTTTCTAAAATAAATCGTAAGCGACTTTTCCGAAAATAAATCAGGATTTTTAAGAAAAAATTAAAATTTTGAAGATAGTATTTTCAAAAAATCAAAAAAATTTCAAATAATGTCGAAATTGCAAATAAATTGGAATTTGAAATACAAATCTTATCCCCTGAAGCCAAGAAAAATTTAAAAATACAAAAAGGTTGCTCTAACGCGTTTCGACACCCAAACTATTAACTTCAGAGAGATACTGATGCTTGACATGATAGCTTGGCTGTCAAAACGCGTTAAAGCAACCTTTGTGTTGTTTTTTTTAATCTTTCTTGGTTTCAAGGGACAAGATTTTGTATTTCAGTTTTTGAAGATACCCAAGGACCATTCCGTTCTACCAAAATTAGTAATGAAAATTCGTATTCAAGTTTCATTCATTTTCCAAATATCGACTTTTATTTTGAAGAAACTTAAACCTAGGCAAGTAGAATACAACGAAGACTGCAAATTCATGCAGCCTTTCAGGTGTGTATAGTGAATCATAGGTAGCTAAACTACCAACAGTTGAAACACTGCCACCTAGCAAAGCGGTTGCTCTCTGGGAAAGTTCCCAGAAGACGAGGATTCTAATGCACTAGACCAATAGGTTTGAACATTTATTAAATTGGAAGTTTAAAAACCAAAAATCTAACAATATCGAAAGCGATCTTTGGTTTCCAAACTTCGAATCTACTAAATGTTCAAACATATTGGTCTGTGCATTAGAAACTTAAACCTAATTAGCTCTTAAACAAAATCAATATTTAATTTTTTTGTTAAAATTTAATATTTTTCATCATTTCAACGTTGTATTCAAGTCGAAATTTCAAAACGTTAAGTTTTTTTTAATTGATTTGGATTTCTTACAGAAACATAACAACAATAGCAACAATTAAACAGAAAATGTAAATATTTCTGGGATTTTTAACTCCGAATTTTTACCTATTTTCCCGCTGAACATTTATTAAATTAGAAGTTTGGAAACCAAAGATTTAACAAGATCGAAACCGGTCTTTGGTTTCTAAACTTTGAATCTAATAGTTATTCAAATATGGTGGTCTGTGCATTGGAAACTTAAACCTAATTAGCTCTTAAACAAAATCAATATTTAATTTTTTTGTTAAAATTTAATATTTTTCATCATTTCAACGTTGTATTCAAGTCGAAATTCTCAAAACGTTGAGTTTTTTTTAATTGATTTGGATTTCTTACAGAAACATAACAACAATAGCAACAATTAAACAGAAAATGCAAATATTTTCTGGGATTTTTAACTCCGAATTTTTACCTATTTTCCCGCTGAACATTTATTAAATTAGAAGTTTGGAAACCAAAGATCTAACAAGATCCAAACCGGTCTTTGGTTTCTAAACTTTGAATCTAATAGATATTCAAATATGTTGGTCTGTGCATTGGAAACTTAAACCTAATTAGCTCTTAAACAAATCAATATTTAATTTTTTTGTTAAAATTTAATATTTTTCATCATTTCAACGTTGTATTCAAGTCGAAATATAATAAATTCTGTCGTTTTTGTTCCGACTTTGTTGATCTTAAAATCGCAACGTTTTTCCAAAACTATTAACTAAACTATTTAAGTTGAAATTTGAAAGTTTTTTCAACAAATTCGAAAATTTCAGCACTTTTCCAAAAATTTAATCTCGTATTTCCAAAATTTCGACTTTGAAAATGTATTTTTTTTTAATTTGATTTTTTTGGGTATTTCAAGTTTTTTGAAAATTTCGTCTTTTTTTTTTTCACACCTAATTAGCTCTTAAACCAAAATCAATATTTAATTTTTTTTGTTAAATTTAATATTTTTCATCATTTTCAACGTTTGTATTCAAGTCGAAATTTCAAAACGTTGAGTTTTTTTTAATTGATTTGGATTTTTTACAGAAACGTAACAACAATAGCAACAATTAAACAGAAAATGCAAATATTTTTGGGATTTTTAACTCCGAATTTTTACCTATTTTCCCGCTGAACATTTATTAAATTAGAAGTTTGGAAACCAAAGATCTAACAAGATCGAAACCGGTCTTTGGTTTCTAAACTTTGAATCTAATAGGTATTCAAATATGCTGGTCTGTGCATTGGAAACTTAAACCTAATTAGCTCTTAAACAAAATCAATATTTAATTTTTTTGTTAAAATTTAATATTTTTCATCATTTCAACGTTGTATTCAAGTCGAAATTTCAAAACGTTAAGTTTTTTTTAATTGATTTGGATTTTTTACAGAAACATAACAACAATAGCAACAATTAAACAGAAAATGTAAATATTTCTGGGATTTTTAACTCCGAATTTTTACCTATTTTCCCGCTGAACATTTATTAAATTAGAAGTTTGGAAACCAAAGATCTAACAAGATCGAAACCGGTCTTTGGTTTCTAAACTTTGAATCTAATAGTTATTCAAATATGGTGGTCTGTGCATTGGAAACTTAAACCTAATTAGCTCTTAAACAAAATCAATATTTAATTTTTTTTGTTAAAATTTAATATTTATTATCATTTCAACGTTGTATTCAAGTCGAAATTTCAAAACGTTGAGTTTTTTTAATTGATTTGGATTTCTTACAGAAACATAACAACAATAGCAACAATTAAACGGAAAATGCAAATATTTCTGGGATTTTTACCTCCGAATTTTTACCTATTTTCCCGCTGAACATTTATTAAATTAGAAGTTTGGAAACCAAAGATCTAACAAGATCCAAACCTGTCTTTGGTTTCCAAACTTCGAATCTAATAAATGTTCAAACCTATTGGTCTGTGCATTATAGAATCCTTGTCTTCTGGGAACTTTCCTAGAGAGCAACCGCTTCGCTAAGTGGC
The DNA here is from genome assembly GCA_028583605.1 of Dastarcus helophoroides. NCBI lineage: Eukaryota > Metazoa > Arthropoda > Insecta > Coleoptera > Bothrideridae > Dastarcus > Dastarcus helophoroides. The sequence goes on along the minus strand of CM053327.1, from coordinate 43,174,118 downwards.
AGTGTTTCAACTGTTCAACAGCTATCTATGATTTACCATACACGCGCCTGGAGGGCTACATTGCAGTTTAGGTTGTATTTGCATCTATTTTTTTGTCGAAATTTCCAGTTTTAAATCCAAATTTTTTTGGAACTTTTTAGCAACACTTCACTTTTTTCCCAAATATATATTTTTTTTTCAAATTTCGTGTTTCTTCTCCAAATGTTTGACCGAAATTTGGTCAATATTTTTCTTTTACCATCACATTTTAGGAACATTTTAAATGGATCTTATTTCGAAACAAAAGTAGAAATATCAAAAAAAGTTCGAAATAAGGGTTTCTAAATGAAGCATTTTTTCAAAATTTTAAATTTTTCGAACGTTTTTAATTTAATTTTTTTGAAAAGTCCAATAATTTGACTTATTGGTTTCGATATATTATTAAAATTCCCACTATCATTTGAAATGTCCGAATTCAAACTTAAAAATTGTCCCTAAATTATTGCTTTAATTAATATATTTTTGACAACGTATAATACTAATAATGGTACCAGTTTCTTGTATCGGTTTTAATCCTTAACATAAAAAAAGAGGGAGGAGATTGCACCCACGGGGAAACACGTATTTAAGTAAAAACAGACAGGTCAACCTAACATCATCGAACTATTTATATTTTGCTGATTATTTTGCAAGAGAAAATTCTTTTTTTCTGAAAAATCAATACCGATGGTCAAAGAAAATAGCATTCTATATTTTTATAATACCTGCAATAAAAATATAATAAATTCTGTCGTTTTGTTCCGACTTTGTTGATCTTAAAATCGCAACGTTTTTCCAAAACTATTAAACTAAACTATTTAAGTTGAAATTTGAAAGTTTTTCAACAAATTCGAAAATTTCAGCACTTTTCCAAAAATTTAATCTCGTATTTCCAAAATTTCGACTTTGAAAATGTTATTTTTTTTAATTTTGATTTTTTTGGGTATTTCAAAGTTTTTTGAAAATTTCGTCTTTTTTTTTCAAAACAGAGGCTTTAAAATGTTTACTTTTTTAAAAAATGTGACTTTCAAAATTACGATCTTCTAATTTCAACATCTTAAAACATCGATTTTTTCTTGAAAATTTCTGTCTTTATTTGAAAATTTAGTTCTTCTAAGAACTTTCGTGTCTTTATTTAAAAGATTCCATTGTTTTTAAATTTTGTTTCTATGGGAACTCTGTTAAAAACTATTTTTTTTGTTTTGAGATTTTTTAATTATTTCGAGTTTTGTAATAATCTCGAATTTTGTAAAAATCTCGAATTTTGTAAAAACCTCGAATTTTGTAAAAATCTCGAATTTTTATCAAAATATAACATTTAAATTCAAAACCTTCTGAATTGTTACATTTTATTTTTTAGTCTCTTTTTCTAAATTATTATTTTAAGCAAACATTGAAATATAAAACTTGTCCCCTGAAACCAAAAACACAACAATTAAATAATTCAGAAATTTCAAATATTTTTGATTCTCCAAAAATTCAAAAGAAAACAGGTTTTGATTCTTTTTGCATTCTAATGTCCATCTGAAAATTTCAAGGATAATAAATTGGGTAAAAATCCCATTTTTGTCAAATCTTTTCTTTTTCTTTTTAAAATGGTGAGGTAAATTTTCAAGTTTTTTTGCCCAAAATTCCAACGTTAAACTTAGAATTCGAATTTATCCTTCATTTTAGACTCTTATTGGTCGGAAACATTATCATTATTAACTTAGAAATGTTAACTAAAATTAGTAATGAATTGAAATACAAAACTTGTCTCCTGAAACAAATCTTAGACTTTTTGGAATTATTTGGGTGCAAAATTTCCAAAAAAAGTTGGAATTTTGAAAAAATCTATAATTTTGCATAAGGTTGATATTTTCTAAAATAAATCGTAAGCGACTTTTCCGAAAATAAATCAGGATTTTTAAGAAAAATTAAAATTTTGAAGATAGTATTTTCAAAAAATCAAAAAATTTCAAATAATGTCGAAATTGCAAATAAATTGGAATTTGAAATACAAATCTTATCCCCTGAAGCCAAGAAAAATTTAAAAATACAAAAAGGTTGCTCTAACGCGTTTCGACACCCAAACTATTAACTTCAGAGAGATACTGATGCTTGACATGATAGCTTGGCTGTCAAAACGCGTTAAAGCAACCTTTGTGTTGTTTTTTTTAATCTTTCTTGGTTTCAAGGGACAAGATTTTGTATTTCAGTTTTTGAAGATACCCAAGGACCATTCCGTTCTACCAAAATTAGTAATGAAAATTCGTATTCAAGTTTCATTCATTTTCCAAATATCGACTTTTATTTTGAAGAAACTTAAACCTAGGCAAGTAGAATACAACGAAGACTGCAAATTCATGCAGCCTTTCAGGTGTGTATAGTGAATCATAGGTAGCTAAACTACCAACAGTTGAAACACTGCCACCTAGCAAAGCGGTTGCTCTCTGGGAAAGTTCCCAGAAGACGAGGATTCTAATGCATAGACCAATAGGTTTGAACATTTATTAAATTGGAAGTTTAAAAACCAAAAATCTAACAATATCGAAAGCGATCTTTGGTTTCCAAACTTCGAATCTACTAAATGTTCAAACATATTGGTCTGTGCATTAGAAACTTAAACCTAATTAGCTCTTAAACAAAATCAATATTTAATTTTTTTGTTAAAATTTAATATTTTTCATCATTTCAACGTTGTATTCAAGTCGAAATTTCAAAACGTTAAGTTTTTTTTAATTGATTTGGATTTCTTACAGAAACATAACAACAATAGCAACAATTAAACAGAAAATGTAAATATTTCTGGGATTTTTAACTCCGAATTTTTACCTATTTTCCCGCTGAACATTTATTAAATTAGAAGTTTGGAAACCAAAGATTTAACAAGATCGAAACCGGTCTTTGGTTTCTAAACTTTGAATCTAATAGATATTCAAATATGTTGGTCTGTGCATTGGAAACTTAAACCTAATTAGCTCTTAAACAAAATCAATATTTAATTTTTTTGTTAAAATTTAATATTTTTCATCATTTCAACGTTGTATTCAAGTCGAAATCTCAAAACGTTGAGTTTTTTTAATTGATTTGGATTTCTTACAGAAACATAACAACAATAGCAACAATTAAATAGAAAATGCAAATATTTCTGGGATTTTTAACTCCGAATTTTTACCTATTTTCCCGCTGAACATTTATTAAATTAGAAGTTTGGAAACCAAAGATCTAACAGGATCGAAACCGGTCTTTGGTTTCTAAACTTTGAATCTAATAGATATTCAAATATGTTGCTCTGTGCATTGGAAACTTAAACCTAATTAGCTCTTAAACAAAATCAATATTTAATTTTTTTGTTAAAATTTAATATTTTTCATCATTTCAACGTTGTATTCAAGTCGAAATTTCAAAACGTTGAGTTTTTTTTAATTGATTTGGATTTCTTACAGAAACATAACAACAATAGCAACAATTAAATAGAAAATGCAAATATTTCTGGGATTTTTAACTCCGAATTTTTACCTATTTTCCCGCTGAACATTTATTTAATTAGAAGTTTGGAAACCAAAGATCTAACAAGATCGAAACCGGTCTTTGGTTTCTAAACTATGAGTCTAATAGATATTCAAATATGTTGGTCTGTGCATTGGAAACTTAAACCTAATTAGCTCTTAAACAAAATCAATATTTAATTTTTTTGTTAAAATTTAATATTTTTCATCATTTCAACGTTGTATTCAAGTCGAAATTTCAAAACGTTGAGTTTTTTTTAATTGATTTGGATTTCTTACAGAAACATAACAACAGTAGCAACAATTAAACGGAAAATGCAAATATTTCTGGGATTTTTAACTCCGAATTTTTACCTATTTTCCCGCTGAACATTTATTAAATTAGAAGTTTGGAAACCAAAGATTTAACAAGATCGAAACCGGTCTTTGGTTTCTAAACTTTGAATCTAATAGATATTCAAATATGTTGGTCTGTGCATTGGAAACTTAAACCTAATTAGCTCTTAAACAAAATCAATATTTAATTTTTTTGTTAAAATTTAATATTTTTCATCATTTCAACGTTGTATTCAAGTCGAAATCTCAAAACGTTGAGTTTTTTTAATTGATTTGGATTTCTTACAGAAACATAACAACAATAGCAACAATTAAACAGAAAATGCAAATATTTCTGGGATTTTTAACTCCGAATTTTTACCTATTTTCCCGCTGAACATTTATTAAATTAGAAGTTTGGAAACCAAAGATCTAACAAGATCGAAACCGGTCTTTGGTTTCTAAACTTTGAATCTAATAGATATTCAAATATGTTGCTCTGTGCATTGGAAACTTAAACCTAATTAGCTCTTAAACAAAATCAATATTTAATTTTTTTGTTAAAATTTAATATTTTTCATCATTTCAACGTTGTATTCAAGTCGAAATTTCAAAACGTTGAGTTTTTTTTAATTGATTTGGATTTCTTACAGAAACATAACAACAATAGCAACAATTAAATAGAAAATGCAAATATTTCTGGGATTTTTAACTCCGAATTTTTACCTATTTTCCCGCTGAACATTTATTTAATTAGAAGTTTGGAAACCAAAGATCTAACAAGATCGAAACCGGTCTTTGGTTTCTAAACTATGAGTCTAATAGATATTCAAATATGTTGGTCTGTGCATTGGAAACTTAAACCTAATTAGCTCTTAAACAAAATCAATATTTAATTTTTTTGTTAAAATTTAATATTTTTCATCATTTCAACGTTGTATTCAAGTCGAAATTTCAAAACGTTGAGTTTTTTTTAATTGATTTGGATTTCTTACAGAAACATAACAACAGTAGCAACAATTAAACGGAAAATGCAAATATTTCTGGGATTTTTAACTCCGAATTTTTACCTATTTTTCCGCTGAACATTTATTAAATTAGAAGTTTGGAAACCAAAGATCTAACAAGATCGAAACCGGTCTTTGGTTTCCAAACTTCGAATCTAACAAATGTTCAAACCTATTGGTCTGTGCATTATAGAATCCTTGTCTTCTGGGAACTTTCCTAGAGAGCAGCCGCTTCGCTAGGTGGCAGTGTTTCAACTGTTCAACAGCTATCTATGATTTATCATACACGCGCCTGGAGGGCTACATTGCAGTTTAGGTTGTATTAGCATCAATTTTTTTGTCGAAATTTCCAGTTTTAACTCGAAATTTTTTGGAACTTTTTAGCAACACTTCACTTTTTTCCCAAATATATTTTTTTTTCAAATTTCGTGTTTCTTCTTCAAATGTTTGACCGAAATTTCGTCAATATTTTTCTTTTACCATCACATTGCAGGAATATTTTAAATGTTATTTCGAAACCGAAGTAGAAATATCAAATTTTTTTAAAAAGTTTTCTAAATGTAGTATTTTTTCAAAATTTTAAATTTTTCGAAAGGTTTTAATTTAATTTTTTTTTGAGGAGTCTAACAATTTGACTTATAGATTTCGATATATTATTAAAATTTCCATTATTATTTGGAATGTACGAATTCCGACTATTTTTAGAAATGTTCGAAATATCAACTTCTTTTGTAAAATTCTTTTAACTTTCTTTTAATTTTTTATTCAAATTCAACATTTCAACTTTTTCAGAGATTTCTCTTTTTTGATAAACATATTTATACGCATTTTGACATTATTTTCAAAATATTCATTTTAGTTTAAAAATATAAACTTTTTTTTAAATTCAAGTTTGGACTTTTAATTTTCCTTTTATTTAAACGAAATTTTCATTTGATATTCCAACTTTTGATGTTTTCAACAGTTAATTTTTATTCAACATTTTGAAATAATTTAGAAATATCAACATTTTTATTTTTTCTTTTCGACTATAAAATCGAAATTTTTTTTTAAAAAATTTCAGTTTAACTAGAAATATTTTTTATGATGTTCGTGTTTTTTTTTGTTTAACATTATAATTTTTTCTAAAGATCTTTATTTTAAAATTTCAGGTTTTTTTATTTCATTTCTAAATTTTTCGCTTTGCACTAAAAATTGTGTGCTTTAATTGTTTCAAATTTTAATTCTAGTCACGAAATGTTTACTTTCAAAAAAAAATTCTAGTTTAAACCCAAAATTTTTGATTCATCCAAAAAATTGTTGGTTTTTCTCAACATTTAAATTTTTTTTAATATTTCGGTAAACTCAACATTTTTAGTTTTAAAAAAATTAACTTTAACTTCGAAGCTTCTGGATTTTGTTCGATTAAGTTCTTTTCCTTTTTCATACTTTTAATTTTTCGTCCAATTTTCTTGAAGATTTTTAAATTCATCCTTTTTCTTTCTAAAATGAATTTAAAGTTTCGACAAACAATCGAAATTATAAATTAAAACGGAAGCTTCTATTGAAATTTTTTTATTTCATCTTTAATATCTAATATTCCCAATTTCGTCTTTGATCTGCAATTTGAAGCTGTTCTGAAAAGTTCAAAAATCACGTATTTTGAAAAAAATACTGGGTAATTCTAAATTTTTTTTTCAATATGTCGAGATTTGAAAAATTTAAATATCGAGACTGAAGTCGAACTTGAGTTTCAAATTATAGTTCAAATGTCGAAGTTAAGATTGGAAATTTTACCCAAAAGTAAAAAATGAGCACTAAGTAAAAGACCAAGACGTTTATTGATTTAACAACCCAACTTTTTCGTTAAATTTTACAATATTCTCATTTCGAAGAAGTGTATGTCTCTAAGATAAAAAAAAGGGGGAGTTGAACCCTCCCCGAACGAAAATTCTGGCTACGTGCCTGCCGAATTTCACCAATAAAATTATTAGAGTTCTAACGGAAAACAACATTAAACAGTCTCCGCAATAATTTAGGTAATGCTAAAGGTAATTTGGACAAGCTTGAGAATTCAGGAATTTACGAAATAAGCTGCAACAATTATTGTAATCTATCATATGTTGGAGAGACCAAGAGATCCATTAAAACTAGATATATCGCTCATTTTAGATACAATAGAGAAGAAAAATCAAGTGTCGCTCTACATAAGATAAGTAAAGGGCACAAAATTAACATCGAAAATTTAAAATTGTTACGATCGGTCCCAAATAACAGAGAACTTGACGCATACGAAACAATTTACATTGACCAGAGGCCAGGTGATAAAGGAACGGTTAATTGACGGTGATTTGTGGCATATCAAAGTTGCTAGATGTGTTAAACAATTAGAAATAGAAAAGAAAGCAAAAGACCGCCAGTAACGATTTGAATCTCAATGCAGATGACGTCGATGTATCTTTGGCTAATGTATTTAGATTAGTGCGCTTGAAAATGCCAGTTCTGCTGGCGAAATACGTATCGAGTAATTATTTATTTAATTAACGATATAGTAAAGTAAAACCTTCTATGGACCTTTATTCGAAAGTTTGTATTTTCGAGAGATGTTCACCTTATTTTGGAAATGTTAAGGAAATTCAAATTTTTTTCGCAACATTCCAAATTTAAATTTTACACGTCTACTTTTTTCTCTTAAATTTAAAATAAAAGAATATATATTTTTTATCCAAAAGCACTTCTCTAAATTATTGCTTTAATTAATATTTTTTTAACAACGTATAATGCTAATAATGGTACCAGTTTCTTGTGTCGTTTAACATAAAAAAAAAGAGGAAGGAGATTGCATGCACGGGGGAAAACGTATTTAAGTTAATACAAACAGGCAAGTCACCTAACACCGTCGAACTATTCATATTTTGCTGATTATTTTTCAAGAGAAAATTCTTTTCCTCTGGAAAATCAATACCGATGGTCAAAGAAAGCAGCATTCTGCATTTTAATAATACCTGCAATAAAAAAATTAATTATACAGCCAACGGTTCGTCTATTTAAATTAAAATTGACATGCGAGCATATTAGCATACCGCTACACTTTATGTTCTATTAAATTAATAATATTCTCCAACCTGTTCTATTATTTTTATTCTCGAGCGTTGAACTACATCTACATTGTCTAAAAAAAAAGTGTTTGTCAACCCGGACCTAAAAATCAACTAATTTCGCGAGTACACCGTATTAAATATGACATTTAATTCATCTTGCTTCCAAGTCGAAACTACTCCATACGTATACTCACTACACGTGTATCGGAATCCCTTTTTTTTAACGTTATATTAGCTAGACAACATGTATCCTGTTTCGAAATTTATGACTCTAGACGCCACCTTGTTAAACGAAAAATGTGGTGGGATTTCTTGTAACGCGAACTTTTAATACTAATTAACTGTATTAGTTGGCTGAATTCTTAGCAAAACCTGCTTTCGTAAAGTTCATCTTGCCATCTTTCGTAGTAATTTATATGAATTTTTATAGCTTCGTCTCTAGCATTCCCATTAACTACTACAAGTTTTCGTTTTTCGATGCTTCTTAAAATTAACAGGGTCGTTTGTTTTTTGTCTGGGTTTTTTATTCGCACTTTAACAACAGAAAAGGATCTACGACAAATATTCTGCATTTAAATTGCATTTCTCGTTTCCTTAAAAATGTTGGCATTGAACTCGTGAATCGATTATAAATTATCCTTAACCTTATTTAAATAATATTTGGAAACGTCTCTAGTTTGACATGATTTATGGAATGGATTGTTTGTTGAAATAATATCAGCGATATTGCATTTTCCAAAAGATCATATTCGGCGCGCCGTCAAAGCAAATTTCCTTTTCAGCTTTCAATTTACCTACTCTTTAAAATCGAACATTCATAAAGCAAACATTCCGCAGATAAGACGGAAAATTCTTCCGTGCCCTACAAGAATGAACTATTTTCACAATCAGCTCAATCATTTTTGATATACTTGGCTGGATCGTAAAAGAATCATAAACTTTAATTCTTGAGATTCGTAGTGACCATTTCAAGTACAATCCATTTGGGAGTTTACTTTTTCGAGGGTTTAATATTATTAATTTTTTTTAGTGGCTGGTTATCTTCAACAATGGAGATACTATCTCTCTGAAGATGATATCTTGGCTGTCGAAACACGTTAGAGCAACCTTTGTTGTGTTTTTTAATCTTTCTTGATTTCAGGGAGCGGGATTTGTATTTCAATTTTTAGGGTTCATTATTATTATTTTTTTAATTAGTTTATCCTTTGCGAAGTGATGCAATTAGGCTTGGGAGTCCCCAAAGGCTGAATTAGTCCCTCGGATGTGAATCTCCACAATTTTGAGAAAAAGTCGAAATTCGTTAAAAGTTGGCTGAAAGCAAAGATTTTAAAAATTGAAAAAAAAAGATTCTAGGAAGCAAAAAGGATAAATTTGAAAAAATCGAAATTTCGACAGAAAACTGGAAATTATATCTTGATTTTTTTTAGGTCAAAAACGCGAAAAAGGGTAAAAGTTCGGAGTTAAAAAACCTAGAAATACTTGCATTTTCTATTTTGTTGTTGCTGTTGTTGTTATGTTTCTGTAAGAAATCCAGATCTATTAAAAAAACTGAATGTTTTGAAATTTCGACTTCAATTTGAAGTTAAAATGATGAAAAATATTATATTTTCACAAAAAAACTAAATATTGAATCTAAGTTTAAGCGCAAAATAGGTTTAAGTTTCTAATGCACAGACCAATATGTTTGAACACATATTACATTTAAAGTTTGGAAACCAAAGACCGGTTTCGATCTTGTTAGATCTTTGGTTTCCAAACTTCGAATTTAATAAATGTTCAAACCATTCGTCTGTGCATTAGAATCCTCGTCTTCTGGGAACTTTCCCAGAGAGCAACCGCTTCGCTAGGTGGCAGTGTTTCAACTGTTGGTAGTTGGTAGTTCAGCTACCTATGCACCTGGCAGACTGCATGAATTTACAGTCTAGTTTGTATTCTATTTGCATCAAATTTTTTGTCGAAATTTCCAGTTTTAACTCGAAATTTTTTGGAACTTTTCAGCAACACTTTACTTTTTTCTCCCAGATATAGGTTTAAGTTTCTTTAAAATAAAAATCGATATTTGAAAAATAGAATGAAACTTGAATAAGACGAATTTTCATTACTAATTTTGGTGGTCCTTGGTTATCTTCAAAAATTGAAATAAAAAACGTGTCCCCTGAAACCAAGAAAGATTAAAAAACACAACAAAGGTTGCTCTAACGCGTTTCGACAGCCAAGCTATCATGTCAAACATCAGTATCTCTCTGAAGGTGATAGTTTGGCTGTCGAAACGCGTTAGAGCAAACTTTGTTGTGTTTTTTAATCTTACTTGGTTTCAGGGGACAAGTTTAGTATTTCAGTTCATTATTAATTTTATTTAACATTTCTAAATTAATAATGACAATGTTTCCGACCAATAAGAGTCTAAAATGAAGGATAAAGACGAATTTTGAGTTTATCGTTGAAATTTTGGGCAAAAAAACTTGAAAATTTAACTCAGGAAAAAGAAAAAACAAGATTTGACAAAAATGGGATTTTCACCCAATTTATTATCCTTGAAATTTCCAGAAGGACATTAGAACTTAAATGGAATCAAAATCTGTTTTCTTTTGAATTTTTTAAGATAAAAAATATTTGAAATTTCTGAATTTTTGTAAAAAGACCAAAAGCTTAGCAAATTTTTTTTAGAAATTTTAAGGTTTTCGAGATTTTTTATATTCAATTTTTTGAATATTCCAACGTGTTTCTCAAAATGTGAACAATTATCTCAATATTGGACATTAGCTAACACTTGTGGGGCACTTGACTTAAGCGGTTAAAAGGAAATAAACTTTCGAGATTTTTTATATTCAATTTTTTTGAATATTTCAACTTGTTTCACAAAATGTGAACAATTATCTCGATTTTCTGACGTCATGGTGGGGCACTTGACTTAAGCAGTCAAAAGAAAATAAATATTCAATTAGAAAATTTAAAGTTTTGCTCTAAGTTAACCGAATTTAAAAAAATTTAGGTCTTAGATATTTTAAATTTCTACTAGATTTCGTCTTTTTCTTGAAATTTCTGTCTTAAAATTTAAATTTATCTCAAAATTTCGTTTCTCAATTTCGAGGTTTTTCTCGAAATACTTTTTTTTTCAAAATTTAGGTCTCAGATATTTTAAATTTCTACTAGATTTCGTCTTTTTTCTTGACATTTCTGTCTTAAAATTTGACTTTCCCTTAAAATTTTGTTTCTTAATTTGAAGGTTTTTCTCGAAATATTTTTTTTTCAAAATTTAATTCCTAGATATTTTAAATTTCTACTAGATTTCGTCTTTTTTCTTGAAATTTCTGTCTTAAAATTTGAATTTCTCTTAAAATTTCGTTTCTTAATTTCAAGGTTTTTCTTGAAATATTATTTTTTTCAAAATTTAAGTCTCAGATATTTTAAATTTCTCGTAGATTTCGTCTTTTTTCTTGAAGTTTCTGTCTTAAAATTTGACTTTCTCTCAAAATTTCTTTCTCAGCTTTAAGGTTTTTCTCGAAATATTATTTTTTTTAAATTTAAGTACCAGATATTTTAAATTTCTACTACATTCGTCTTTTTCTTGAAATTTCTGTCTTAAAATTTGAATTTCTCCTAAAATTTCGTTTCTTAATTTCAAGATTTTTCTCGAAATAATATTTTTTTCAAAATTTTGCTCGAAATTTCGTCTTTCTCGACGCGTTATTTTTTTAAACTTTGAAACCATTCAGGAATTGTCTATTTGCTTGAATCAGAACTTTTAGATATTTTTACTGTTTGCTTAACATTTGACTTTTTCTCGAAAGTTTCATGTTTATTTTAAAATTCAGTAATGAATATTTCTGAAAAAGACGACGTTTTCTTTAAACTTATTTCAACTTTTAAACTTTGTATTTTCTTTTTCAAAATTTCGATCTTTTTTTCAAAAGTTCCATTTTCTTTTCGAAATGTCTTTTTGAAAATGTAGATTTTCTTCCTTGAAATTTACCTTTTTCTCGAAATTTCAACATTTTTCTTTCGAAAATCATTTTTTAGAAATTTAGAGCTTTAAGTCAACATCGTATTCATTTATGGTCTTAGAAATCTCATCTTTTTTTCGAAATTAATCTTTTCTTTCAAAATTTCATTGCTTTGTTCAAAATTCAGCTCTTTCGTAAATAACTTCTCTCAAATTGGACTATTTTTTCAAAATCTAACTTTCTGTAAAAAAATTCTATTGTTTTTTCGACGTTTCATCCTTTTGCGCAAGATACGTCTTTTTCGGGTTTTTTGACTAATTTTTCAAAATTCTTTCTCGAAATTCGTTTTTTTCTCGAAATTTCGAGATTTCGAACTCTAAGTCAATATCGAATACAGTATGGTCTTAGAAATCTCATCTTTTTCTTCGAAATTAATCTTTTTTTCAAAATTTCGATCATTGCTTCGTTCAAAATTCAGCTTTTTCGTAGACAACTTCTCACAAATTGGACTATTTTTTTCAAAATCTAACTTTCTGTGAAAAAATTCTATTGTTTTTTTGACGTTTCATCCTTTTGCGCAAAATACGCCTTTTTCGGGTTTTTTGACTACTTTTTCAAAATTCGTTTATTTTTTCTCAAATTTTCATTTTATTTCAAAATTCACCTTCTTTTTAAAATCTAATTTTTTTGGAAAATTTCAGATTTTCCTTTATTTGGAAAAAAGACGAAATTTTGAGAATCGAATCTCGAAATTTCGTCTTTTTTTTCGAATTTCGTCATTTTAGGTTTTTTTTTAAGTTTGGACTAAAATTTGTAGAAATTTCAACTTTTTCCGCGAAATTAATCTTTTTCTCGAAATTTTGTTCTTTTCTCTTATTATGTTTGTTCTAAAATTCTGTTTTATTCTCAAAAATCTACTTTTTGGCCTTCTCATTCAAAAATCTTTTTTTTTGAAATTCCGTTGGATTTGCTTAAAATTTTGGTGGAACGGACTGCTCCTTGGTTATCTTCAAAAATTGAAATACAAATCTTGTCCCCTGAAACCAAGAAGGATTAAAACAGACAACAAAAGTTGCTCTAGAGCAATCTTTGTTGTATTTTTGATTTCAGGGGACAAGTTTTGTTCTTCAATGTTTGCTTAAAATAATAAATTTGAAAAAAAAGATTATACATTTTCAAAAATAAAATGTAACATTTCAGAAGGTTTAGAATTTAAATGTTATATTTTGATAAAAATTCGAGATTTTTACAAAATTCGAAATAATTAAAAAATCTCAAAATTAAAAATATATTTTTAAACAATCAGAGTTTTCAAAAAAGCAAAGAATCTTTCAAATAAAGACAGAAAAGTTCTTATAAGATCTAAATTTTCAAATAAAGATGGAAATTATCAGGAAAAAATCGATGTTTTAAGATGTTGAAATTCGAAGGTCCTAATTTTAAAAGTCACCTTTTTAAAAACTAGACAGTCGAAATTTTGGAAAAACGAAATTAACGTTTTGGAAAAGAGCTGAAATTTTCGAATTTATTGAAAAACTTTCGAATTTCAACTTAAATAGTGCAGTTTAGTTCAATAGTTTTGAAAAAATGTTGAGATTTTAAGATCAACAAATTTGGAACCAAACGACGACAGAATTTATTAAAACTGAAACGATTTTGAAGGAAAATCAAATTTCAAGATCTTTACAAAATTCTAAATATATAGAAAATTTCAAAATTAAAAAAATATTTTTAAACAATTAGAGTGCCCAAAAAAAGCAAAATTTAAAAACAATGGAAACTTTCAAAAAGAGATAGAGAAGTTCATAGAAGATCTAAATTTTCAAATAAAGATAGAAACTTTCAGGAAAGAATCGATGTTTTAAGATGTTGAAATTCGAAGGTCCTAATTTTGAAAGTCACATTTTTAAAAAAAGAAGACATTTCAAAGTCTCTGTTTTGAAAAGAAAAGACGAAATTTTCAAAAACTTTGAAATACTCAAAAAAGACGAAATTAAAAAAAAATAAAATTTTCAAAAACGAAAATTTGGAAAAACGAAATTAAAGATTTAGAAAAGGGTTGAAATTTTCGAATTTGTTAAAAAACTTTCGAATTTTAACTTAAATAGTGCAATTTAGTTTAATAGTTTTGGAAAAACGTTGAGATTTTATGATCAACAAAGTCGGAACCAAACGGCAGAATTTAATAAAACTGAAACGATTTTAAAGGAAAAGCAAATTTCGAGATTTTTACAAAATTCGAAAACTTTCGAATTTCAACTTAAATAGTCCAGTTTAGTTTGATAGTTTTGGAGAAACGTTGAGATTTTAAGATCAACAAAGTTGGAACCAAACGAGAGAATTTATTAAAACTGAAACGATTTTGAAGGAAAATCAAATTTCGAGATTTCTACGAAATTCAAAATAATTAAACAATTGCAAAATTAAAAAAATATTTTTAAATAATCAGAGTTCCCAAAAAAGCAAAATTTAAAAACAATGGAATCTTTCAAATGAAGACAGAAAAGTTCTTAGAAGATCTAAATTTTCAAATAAAGATAGAAACTTTCAGGAAAAAATCGATGTGTTAAGATGTTGAAATTCGAAGGTCTTAATTTTGAAAGTCACATTTTTAAAAAAAGAAGACATTTTAAAGTCTCTGTTTTGAAAAGAAAAGACGAAATTTTCAAAAACTTTGAAATACTCAAAAAAGACGAAATTAAAAAAAAATAAAATTTTCAAAAACGAAAATTTGGAAAAACGAAATTAAAGATTTAGAAAAGGGCTGAAATTTTCGAATTTGTTAAAAAACTTTCGAATTTTAACTTAAATAGTGCAATTTAGTTTAATAGTTTTGGAAAAACGTTGAGATTTTATGATCAACAAAGTCGGAACCAAACGGCAGAATTTAATAAAAATGAAACGATTTTAAAGGAAAAGCAAATTTCGAGATTTTTACAAAATTCGAAAACTTTCGAATTTCAACTTAAATAGTCCAGTTTAGTTTGATAGTTTTGGAGAAACGTTGAAATTTTAAGATCAATAAAGTTGGAACCAAACGAGAGAATTTATTAAAACTGAAACGATTTTGAAGGAAAATCAAATTTCGAGATTTCTACGAAATTCAAAATAATTAAACAATTGCAAAATTAAAAAAATATTTTTAAATAATCAGAGTTCCCAAAAAAGCAAAATTTAAAAACAATGGAATCTTTCAAATGAAGACAGAAAAGTTCTTAGAAGCTCTAAATTTTCAAATAAAGACAGAAACTTTCAGGAAAAAATCGATGTTTTAAGATGTTGAAATTTAAAGGTCGTAATTTTGAAAGCGACATTTTAAAAAAAGTAGACATTTTAAAGTCTCCGTTTTGAAAAAAAAGACGAAATTTTCAAAAAACTTTGAAATACTCAAAAAAATCAAAATGGAAAAAAAATAACATTTTGAAAGTCAAAATTTTGAAAAAACGAAATTAACGGTTTGGAAAAGGGTCGAAGTTTTCAAATTTGTTAAAAAACTTACGAATTTCAACTTAAATCGTTTAGCTTAGTTTGATAGTTTTGGAAAAACGTTGAGATCAACAAAGTTGAAACAAAACGACAGAATTTATTAAATCTGAAACGATTTTGAAGGAAAAGCAAATTTCGAGAAAAATTTTTAAATTTGGGTGGGCACATACTGCAAATTTCTCAAAATTGGAAGCAAATTTGTTCAAACTGACAGCAAATTGATATAAATTAGAAGGAAATCTAATCCAATTAAAAACGTTGTTCACGCTAGAAATAAACCTATTCAAATTCATAGTAAAGGATTTAACAGGATAAGTTTTTTTTTGGTGGAACCGACTGGTCCTTGGTTATTTTCAAAAATTAAAATACAAATCCGGTCCTCTGAAACCAAGAAAGATTAAAATTACATTTTCAAAGTCGAAATTTTGAAAAAACGAAATTCAAGTTTTGGAAAAGGGCCGAAATTTTCGAGTTTATTAAAAACTTTTGAATTTTAACTTAAATAGTTTAAAAGACAAAAAAAAACACAAAAAACACAAAAAAACAAAAAAAACACAAAAAAACACAATAATGATTGCTGTAGAGCAACCTCTGTTGTGTTTTTTAATCTTTCTTGGTTTCAGGGGACAAGATTTGTATTTCAATTTTTCAGGATAAATATGGCGAAGGGGCTCCCAAATACAAATTAATATTAATAATTTGGAAAGTTATTTTCCCGACAAATGAACCAAATTTATGAGCATTTGAAGACGATATTTCAGGGTGAATATGAGATAATAAAAAAAATGCCAATTTAAGATTTTATTAAATTTTTTATATCTTTTGAACCAAATAAGTTAGAAAGATAAAACCAACGGTGTATTTTACCTAATGTTTTTAAGTATAATATTTTTTTTTTTTTGTATTTTTTGATTGATCTATCTATTTCAAAAACTCATTAAAAAAATAAAAAATGAAATAAAAATTTATATGTATATATATTTAATTAATTTATTTTTTTCAATAGTTTCATCTGAGATACAATCACAAAGTTAATATATGTTATAGTACTCATCAACTACTATAACATATAAAAAATTCACTAAATAAAAATTGGTGCAACACTTTGAAAAAAATTAAGTTAAGAATATTACAAATTTTTGTTATTTCAGAAGTAAACTTGTTTTTCTGTGTGCAATTCGTATTTTAATGCAGCAAATATTCATGAACACTTTGTGAAATGTTTATGTCTTTTGTTGTTTGAGTTTATTATTTATGAAAAACCCTAATTAAAAAAATCTAGAAGTTAAAAAAAAGTTCTCGAAATATTCACAGTAAAAAACAGAACTGACACCATTTTCACATGATTTTACTGGGTCCAATAACACATAAATCTTTTATTTTAGGTAGTTGATTTAATCTTACAGATTTCAAATTCGTTTTTCTGTCAGGGTGATTTTTTTTCGGCATCAGTGAATACATTTCGGTTAAAAAATTCACTTGTTTATTTTGGCAATTGATTTACAGATTTCAAATTCGTTTTTCTGTTGTCTGAATACATGTTGGTCAAAAAATTCACTAAAAATTATAAATAATTGTTATTTTTAAAACAATATTTTTGTACAGAATATACAAAAATATTGTTTTAAAAATATCAATTATTTACAAAACATAGAATTCTAATTTAGGTCAGTAAAGTGTCTTAAGGATAAGAATAAATGGGTTAAATATGCAAAAATATGTCTAACTCTTTAATCGTTAGAAGCCTATGGCGAATTATTGCGAATATATCAAACTCGACATCCGCTTACACACTCGGTCACATCAATAAAGCGAAATCTGAAATTGTGACATTTCCATCATCATCTCGTGGTATAATGTGCACTAATCAACGCTTCTAGTCGTTTCAAGTTCGAAAACATTTGCAAATTTAAACCTACTTAGAACATTTGCATTTTTCGACCATATTAATTAAACCTTCTGTGCGGTGTCCCAATCCGCCATCATCTAGGAAGACCAGTTTCAATCATCGTCCTTCAGAATAAAATTGATAATATAAAAGGCGGCATCACCACCATTCGTCATTCAGTTTTGGTTGTTCAGAGGAACTCCACAAAATGAAGGCTTTTTTGGTAAGCACAATTCGATTATTTCGGTATAAAAATACCAACGATAACAAGGCCTCATCATCAATTGAAATTTGATGTAGTTGGTCTTGTTAACTATTTGAAAATTTTGTACTTGAATGTTACGTAAAATTAGCAGAATTCATGGATACTTTCCAGTCTGCAAAATCCAGATTTGTTTTGTTTGTTTTTCAATTACAATCATTTGGTTCATTTTTTTTCGTGCCTTTGTGTACTATAAATATTGTTGCAATATCTTGTAAACTGATTTTTTAAGTAGCATTTAGTATCAAAAATTTCAATTCTAGTATTCATTTTAACTAGTGATTTATAACAAAAAAAATTTGTCTTCAATTTTACTTTTCACACTTTTTTCTCAAAATTGTTTTATTCTTTTATCGTATCTTTATACAGTTTGCAGTTGTCAATACAATAGCATTTTTTCTTCCTCATTTAATTGATTCGGTAATAAATTCAGTTAGATTTAGATTCATTTTGCGTAAGATTGTAATACTATTATTTTTTATAACAGAATGTTAAAAAGTAATCTTATTTTTAATTTTAAGAAACTGTAATTGTTTATTCTTCATGGTAAAAACTGTAATTGTATTACAATACGCCATGTAGGTAAATATTGTTATGTCAACGTATATATTTTGTCAAAGTTTCCTATTTTTGATTCATTTAGTTGTCTATCTAATTCCATCCACCAAAATACAATTGAAAAGAGGTCATAAACACTCCATAAATTGTTTCCTTCTGTCTCCAATTTTTTATATATGTTTGCTGATCTAAAATATAATTTAAAAATGATAAACTGTTTTAAAATATCTCGTAATTGTCTTAAAATTTTAGGGAAAATTACCATTTACCGAAGAAACTTTGGTGGTAGTAATTTCTTACTTTTGCCTTATTTATTACCGAACAAAAATTTCAATTCAGTTAATTCATATAAACATGAAAAAACGTTGTTATTTGTTTGTTTAAAAGCCATCTAGAGTCGTCCAATCGAATTACATTCAATGCAGTTACTTCAACGAATGCAACAGCAACAGAATTATACCAGACCATCAAATTCGATCGAAACTTTATCCAATTAAGCTTTCTGGTCCAGTTTACCTCAAGGATTAATAGTTTGAAATTACCAATGTTCATTTTGTTCATTTGCCACCGAAGACTGATATTGTCGAATGCGATTACACTAATTTATTTTTCTCAATGTTATCTGAATTGTTCCCATCAAAAATTCTAATATTTTACTCATTTTGATAAAAATTTCATCTGTTTATGCTCATCGAGTGGTTTTGCAGCATGAATTTTCGCAACTAACCGATTTTCATCGTTATATTCATCCAGTTTATTCAGTGAATGTCAAAATTCTTTGACTCGGTCCTTGTTTTCCTTTGGCATGTTTCATTCAGCTTCAACTGAATGTTTTCCAACAAAAAACAGTAGAAGTCATCTGATTTGTTTCCAGCAAAAATTCTAGTGTTTTACTCATTTTGATAAAAATTTCATCTGCTTATGCTCATCGAGTGGTTTTACAACATGAATTTTCGGAACTAGCGGATTTTCATCGTCATAATTCTCCAGTTTATTCAGTGAATGTCAAAATTCTTTGACTCGGTCTGTGCCTCTTTCTGGGCACAATTTTCCTGATGTCGTCTGATTTTTTTCCAGCAAAAATTCTAGTGTTTTACTCATTTTGATAAAAATTTCATCTACTTAGGCTCATCGAGTGGTTTTTTAACATGAATTTTCGAAAGTAGCGGATTTTCATCGTTATATTCCTCCAGTTTATTCAGTGAATGTCAAAATTCTTTGACTCAGTCTACGCCTTTCTCTGGGCACATTTTTCCTGATGTCATCTGATTTGTCCCAGCAAAAAACTCTGTTGTTACTCATTTTGATAAAAAAATCACCTGTTTGTGCTCATCGAGTGGTTTTACAACATGAATTTTCGGAACTAGCGGATTTTCATCGTTATATTTCTCCAGTTTATTCAGCGAATATCAAAATTCTTTGACTCAGTCTACGCCTTCCTCTGGGCACATTTTTTCTGATTTGTTCCCAGCACAAAATTCTCCTGCTACTCATTTTGATAAAAATTTCATCTGTTTATGATCATCCAGAGGTTTTTTGCCATAAATTTTTGAAATTAATCGACTTTCATCGATATATACGTCCAGTTCATTCAGTGAATATCAAAATTCTTTGACTCAGTCAGCGTCTTTCTCTTAGTACATTTTAATAAAAATTTCATCTGTTTATGCTCATCGAGTGGTTCTGCAGCATGAATTTTTAGAATTAGCGGATTTTCATCCTTATATTCCCCCAGTTTATTCAGTGAATGTCAAAATTCTTCGACTCAATCTACGCCTTTCTCTTGGTACATTTTTCTTGATGTCAGCTGATTTGTTCCCAACAAAAATGGTGATGTTACTCATTTTGATAAAAATTTCATCTGTTTATGCTTATCCAGAGGTTTTGCAACATGACTTTTTGGCTATAACCGATTTTCATCGTTATATTCGCCCAGTTCATTCAGTGAATAACAAAATTCTTTGACTCGGTCCTTGTTTTCCTTTGGCACGTTTCATTCAGCTTCAACTGAATGTTTTCCAACAAAAAACAGTAGATTTCCCAAAAAATCGAGTAATTTAGGGATGCTGATTAAGCAGTGGACATTTAAACAATATACTTACCCGAAAAATATTCAGGCTATCGCGAACTAAGCAACAACTTTCAAAATAACCGTCCCCCTGAATCAACCTCAAATAATCACTGTCTATTGGTGTAAAAAACTCTCTAATGATGTAAAAAACTGTCTGTTGGTATAAAAAACTGTCTACTGGTGTAAAAAACTGTCTATTGTTGTAAAAAACTGTCTACTGGTGTAAAAAACTGTCTCTTGGTGTAAAAAAAAGTGGAAACAATCTTCTAAATAATCATCTCTGTCGCCTGAGACCAAATTGACAATTCTGCAATTACCCAAGGCGGCTCTAAAATTTAGTTTGGCGTCGACGGCGTTGGGGCACAGGACTTGATTATTTCAACCTTCAGCAGCTCGAAACTCATTTGTTTTAAAACATAAAAGCAACAGTAACAGAGGGTGTAATATCCCAACGTAAACAGAGTGAATTTTCCAGCCGCCCTTAACGATGATTTGTTCGGTTGAAATTGTAAATCGCTCAAGGCCCTTGTTTGTTTATGTTGTTTGTATATTGTTTATGTGTCTGTATTGCGAATTGGGCACCATTGTCGACGTAACCCAAACGTCTAATTTAACGGAAAACGCATCGGGGATTTGTCGCTTTTAATCCTGAAATATCGAACTTTTTCCCGAACGTTGTACGTCTTTTTGAAGACACACACTCCTGGTATCTCTTTTTGAAGACGCTTTATGAATCACAATTTTGAACTAACTTTAATGGTATCATTGGTGAATTAGGACAAGCATTTTCACGTGGTCATATTTCAAAAAATGTTTCAGAAATTGTCAACGTTCATTTATTGAAATATTTCGAAACTGAGTTGCAGAAATTTTAAATAAAATTAATAAGTATTTTCAAATTATCACTGCAATAGTGCCACACCGTGAGCACAGCAATAAGCTGAAAGTTGTTTGCTATTTTGTAATATTTTTGCTAATGCGTAAGCAGATTTTAAATTAATTAAATTCTGAAGCCCAACCACTGATTGTTTAATACGAACGTTTCAAGATCATTGATGCTACATGACAATTTACTATCAAAATGTACCTATATTCGGTTGCCAACTAAGCAGCTTTGGTTTTTGCAACTTTCACGAATTGTTTTAAATATGTTTGATACGAAACCGTAACATAGGCTTTCAAATGTAATTAAAGATTTATCCCAGACGTATTGACCTCGAATTATTACTTAATATCAAATTTTAGATCTATATCACCTCCCGCGCAGAATATTATAAAGTCACGTCAAATATAGACTATGCTTGGGTCAACGATTTCAATTTTCCTGCTGGCTTTTATCCGAATATAAAACGAGTTGGGAAATTAATTTACGAAACCGTAATTTATTTAAAGTGATTTTTCAAGATCACATTCAATGATATCCAGCATGTATCGATATGTTAATAATTTATGAATTTAAAAAATAAGTAAAACATTCTCTACTGATTATTAGAAAAGAGTTAACGAGTTAAAAATAAGTAAAACATTCTCTACAAGTTACTAGAAGAGTTCAAAAGTTAAAAATAAGTAAAACATTCTCTACTGATTATTAGAAAAGAGTTAAAGAGTTAAAAATAAGTAAAACATTCTCTGCTGGTTACTAGAAAAGAGCTAAAGAGTTAAAGAGTTAAAAATAAGTTAAACATTCTCTATTGATTACTAGAAAAAGTTCAAGAGTTAAAAATAAATAAAACATTCTCTACTGCTTACTAGAAAAGAGGTACAATTTTACAAAAGCGTACAATTAATATGAAAAGAGAAAACGAAGATGGTCAATTGATATGATATCCTTACTACAGCTAATTTTCTAATTTCCAAAATTTTGTTCCCAATTAAAGACCAAAATATTTTACAGAAGATTCTAGCAGAAGTAAAGCATTTATTGTCACTATAAATTATTCCAAAGCAGCAAATCTAGCCCATATATGATTAAATTTTGAGTAATTCTATTCCTATTGAGTGGCATTTTCTTCGCCAGTTGCTTCTTTCACATGTCTACATTTTCAGTTATCTTTTCTCGTTTAGTTGTTCTTCCACACGTCTAAATTTTCAGTTACATTTTCTCGTTAAGTTGCTCTTCCACACCTCTAGATTTTCAGTTACCTTTTCCTATTTAATTGCTTTTTTAAACGTCCAGATTTTCAGTATTTCTTCGCCAGTTGCTTTTTCCACATGTCTAGATTTTCAGTTACCTTTTCTCGTTAAGTTGTTCGTCCACATGTCTAGATTTTCAGTTACCTTTTCTCGTTAAGTTGCTCTTCCAAACTTTAGATTTTCAGTTACCTTTTCTCGTTTAGTTGCTTTTTTAAACGTCCAGATTTTCAATATTTCTTCGCCAGTTACTTCTTCCACATGTCTAGATTTCAAGTTACCTTTTCTCGTTAAGTTGTTCTTCCACACGTCTAGATTTTCAGTTATCTTTTCTTGTTTAGTTGCTTTTTTAAACGTCCAGATTTTCAATATTTCTTCGCCAGTTACTTCTTCCACATATCTAGATTTCAAGTTACCTTTTCTCGTTAAGTTGTTCTTCCACACGTCTAGATTTTCAGTTACCTTTTCTCGTTAAGTTGCTCTTCCAAACGTTTAGATTTTCAGTTACCTTTTCTCGTTTAGTTGCTTTTTTAAACGTCCAGATTTTCAATATTTCTTCGCCAGTTACTTATTCCACATGTATAGATTTTCAGTTACCTTTTCTCGTTAAGTTGCTCTTCCACACGTCTAGATTTTCAGTTACCTTTTCTCGTTTAGTTGCTTTTTTAAACGTCCAGATTTTCAGTATTTCTTCGCCAGTTGCTTCTTCCACACGTCTAGATTTTCAGTTACCTTTCCTCGTTAAGTTGCTCTTTCACAGCTCAAGATTTCCAGTTATCTTTTCTTGTTTAGTTGCTTTTTTAAACGTCCAGATTTCCAGTATTTCTTCGCCAGTTACTTCTTCCACATGTCTAGATTTTCAGTTACCTTTTCTCGTTAAGTTGTTCTTCCACACGTCTAGATTTTCAGTTACCTTTTCTCGTTAAGTTGCTCTTCCAAACGTTTAGATTTTCAGTTACCTTTTCTCGTTTAGTTGCTTTTTTAAACGTCCAGATTTTCAATATTTCTTCGCCAGTTACTTCTTCCACATGTCGAGATTTTCAGTTACCTTTTCTCATTAAGTTGTTCTTCCACACGTCTAGATTTTCAGTTACCTTTTCTCGTTAAGTTGCTCTTCCAAACGTTTAGATTTTCAGTTACTTTTTCTCGTTAAGTTGCTTTTCCACGCGTCTAGATTTTCAGTATACCCTTTTTCGTAAAGAATTGGTAATCTTTTTAGGGCAATCTATAAAAGATTGCCAACCCTTAACGAAAAAAAGTAACTGAAAATCTAGACGTGTAGAAGAAGCAACTGGCGAAAAAAATGCCCCTCAATAGGAACGAAATTGAGGAAATTTCACAAAGAAGTTGCAGAGAATATTTAAATTTTATCTAGTTATTGAAATCAACCTTCATAGAAATATAATTAAGACAACTGTCATAAATAATGCTGCCGATTGTCGCCCAACAGGTGGGTTTACACGAAACGAGTTATTCCATTATTACAAGAAAAAATCTAATCATCACATATCTAATTTATTAGAACAGGAGAAAAAAAAGATGTTGCTTATATAACTTTACAAATTTATGGCGAGATTATCGTCCCATACATAGAAATTTCGTTTTAAACAAGTCCATAAATTTCATTAACAGAATCTGCTCTTTCACATTTCAGAGATTAAACCAGTTGATCGAATTGTTAAAATTAAATATCGAAATAGATCGAGATTTTAACATTTTATTGGTGACAACTTTCAAAGATGAAAACGATGATATTTTCTCTTTACGTGTTATAAAATATATTCATAAAATTTAAATTGCCGAAAGTTTATATAACTTGATTGGTTGCTAAAGATTTAAATAGTCAAATGTATTCCGTCATTCGAATTTGAGGAAATTCGTAAGATAAAGCCGGTGAATGTAATATATGGTTCAAGATAACGTATTCTGCAATCTGGGGATCATTAGTTAACATTTGATCTAATCTTCGTTTACCTTTTCAAAATGTAAAGAATCTAATGAAAAAATATCTGATATCAATAACAGATGAAACTTGTTTTTCTCAAACCAATTTAGATCAAAATATTTACAGATAAAATGGCTTGAAAACGGTTGCATTATTTGGTTTAATAAATTCAGTTGGTATCTTTTTAGTTGATCCTTTTTAAAATGAGATGAACTAATAAGCTGTCGAAAAAGTTCCTTGCTATTAAATAAGCTGGGATATAAACTGAAGGGACACATTTTCTGCTGTTTCCCAGGATTTTACAAAAATTTGTAATGTTTAGGTACCTAAATTCTCGAGTGTTTAAACACTGTTAAATAATTTTGGTGGAACGGACTTGGTTCTTGGTTATCTTCAAAATTTGTATAACATTTTTTAAAAATAACCAAGGACAAGTTAGTTCCACCAAAAAAATCAAGAAAGATCTCTCTTGGTTTCAGGAGACAGTGTTTGTATATCAACTATTGAATCCTTGTCTTCTGGGAACTTTCCTAGAGAGCAACAGCTTCGCTAGGTGGCAATGTTTCAACTGTTGGTAGTTCAACTACCAATAGGAATCTAATAAATGTTCAAACCTATTGGTTTGTGCATTAGAATCCTTGTCTTCTGGGAACTTTCCTAGAGAGCAACCGTTTCGCTAGATGGCAGTGTTTCAACTGTTGGTAGTTCAGCTACCAATAGGAATCTAATAAATGTTCAAACCTATTGGTTTGTGCATTAGAATCCTTGTCTTCTGGGAACTTTCCTAGAAAGCAACCGCTTCGCTAGGTGGCAGTGTTTCAACTCTTGGTAGTTCAGCTACCAATAGGAATCTAATAAATGTTCAAACCTATTGGTTTGTGTATTAGAATCCTTGTCTTCTGGGAACTTTCCTAGAAAGCAACCGCTTCGCTAGGTGGCAGTGTTTCAACTGTTGGTATTTCAGCTAGCTATGATTCACTATACACACCACCTGGGGGGCTGCATGAATTTGTAGTCTAGGTTGCATTTTACTTGCATAAAATTATTAAATGATTCATAATTTCCTAGATGTTCATCACAATTTACTGAACAAAATGTAAAATTTCTGACAAATTTTTATAAATCGAGATATCTAAAGATGTCTTTTTTGTTTTCAGTGCATCTCCCTTCTCGTCGTGGGCGCTCTTGCCGCCAAAACCGCCGATAAAGCCGACAAGGCCAAATCCAAGCGCTCACCCCTCGATGGCGACTTCCACACCAGCTACCACAACGGTGGCGGCTTCGGTGCCGGTTTCGGCGCTGGAGGCTCGTACGCCGGCGGCTTCGAATCCGGTGCCTCCTACGGTGGTGCCCTTAGCGGCGGAATCAGCGAATACTCGAGCGGACTCAGCGGTGGATTCGCCAATGGCGTGAGTGGTGGTGGATATACCGGCGGTTTGAGCGGCGGATACGCCAACGGCTTCTCCAGCGGTGGATACTCTGGCGGTTACTCCGAAGGTGCCGGTTTGGCCGGTGGAATCAGCTCAGTAGACTCCGGCTTCGCCGGTGGAATCAGCAACGTAGGATCTGAAGTTAGCGGAATCAGTGGAATCAGCGGAGTCAGCGGAATCAGCGGTATCACCTCCAACGTCGGCGTTGCCACCAAAGTCAGAGTAGATACAACTCACCAAAAACAAGTTAACACCATCCACACCATCACCAAACAGGTACCAGTCCCAGTTCCTCAACCCTACCCAGTCCAAGTAACCAAAACTGTCCAAGTCCCTCAACCCTACCCAGTCAAGGTCGTTAAAACCGTTCAAGTACCATACAAAGTAACCGTACCCGTCCAAGTACCAAAACCAGTCCCAGTTCAAGTACCATACCAAGTTCAAGTACCATACCACGTTAGAGTACCATACCCAGTCGAGAAACCATACCCAGTACCCGTCACCAGAACCGTCCAAGTACCAGTTGAAAGGAACGTATACGTTAAAGTACCACACCCCGTCGAAGTTAAAGTACCCCAACCCTACCCCGTCCGCGTGCCCAAACCGGTCCCAGTTCAAGTACCAACCCCAGTCTTAGTCAAATTCCCGCAACACATCACCCTCCAAGACAAGAACATCGTCTCCCACCGTGTCGCCCACGGATCTTTCAATGAAGCCGGTCTCGGTGGAGCCGCCGTCGGTGGTTTCGGTGGAGCCTCTTTCGGTGGAGCATCTTTCGGTGGAGCCTCTTTCGGCGGTGCCTCCGTAGGTGGTTTCGAAGGAGCTCAATTCTCATCCGGCGCCGTTGAACACGGATCTGCCGGTTTCGACGCTGCTGGTGTTTCTGGCGCCGACTTCTCTGGTGCCGGTTTCTCTGGTGCTGGATTCTCTGGTGCTGGATTCGCCGGTGGTGTGTCTGGAGTATCTGGAAGCGTAGGTGTATCTCAAGATGCCGGATCTGCCGTAGCTCATGAGGATAGCGCCGTTGTCGACGCCAAAGTTGGTACAGGCCATGTCGTGAAGACCACAAGCTTCTCCGCTGGCAGTGGATCAAATGATGTCGCAGGCGATGTTTCCAAAACGAAGACTTGGTAGATGTTTAGATAATTTATTGTAAAAATGCAATACTGTAGAATATTAAATTAGTGAAACATACTACTGCCTTTAATTTCAAACGAAGTTCCTTCCATGAAAATTTCAGAAACCGAACAAAAAGCTTACCACTGAATCCAAAAAAAAAACAAAAATTCCTCTGAAAGTCTTTTCGAGTGGATTGAACTTAAAAAAAATTCTTTAACAAAACATAACATAAATTGAAATACAAATCTTGCCCCCTGAAACCAAGAAAGATTGAAAAAACACAACAGAGGTTACTCTAACGCATTTCGATAGCCAAGCTATCATCTTCATAGAGATGCATAACATAAAAAATGTATCATTCATCAAGTACCCACATTATAACGAAAATTGTGATTAAAAAACTTACTATGTTTTAGTCCAGCTCTTAAAATTTAATGGCCACGCTAATAACTAATAAATATAACCAAATTTTCTAAAAAACATTTAAAATATATTACAAAAATTTTGAGAAGAAAGTTTATTTTTTGCTCAGTTTATTTAGATAGTTATGAAAAAAAATTATCAACTAAAAAATCAGAAAGTCAAATTAGTACACCCAAATTATTTGAAAATTTATTATTGAAATACAGAACTTGTCCCCTGAAACCAAGAAAGATTAAAAAACACAACAAAGGTTGCTGAGCAACCTTTGTTGTGTTTTTTAATTTTTCTTGGTTTCAGGGGACAAGTTCTGTATTTCAATTTTTGAAGATAACCAAGGACCAGTCCGTTCCATCAAAATTTATTAGTTTCAGTACTTTCCCAAGGGATAGTTTCAGTAGTTTCCCAAGGTATAGACCTATTATGCCTCAGTCGTGCTGCAAAAATAGCAAAAAAGAATATGGGTGGCATTGAATGTCCGTTGAAGTGCAAGCAAATTGCTCAGCGAAATTATAGACAAATTCTGAAAGATGAAAAAAATAAGTAACCAAATACCCATCTTGATATCTTTCAGTCAAATTCTGCTAAAAAGAAACTTGTATTTTCAAGTTGTGCTGGTAATGCTGGTGTGGCTATCGAATTTCTTCTGCTATTGAAGATTACACTCCGTAAAAAAACTACACTTTGGACAAATTATAGACAAATTCTGAAAGATGAAAAAATAAGTAACCAAATACCCATCTTGATATCTTTCAGTCAAATTCTGCTAAAAACAAACTTGTATTTTCAAGTTGTGCTGGTAATGCTGGTGTGGCTATCGAATTTCTTTTGCTATTGACGATTACACTCCGTGAAAAAACTACACTTTGGACAAATTATAGACAAATTCTGAAAGATGAAAAAATAAGCAACCAAATACCCATCTTGATATCTTTCAGTCAAATTCTGCTAAAAAGAAACTTGTATTTTCAAGTTGTGCTGGTAATGCTGGTGTGGCTATCGAATTTCTTCTGCTATTGACGATTATACTCCGTGAAAAAACTACACTTTGGACAAATTATAGACAAATTCTGAAAGATGAAAAAATAAGTAACCAAATATCCATCTTGATATCTTTCAGTCAAATTCTGCTAAAAAGAAACTTGTATTTTCAAGTTGTGCTGGTAATGCTGGTGTGGCTATCGAATTTCTTCTGCTATTGACGATTACACTCCGTGAAAAAACTACACTTTGGACAAATTATAGACAAATTCTGAAAGATGAAAAAATAAGTAACCAAATATCCATCTTGATATCTTTCAGTCAAATTCTGCTAAAAAGAAACTTGTATTTTCAAGTTGTGCTGGTAATGCTGGTGTGGCTATCGAATTTCTTCTGCTATTGAAGATTACACTCCGTAAAAAAACTACACTTTGGACAAATTATAGACAAATTCTGAAAGATGAAAAAATAAGTAACCAAATACCCATCTTGATATCTTTCAGTCAAATTCTGCTAAAAACAAACTTGTATTTTCAAGTTGTGCTGGTAATGCTGGTGTGGCTATCGAATTTCTTTTGCTATTGACGATTACACTCCGTGAAAAAACTACACTTTGGACAAATTATAGACAAATTCTGAAAGATGAAAAAATAAGCAACCAAATACCCATCTTGATATCTTTCAGTCAAATTCTGCTAAAAAGAAACTTGTATTTTCAAGTTGTGCTGGTAATGCTGGTGTGGCTATCGAATTTCTTCTGCTATTGACGATTATACTCCGTGAAAAAACTACACTTTGGACAAATTATAGACAAATTCTGAAAGATGAAAAAATAAGTAAACAAATACCCATCTTGATATCTTTCAGTCAAATTCTGCTAAAAAGAAACTTGTATTTTCAAGTTGTGCTGATAATGCTGGTGTGGCTATCGAATTTCTTCTGCTATTGACGATTACACTCCGTAAAAAAACTACACTTTGGACAAATTATAGACAAATTCTGAAAGATGAAAAAATAAGTAACCAAATACCCATCTTGATATCTTTCAGTCAAATTCTGCTAAAAAGAAACTTGTATTTTCAAGTTGTGCTGGTAATGCTGGTGTGGCTGTCGAATTTCTTCTGCTATTGACGATTACACTCCGTGAAAAAACTACACTTTGGACAAAGCTGTCGAATTAGGTTTCATTTCTCATTTTGCTTCGCATGCATGTTCCTCTCATATTAAAACTGCTTTTCCTAAAATATTTTAGCTTATTTAATATCAAAGGTTTTTGGAAAAAGTGGAAATTTTTATTATATGGGCGAAATCTGTAGTTTAAAGTGAAAATTTTAAAACAAAATAAAAATTTTGAACAAAGTATAAATTTTGAACAAAATATAAATTTTGAACAAAATATAAATTTTGAACAAAATATAAATTTTGAAAGAAAAAGTGCAATTTTAAAATAAATACTTACAAAGCATATTGCAAATAATTTAATGAAATTTCGAAGAAAAAAGTTTCTACTTCAATATTATAGTCGTAAACTCGTAAACTCAAAATTTGAGAAATAGGTACGAAAGTGTAAACTTTGAAAAGAGCTTGAAAATGTATAAGAAAAAAAAATCTTTAATTCAGAGTTTTCAGAAACAAATCGAAGAGTCGAAATTGAAATCAACATTAAAAAACTCGAAATTTGGAACCATTCCCAAACTTTCATATAAAAAAAGGGTAAACAAGATTTCGGTCAAAATTTCAGTAAAAAATTCAAAATTTCAGTAAAAAATTCAAAATCTGTATAAAAGTAGAAATGTTCAGTTTAAAATTGACCTTGTAAAGAATAAACTATAAATCGAAAGCTTACAGTAAAAATTTTTAAGAATATTGATTTTTGCAGAAAAAATTCGAAATTAACGATGAAAAAAAGTGACAAATAATGAACTAGAAACACACAGTTACATTTTTTTTACTTTAAGAGATTTGTCGACCAAAAATTTAATTTAATTTTAGCTTGTCGCGTCCAATTTGTAATATATTTAAACTATTATTTAAATAAATAAAATTTTTGGTGGAAGAGATTGGTCCTTGGTTATTTTCAAACATTGAAATACAACTCTTGTCCCCTGAAACCAAGAAAAATTTAAAAATACAACAGAGGTTACTCTAACGCGTTTCGATAGCCAAGCTATCGTCTCTTGAGAGATACTTCATACAAATTTTGTCCCCTGAAACCAAGAAAGTATGTATAATAATAAATTATTATTTAAGGCAGGAATAAGCAAGACGTGACTCGCCTAACATTTTTCTGCGGCCCACCTAAGCTCTACTGTTTTACGTAAACATTTTAGAAAAGAAAATTTGGTGAAAAAAAAGAGCATGAATTTCCATGATTCATGAAATATCTTGAACATGAGCGTAGGCAAGATTTTTTTTTAGGGGGGGAGGCAACAACAATCATTCTAAAAAACTCATGGGTAAAAAAGAAAACCTTCTGGATTAGTAATGTATATTTTTACTTAAAAACTACAGAACTGGGGACATCGCATTTTCAAATTAAAGTCAAAACTTTGAAAAAAGTCCAATCTTAAGAAAAAACCTTTTGGAGAAATTTAAGAAATGACAAAATTTTGACAAAGTGGTATTTAGGGCAGGGATGAGCAAGACGTGGCCCTCCTAACATTTTTCTGCAGCCCGCCTACTCTTTTACGTAAAAATTTTGGAAAAGAAAATTTGATGAAAAAAAAAGAACATAAATTTCCACGATTCATGAAATATCTTGGACAAGATTTTTTTAGGGGGGGAGGCAACAACAATCATTTTAAGAAACTCATGGGTAAAAAAGAAAACCTTCTGGATTTGTAATGTATATTTTTACTTAAAAACTACAGAACTGGGGACATAGCATTTTCACATTAAAGTCAAAATATTGAAAAAAGTCCAATCTTAAGAAAACATCTTTTGGAGAAATTTAAGAAATGACAAAATTTTGACAAAGTGGAAATGTGAAAGTGACGAAATTTCCAAAAAGAAATTTTCGTAAAAAGAGTTGTAATTTTCAGAGCAAGTCGAATTCAGGTAAAAAAATGCAACTTCTAAAAATAATGAATTCAGAATTTTTATTTTATTTCATTTTTGTCATATTTTTGAAATTTTTCAAGAAATCTCTTTTTCAAGATTTCCTAAAAATATTCTGCTCAGATTGTATAGATTTCTATTAAAATTTCGATCCAAACTAAAAAAAAGGAACGATTTTTGTGAAAAAGTCTAAATCTTTGCAAAAATTGCATTTTAAATGGAAATGTCCAGAAACAGATAAAATTGAATTTTGAGTTAAAAGTCAAAATTTGGAGAATAAAATGAATTTTGGACAAGTTGAAATTATCGGGAGTAAAATTTTAAAAAAATCAGAAAAAACTAAGGCTTCGAAAAAAAATCAGACTTTTTCTCAAAATTTAAAATTCAGTAAAGATGTTGAATTTACGAGAAATCTTTTTCTCGAAATCCCCAAAAATATTTTTCGCAACAACAGAAAAGTGAACATTTTCAGAACACTAAAACCATTTGATCTAAACGTTGCAGTTTATTAAAAAAAACAAATATTCAAAAAAATGACAAAATTTTGAAATAAATAAACCGCTTTTGAAAAAATCGAAAAGGTAGGATTTTGAAAACAAAATCGAAATTTCGAAGAAGACAAATTTGAGAAACAGACGAATTTTGGATAAAAGACTATTTCAGATTCAAAATTTTGAAAAAAATGACTAATTTACCAAAAAAAAAAAGAAAAAATTTATTGCAATATTAAAAATAAAAAAAAGTGACAAATAATGAAGTGGAACATTTCTTACTTCAAGAGATTTGTCCACCAAAAATTTAATTTTTTTAAATTTTATTTTAGCTTGTCGCATCCAATTAGAAATGTATTTAAACTATTATTTAATAAATGAAATTTTTGGTCTTTGGTTATTTTCAAAAATAAAAATACAAACCTTGTCCCCTGAAATCAAGAAAAATTAAAAAACATAACAGAGGTTGCTCTAAGGCGTTTCGATAGCCAAGATATTGTCTTCAGAGAGATACTTCATAGAAATCTTGTCCCCTGAAACCAAGAAAGATTTAAAAAACACAACAAAGGTTGCTCTAGTGTTTTTTTTAATCTTTCTTGGTTTCAAGGGATAAGATTTGTATGATAATATGTCTCTGAAGATGATAACTTGGCTGTCGAAACACGTTAGAGCAACTTCTTTTGTGTTTTTTAATCTTTCTTCGTTTCAGGGGACAAAATTTGTACTTCAATTTTTAAATGAAATTTGTTTATTTTGAACATCTTTTTTGACACACGACTCTAAAATAAAATGTTTAAAACAATTCCAGACGAATCAATAAGGAATCAAAAATGAATTAGAAATTTATATTTTAGGAGAGCTATTTTTGGTAACTAAAATAAAATGTCCTCTGCTCTTGTTCGTAGGTTTTAAAAGTTACATTATTTTAGCAACAAGTTTGTCAATCAAAAAAAAAGTCCTCTAATTTTGTTCGAGAAAATTTTGAAGTGGGCAAAAAATTGTCCAAAGGAAGTCAAATTAAAAAAAAAAGTAAAAAAAAATGGTCAAAACCCCGAGAAAAGGACGATATTGTAAAAGAAATTTTGCAAAAAAGATCCAGATTTTGAGAAAAGTCATTTAATTTTAGTGAAACTTCGAAATTCAGAAAAAGAGTAAATTTTAAGAGAAAAATCAAATATTTATTTCCTCTGGACTCTCTGGACGAGTCAGAGGAAAACAGACTTTATACCTTGCCTCAACAGGCGTCAGAAAATGTCAGATATTGTGATAATACATAGAAATTTTGACAAATAAGTTGAAACAATCAGAAATTTGGCAAAAAAAAAGGGTTGAAATTTACAAAGAAATTTTTGTCCTTTCAGAAAAATTTTAAATTTCTAAAAAGTAAACCTTTTTGACAAAAGATTAACCAGATTTCAAAAAAAAGACATTTTTAATAAACAAGCTGAAATTTTCAAAATCAAAAGGAGGCAAAATTTTCAAGGAAAGTCGAATTTCGAGAAATGACGAATTTACCAAAAAAAAAAGAGAAAGTTTGTTGAAATATTGAGATAAAAATCAAGATTTCCTGAAAAAGGCAAATTTCAGGAAACCAATTAGAATTTCTAAAAAAATCAGATCGACATTTTTAGTAAAGGTTCAGAAAAATATCGGAATTTGAAAAAAAATTCGAGAAAATTTTGAAATATTTAAAAAATTGTCCACAGAAACTCAAATTAAAAAAAAAGTCAAAAAATGGTCAAAACTACGAGAAAAAGACGATATTGTAAGAGAAATTTTGCAAAAAAGATCTAAATTTTGAGAAAAAGCTTTTAATCTTAGTGAAACTTCGAAATTCAGAAAAAGAGTAAATTTTAGGAGAAAAATCAAATATTTATTTTCTCTGGACTCTCTGGATGAGTCAGAGGAAAATAGGCTCCCTACCTGGCCTCAACACAACAAAGGTTGCTCTAGTGTTTTTTTAATCTTTCTTGGTTTCAAGGAATAAGATTTGTATGAGAATATGTCTCTGAAGATGATAACTTGGCTATCGAAACACGTTAGAGCAACCTCTTTTGTGTTTTTTAATCTTTCTTGGTTTCAGGGGACAAGATTTGTACTTCAATTTTTAAATGAAATTTGTTTATTTTCAAAATATTTTTTGACTCACGACTAAAATAAAATTTTTAAAACAATTCCAAACGAATTAATAAGGAATCAAAAATGAATTAGAAATTTATATTTTAGGAGAGCTATTTTTGGTAACTAAAATAAAATGTCCTCTGCACTTGTTCGTAGGTTTTAAAAGTTACATTATTTTAGCAACAAGTTTGTCAATCAAAAAAAAAGTCCTCTAATCTTGTTCGAGAAAACTTTGAAGTGGGCAAAAAATTGTCCAAAGGAAGTCAAATTAAAAAAAAAAGTAAAAAAAAATGGTCAAAACCCCGAGAAAAGGACGATATTGTAAAAGAAATTTTGCAAAAAAGATCCAGATTTTGAGAAAAGTCATTTAATTTTAGTGAAACTTCGAAATTCAGAAAAAGAGTAAATTTTAAGAGAAAAATCAAATATTTATTTCCTCTGGACTCTCTGGACGAGTCAGAGGAAAACAGACTCCATATCTTGCCTCAACAGGCGTCAGAAAATTTCAGATATTGTGTTAATACATAGAAGTTTTAACAAACAAGTTGAAACAACCAGAATTTTGGCAAAAAAAAGTGTTGAAATTTACAAAGAAATTTTTGTCCTTTCAGAAAAATTTTAAAT
This sequence comes from Dastarcus helophoroides, assembly GCA_028583605.1. NCBI lineage: Eukaryota > Metazoa > Arthropoda > Insecta > Coleoptera > Bothrideridae > Dastarcus > Dastarcus helophoroides. The sequence continues at coordinate 43,139,680 of CM053327.1, read as the reverse complement.
TCCTAAAAAGTATACCTTTTTGACAAAAGATCAACCAGATTTCAAAAAAAGGACATTTTTAATAAACAAGCTGAAATTTTCAAAATCAAAAGAAGGCAAAATTTTCAAGGAAAGTCGAATTTCGAGAAATGACGAATTTACCAAAAAAAAGAGAAAGTTTGTTGAAATATTAAATATCGGATATTGAGATAAAAATCAAGATTTCCTGAAAGAGGCAAATTTCAGGAAACCAATTAGAATTTCTAAAAAAATCAGATCGACATTTTTAGTCAAGGTTCAGAAAAATATCGGAATTTGAAAAAAAATTCGAGAAAATTTCGAAATATTTAAAAAATTGTCCACAGAAACTCAAATTAAAAAAAAAAGTCAAAAAAATGTTCAAAACTACGAGAAAAAGACGATATTGTAAGAGAAATTTTGCAAAAAAGATCTAAATTTTGAGAAAAAGCTTTTAATCTTAGTGAAACTTCGAAATTCAGAAAAAGAGTAAATTTTAGGAGAAAAATCAAATATTTATTTTCTCTGGACTCTCTGGATGAGTCAGAGGAAAACAGGCTCCCTACCTGGCCTCAACACAACAAAGGTTGCTCTAGTGTTTTTTTAATCTTTCTTGGTTTCAAGGAATAAGATTTGTATGAGAATATGTCTCTGAAGATGATAACTTGGCTATCGAAACACGTTAGAGCAACCTCTTTTATGTATTTTAATCTTTCTTGGTTCCAGGGGACAAGATTTGTACTTCAATTTTTAAATGAAATTTGTTTATTTCGAAAATATTTTTTGACACACGACTATAAAATAAAATTTTTAAAACAATTCCAGACGAATCAATAAGGAATCAAAAACGAATTAGAAATTTATATTTTAGGAGAGCTATTTTTGGTAACTAAAATAAAATGTCCTCTGCCATCGTTCGCAGGTTATAAAAGTTAGCAACAAGAAATTTGTTAACCAGAAAAAGTCCTCTAATCTGACCCATATCCCACACATATTTACCTCTGAGGGGCTAATTTAACTTCCAAGATTTAGTTTAAATATATGGCTTAGTAGCCAAATATTTCTCCTGTAATTATCCTGTATTTCTCTTGTAATTATCCTGTATTTAATGTTAAACGCAACCTTAAACATCTTGCCCATGATTTTTGTGAGGCTAATTTGATTTTTGAAGGGGGGGCTAAGCCCCTAAGGGCGCTACAATTCCAGCCTTGAGTATGATTCAAAATTATAAAACCACTTACTATTATTGTATGAAAAAGATCACTTTGTTGAAACAGTTCTCGTTAGAAGAAGAAAAAAAATTAATGTTGTAGCATCGCTTTTCGGGCGCGCGAGCCAAAGCTCACACGTTATTGCTCCTGAATGGGACGACTCGTTCCCTTTGTCTCAAGCAGAGACGTCTCAAGCGCTTGTTGCTGTTACTTTTCTGCCCTCGATAATTTTCCCCTGAACTCGGTAACTGAAACTGACGGTGTTCAAAGTAAATTAGGTTTGCATTCTAGCGACAGTATAAATTAAAAAAAAAAGAAAAATTATTTTTATTTTAACGGCAATAGATATGCAAATTAATTCAATTTCGCCTCGGCAGAGACGCATCAAATTCAGTTAATAAACTCAGGAAATGGACTACTTAAAAGCGTTCATTTAAAGCTGCAAGATGCCGTCGAGTGAGTGGAAAGGTCGAATCAAATGCTTAACAAGATTTCGCCTCGGTTGAACGTTTTTTAAAGCTATTTATGGTTCACAACTGGGAGAAATGGGTCTTATATTTTGTAGTCTTCAGATAACTTACTATTATATAAAACAAGATCAATATTTAGAAGCTTAAATCCAAAAATTAACACAACATTACCCTAAATCAGGGATGAGCAACCTTTTTTTACAAAGCGGGCCAATTACAAGGCTAAAAATTTTGCGCGGACCGCATGTGAGAAAAATATGAATGCTAGGGCACCCCCTGGTTCATGCAGCAAACCGAAAATGTTGTATGTTTTCAATTGGAGGACCTTCCAATTCTTCAAAATTTATGCTTTCCTTAAAACATTTTTTCGAAATTTCCATTCTCAAATTTTGTTTATATTTTTATACAAAATTTGACTTTTTCTTCTAAAATTTTGCATTTATTCATAAAATTTGCCTTCTTTTATCAAATATGACAAATTTTGAATTTCAAAGTTTCTCGTTTTTTTTCTGAAATTTCGTCATTTTTCGAAATTGGACTTTTCCTGAAAATTTCGTCTTTTTTTGGTTCTGAAATTTTCAGTTTGTTTATTAAAAATGCCTCTTTTTCGAAATCTGGTTGATCTTTTGACAAAAAGGTATATTTTTTAGAAATTCAAAATTTTTGTGAAAGGACGAAAATTTCTTTGTAAATTTCAACCTTTTTTTATACCAAATTTGTGGTAGTTTCAACTTGTTTGTCAAAATTGTGTGCTATCACAATATTTGACATTTTCTGACGCCTGTTGAGGCAAAGTAGGGAGCTTGTCTTCCTTTGACTCGTCCAGAGAGTCCAGAGAAAATAAATATTTGATTTTTCTCTTAAAATTTACTCTTTTTCTGAATTTCAAGGTTTCACTAAGATTAAATGCTTTTTCTCAAAATTTAGATCTTTTTTGCAATATTTCTTCCACAATACCGTCTTTTTCTCGGGGTTTTGACCATTTTTTTGACTTTTTTTTAATTTGAGTTTCTGTGGACAATGTTTTAGATATTTCAAAATTTTCTCGAATTTTTTTTCAAATTCCGATATTTTTCCGAACGTTTACTAAAAATTTCGATCTGATTTTTTTCGAAATTCTAATTGGTTTCCTGAAATTTGCCTTTTTCAGGAAATCTTGATTTTTATCTCAATATCCGATATTTAATATGTCCAATAAACTTTTTCTTTTTTTGGTAAATTCGTAATTTCTCGAAATTTGACTTTTCCTTGAAAATTTTACCTTATTTTGATTTTGAAAATTTCAGCTTGTTTCTTAAAAATGTCTTTTTTCGAAATCTGATTGATTTTTTGTTAAAAAACTATATTTTTTAGAAATTTAAAAATTTTTGTGAAAGGACGAAAATTTCTTTGTAAATTTCAACCCTTTTTTTATACCAAATTTGTGGTAGTTTCAACTTGTATGACAAAATTGTGTGTTATCACAATATTTGACTATTTTCTGACGCCTGTTGAGGCAAGGTAGGGAGCTTGTCTTCCTTTGACTCGTCCAGAGAGTCCAGAGAAAATAAATATTCGATTTTTCTCTTAAATTTACTCTTTTTCTGAATTTCAAAGTTTCACTAAGATTAAAAGCTTTTTCTCAAAATTTAGATCTTTTTTGCAAAATTTCTCTCACAATATCGTCCTTTTTCTCGGGTAGTTTTGACCATTTTTTTGACTTTTTTTAATTTGAGTTTCATGTGACAATTTTTTAAATATTTCAAACATTTCTCGAATTTTTTTCAAATTCCGATATTTTTCTGAACGTTTACTTAAAATTTCGATCTGATTTTTTAGAAATTCTAATTGGGTTTCCTGAAATTTGCCTTTTTCAGGAAATCTTGATTTTTATCTCAATATCCGATATTTAATATGTCAATAAACTTTTTCTTTTTTTTGGTAAATTCCGTCATTTCTTCGAAATTCGACTTTCCTTGAAAATTTTACCTTCTTTTGATTTTGAAAATTTCAGTTTGTTTATTAAAAAATGTCTTTTTTTTAAATCTGGTTGATCTTTTGTTAAAAAACTATTATTTTTTTAGAAATTTAAAAATTTTGTGAAAGGACAAAAATTTCTTTGTAAATTTCAACCTTTTTTATACCAAATTTGTGGTAGTTTCACCTATTTGTCAAATGTGTGTGTTATCACAATATTTGACATTTTCTGACACCTGTTAAAGCAAGGTAGGGAGCCTGTCGTCGTTGACTCGTTCAGAGAGTCCAGAGAAAATAAATATTTGATTTTTCTCTTAAAATTTACTCTTTTTCTAAATTTCAAGGTTCACTAAGATTAAATGCTTTTTCCTCAAAATTTAGATCTTTTTGCAATATTTCTTCCACAATACCGTCTTTTTCTCGGGGTTTTGACCATTTTTTTGGCTTTTTTTAATTTGAGTTTCTGTGGACAATGTGTTTAGATATTTCAAAATTTTCTCGAATTTTTTTTCAAATTCCGATATTTTCTGAACGGTTACTAAAAAATTTCGATCTGATTTTTTTAGAAATTCTAATTGGTTTTCCTAAAAATTTGCCTTTTCCAGGAAATCTTGATTTTTATCTCATATCCGATATCTAATATGTCAATAAACTTTTTCTTTTTTTGGTAAATTCGTTATTTCTCGAATTCGACTTTTCCTTAAAAAATTTTACTTCTTTTGATTTTGAAAATTTTAGCTTGTTTATTAAAAAATGTCTCTTTTTCGAACATCTGGTTATTCTTTTGGCAAAAAAGGTAAATATTTTTTAGAAATTCAAATTTTTGTGAAAGGACGAAAATTTCTTTGTAAATTTCAAACCTTTTTTTATACCAAATTTTTGGGTAGTTTCAACTTGTTTGTTAAAAATTGTGTGTTATCACAATATTTGATATTTTTGACGCCTGTTTGAGGCAAGGTAGGGAGCCTGTCTTCCGTTGACTTGTTCAGAGAGTCCAGAGAATAAATATTTAATTTTCTCTTAAATTTATCTTCTGATTTCGAAGTTTCACTAAGAGTAAAAGCGCTTTTTCACTCAAAATTTAGACCTTTCTTGCAAAAATTCTCTTACAATATCGTCTTTTTCTCGGGGGGTTTTGACCATTTTTTTGACTTTTTTTTAATTTGAGTTTCTCATGGACAATTTTTTAAATATTTCAAAATTTTCTCGATTTTTTTTCAATTCCGATATTTTTCTTGAACGTTTACTAAAAAATTTCGATCTGATTTTTTAGAAATTTTAATTGGGTTCCTGAAATTTGCCTTTTTCAGGAAATCTTGATTTTATCTCAATATCCGATATTTAATATGTCAATAAACTTTTTCTTTTTTTGGTAAATTCGTCAGTTCTCGAAATTCGACTTTTCCTTGAAAATTTTACCTTCTTTTGATTTGAAAATTTCAGTTTGTTTATTAAAATGTCTTGTTTTTGAAATCTGGTGATCTTTGTTAAAAAAGCTATATTTTTTAGAAATTTAAAATTTTTGTGAAAGGACAAAAATTTCTTTGTAAATTTCAACCTTTTTTATACCAAATTTGTGGTAGTTTCAACCTATTTGTCAAAATTGTGTGTTATCACAAATATTTGACATTTTCTGACACCTGTTTAAAGCAAGGTAGGGAGCCTGTCTTCCGTTGACTCGTTCAGAGAGTCCAGAGAAAATAAATATTTGATTTTTCTCTTAAAATTTACTCTTTTTCTAAATTTCAAGGTTTCACTAAGATTAAATGCTTTTTCTCAAAATTTAGATCTTTTTTGCAATATTTCTTCCACAATACCGTCTTTTTCTCGGGGTTTTTGACCATTTTTTTGTCTTTTTTTAATTTGAGTTTCTGTGGACAATGTTTTAGATATTTCAAAATTTTCTCGAATTTTTTTTCAATTCCGATATTTTTCTGAACGTTTACTAAAAATTTCGATCTGATTTTTTTAGAAATTCTAATTGGTTTCCTAAAATTTTGCCTTTTCCAGGAATCTTTGATTTTTATCTCAATATCCGATATCTAATATGTCAATAAACTTTTTCTTTTTTTTGTAAATTCGTTATTTCTCGAAATTCGACTTTTCCTTAAAAATTTTACCTTCTTTTGATTTTGAAAATTTCAGTTTGTTTATTAAAAATGTCTTTTTTCGAAATCTGGTTGATCTGTTGTCAAAAAATTATACTTTTTAGAAATTTAAAATTTTTGTGAAAGGATAAAATTTCTTTGTAAATTTCAACCTTTTTTTATACCAAATTTGTGGTAGTTCAACTTGTTTGTCAAAATTGTGTGTTATCACAATATTTGACATTTTCTGACGCCTGTTGAGGCAAGGTAGGGAGCTTGTCTTCTTTGACTCGTCCAGAGAGTCCAAAGGAAATAAATATTTAATTTTTCTCTTAAAATTTACTCTTTTTCTGAATTTCGAAGTTTCACCAAAATTAAATGCTTTTTTTTCAAAATTTAGATCTTTTTTGCAATATTTCTTCCACAATACCGTCTTTTTCTCGGGGTTTTGACCATTTTTTTGACTTTTTTTTAATTTGAGTTTCCATGGACAATTTTTTAAATATTTCAAAGTTTTCTCGATTTTTTTTTCAAATTCCGATATTTTTCTGAACGTTTACTAAAAATTTCGATCTGATTTTTTTAGAAATTTTTACTCTCTTTGGTTCCTGAATTTGCCTTTTTCAGGAAATCTTGATTTTTATCTCAATATCCGATATTAATATGTCAATAAACTTTTTCTTTTTTTTTTGGTAAATTCGTCATTTCTCGAAATTCTACTTTTCCTTGAAAATTTTACCTTCTTTTGATTTTGAAAATTTCAGTTTGTTTATTAAAAATGTCTTTTTTTGAAATCTGGTTGATCTTTTGTTAAAAAACTATATTTTTTAGAAATTTAAAATTTTTGTGAAAGGACAAAAATTTCTTTGTAATTTCAACCTTTTTTTATACCAATTTGTGGTAGTTTCAACCTATTTGTCAAAATTGTGTGTTATCACAATATTTGACATTTTCTGACACCTGTTAAAGCAAGGTAGGGAGCCTGTCTTCCGTTGACTCGTTCAGAGAGTCCAGAGAAAATAAATATTTGATTTTTCTCTTAAAATTTACTCTTTTTCTAAATTTCAAGGTTTCACTAAGATTAAATGCTTTTTCTCAAAATTTAGATCTTTTTTGCAATATTTCTTCCACAATACCGTCTTTTTCTCGGGGTTTTGACCATTTTTTTGGCTTTTTTTTAATTTGAGTTTCTGTGGACAATGTTTTAGATATTTCAAAATTTTCTCGAATTTTTTTTCAAATTCCGATATTTTTCTGAACGTTTACTAAAAATTTCGATCTGATTTTTTTAGAAATTCTAATTGGTTTCCTAAAATTTTGCCTTTTCCAGGAAATCTTGATTTTTATCTCAATATCCGATATCTAATATGTCAATAAACTTTTTCTTTTTTTTGGTAAATTCGTTATTTCTCGAAATTCGACTTTTCCTTAAAAATTTTACCTTCTTTTGATTTTGAAAATTTCAGCTTGTTTCTTAAAATGTCTTTTTTTGAAATCTGGTTGATCTTTTGACAAAAAGGTACTATTTTTAGAAATTCAAAATTTTTGTGAAAAGGACGAAAATTTCTTTGTAAATTTCAACCTTTTTTTTTATACCAAATTTGTGGTAGTTTCAACTTGTTTGTCAAAATTGTGTGCTATCACAATATTTGACATTTTCTGACGCCTGTTGAGGCAAAGTAGGGAGCTTGTCTTCCTTTGACTCGTCCAGAGAGTCCAGAGAAAATAAATATTTGATTTTTCTCTTAAAATTTACTCTTTTTCTGAATTTCAAGGTTTCACTAAGATTAAATGCTTTTTCTCAAAATTTAGATCTTTTTTGCAATATTTCTTCCACAATACCGTCTTTTTCTCGGGGTTTTGACCATTTTTTTGACTTTTTTTTAATTTGAGTTTCTGTGGACAATGTTTTAGATATTTCAAAATTTTCTCGAATTTTTTTTCAAATTCCGATATTTTTCCGAACGTTTACTAAAAATTTCGATCTGATTTTTTTCGAAATTCTAATTGGTTTCCTGAAATTTGCCTTTTTCAGGAAATCTTGATTTTTATCTCAATATCCGATATTTAATATGTCAATAAACTTTTTCTTTTTTTTGGTAAATTCGTAATTTCTCGAAATTTGACTTTTCCTTGAAAATTTTACCTTATTTTGATTTTGAAAATTTCAGCTTGTTTCTTAAAAATGTCTTTTTTCGAAATCTGATTGATTTTTTGTTAAAAAACTATATTTTTTAGAAATTTAAAATTTTTGTGAAAGGACGAAAATTTCTTTGTAAATTTCAACCCTTTTTTTATACCAAATTTGTGGTAGTTTCAACTTGTATGACAAAATTGTGTGTTATCACAATATTTGACATTTTCTGACGCCTGTTGAGGCAAGGTAGGGAGCTTGTCTTCCTTTGACTCGTCCAGAGAGTCCAGAGAAAATAAATATTCGATTTTTCTCTTAAAATTTACTCTTTTTCTGAATTTCAAAGTTTCACTAAGATTAAAAGCTTTTTCTCAAAATTTAGATCTTTTTTGCAAAATTTCTCTCACAATATCGTCTTTTTCTCGTAGTTTTGACCATTTTTTTGACTTTTTTTTAATTTGAGTTTCTGTGGACAATTTTTTAAATATTTCAAAATTTTCTCGAATTTTTTTTCAAATTCCGATATTTTTCTGAACGTTTACTTAAAATTTCGATCTGATTTTTTTAGAAATTCTAATTGGTTTCCTGAAATTTGCCTTTTTCAGGAAATCTTGATTTTTATCTCAATATCCTATATTTAATATGTCAATAAACTTTTTCTTTTTTTTGGTAAATTCATCATTTCTCGAAATTCGACTTTTCCTTGAAAATTTTACCTTCTTTTGATTTTGAAAATTTCAGTTTGTTTATTAAAAATGTCTTTTTTTTTAAATCTGGTTGATCTTTTGTTAAAAAACTATATTTTTTAGAAATTTAAAATTTTTGTGAAAGGACAAAAATTTCTTTGTAAATTTCAACCTTTTTTTATACCAAATTTGTGGTAGTTTCAACCTATTTGTCAAAATTGTGTGTTATCACAATATTTGACATTTTCTGACACCTGTTAAAGCAAGGTAGGGAGCCTGTCTTCCGTTGACTCGTTCAGAGAGTCCAGAGAAAATAAATATTTGATTTTTCTCTTAAAATTTACTCTTTTTCTAAATTTCAAGGTTTCACTAAGATTAAATGCTTTTTCTCAAAATTTAGATCTTTTTTGCAATATTTCTTCCACAATACCGTCTTTTTCTCGGGGTTTTGACCATTTTTTTGGCTTTTTTTTAATTTGAGTTTCTGTGGACAATGTTTTAGATATTTCAAAATTTTCTCGAATTTTTTTTCAAATTCCGATATTTTTCTGAACGTTTACTAAAAATTTCGATCTGATTTTTTTAGAAATTCTAATTGGTTTCCTAAAATTTGCCTTTTCCAGGAAATCTTGATTTTTATCTCAATATCCGATATCTAATATGTCAATAAACTTTTTCTTTTTTTTGGTAAATTCGTTATTTCTCGAAATTCGACTTTTCCTTAAAAATTTTACCTTCTTTTGATTTTGAAAATTTTAGCTTGTTTATTAAAAATGTCTCTTTTTCGAAATCTGGTTATTCTTTTGGCAAAAAGGTATATTTTTTAGAAATTCAAAATTTTTGTGAAAGGACGAAAATTTCTTTGTAAATTTCAACCCTTTTTTTATACCAAATTTTTGGTAGTTTCAACTTGTTTGTTAAAATTGTGTGTTATCACAATATTTGATATTTTTTGACGCCTGTTTAGGCAAGGTAGGGAGCCTGTCTTCCGTTGACTTGTTCAGAGAGTCCAGAGAAAATAAATATTTGATTTTTCTCTTAAAATTTACTCTTTTTCTGAATTTCGAAGTTTCACTAAGATTAAAAGCCTTTTTCTCAAAATTTAGACCTTTCTTGCAAAATTTCTCTTACAATATCGTCTTTTTCTCGTAGTTTTGACCATTTTTTTGACTTTTTTTTAATTTGAGTTTCCATGGACAATTTTTTAAATATTTCAAAGTTTTCTCGATTTTTTTTCAAATTCCGATATTTTTCTGAACGTTTACTAAAAATTTCGATCTGATTTTTTTAGAAATTTTAATTGGGTTCCTGAAATTTGCCTTTTTCAGGAAATCTTGATTTTTATCTCAATATCCGATATTTAATATGTCAATAAACTTTTTCTTTTTTTTGGTAAATTCGTCATTTCTCGAAATTCTACTTTTCCTTGAAAATTTTACCTTCTTTTGATTTTGAAAATTTCAGTTTGTTTATTAAAAATGTCTTTTTTTTGAAATCTGGTTGATCTTTTGTTAAAAAACTATATTTTTTAGAAATTTAAAATTTTTGTGAAAGGACAAAAATTTCTTTGTAAATTTCAACCTTTTTTTATACCAAATTTGTGGTAGTTTCAACCTATTTGTCAAAATTGTGTGTTATCACAATATTTGACATTTTCTGACACCTGTTAAAGCAAGGTAGGGAGCCTGTCTTCCGTTGACTCGTTCAGAGAGTCCAGAGAAAATAAATATTTGATTTTTCTCTTAAAATTTACTCTTTTTCTAAATTTCAAGGTTTCACTAAGATTAAATGCTTTTTCTCAAAATTTAGATCTTTTTTGCAATATTTCTTCCACAATACCGTCTTTTTCTCGGGGTTTTGACCATTTTTTTGTCTTTTTTTTAATTTGAGTTTCTGTGGACAATGTTTTAGATATTTCAAAATTTTCTCGAATTTTTTTTCAAATTCCGATATTTTTCTGAACGTTTACTAAAAATTTCGATCTGATTTTTTTAGAAATTCTAATTGGTTTCCTAAAATTTGCCTTTTCCAGGAAATCTTGATTTTTATCTCAATATCCGATATCTAATATGTCAATAAACTTTTTCTTTTTTTTGGTAAATTCGTTATTTCTCGAAATTCGACTTTTCCTTAAAAATTTTACCTTCTTTTGATTTTGAAAATTTTAGCTTGTTTATTAAAAATGTCCTTTTTTCGAAATCTGGTTGATCTGTTGTCAAAAAATTATACTTTTTAGAAATTTAAAATTTTTGTGAAAGGATAAAAATTTCTTTGTAAATTTCAACCTTTTTTTATACCAAATTTGTGGTAGTTTCAACTTGTTTGTCAAAATTGTGTGTTATCACAATATTTGACATTTTCTGACGCTTGTTGAGGCAAGGTAGGGAGCTTGTCTTCCTTTGACTCGTCCAGAGAGTCCAAAGGAAATAAATATTTAATTTTTCTCTTAAAATTTACTCTTTTTCTGAATTTCGAAGTTTCACCAAAATTAAATGCTTTTTTTCAAAATTTAGATCTTTTTTGCAAAATTTCTCCCACAATATCGTCTTTTTCTGGGGGTTTTGACCATTTTTTTGACTTTTTTTTAATTTGAGTTTCTGTGGACAATTTTTTAAATATTTCAAAATTTTCTCGAATTTTTTTTTCAAATTCCTATATTTTTCTGAACGTTTACTAAAAATTTCGATCTGATTTTTTTAGAAATTCTAATTGGTTTCCTGAAATTTGCTTTTTTCAGGAAATCTTGATTTTTATCTCAATATCCGATATTTAATATGTCAATAAACTTTTTCTTTTTTTTGGTAAATTCGTCATTTCTCGAAATTCGACTTTTCCTTGAAAATTTTACCTTCTTTTGATTTTGAAAATTTCAATTTGTTTATTAAAATGTCTTTTTTTTGAAATCTGAAATTGTCAAAAAGGTATACTTTTTAGAAATTTAAAATTTTTCTGAAAGGACGAAAATTTCTTTGTAAATTTCAACCCTTTTTTTGCCAAATTTCTGGTTGTTTCAACTTGTTTGTCAAAATTTCTATGTATTATCACAATATCTGACATTTTCTGACGCCTATTGAGGCAAGGTATGGAGTCTGTTTTCCTCTGACTCGTCCAGAGAGTCCAGAGGAAATAAATATTTGATTTTTCTCTTAAAATATACTCTTTTTCTGAATTTCGAAGTTTCACTAAAATTAGATGACTTTTCTTAAAATCTGGATCTTTTTTGCAAAATTTCTTTTACAATATCGTCATTTTCTTGGGGTTTAGATCATTTTTTTTTTACTTTTTTTTTAATTTGACTTCCTTTGGACAATTTTTTGCCCACTTCAAAGTTTTCTCAAACAAGATTAGAGGACTTTTTTTTTGATTGACAAACTTGTTGCTATGTAATGTAATTCATATTTGATTCCTTATTGATTCGTCTGGAATTGTTTTAAAAATTTTATTTTAGAGTCGTGTGTCAAAAAATATGTTCAAAATAAACAAATTTCATTTAAAAATTGAAGTACAAATTTTGTCCCCTGAAACGAAGAAAGATTAAAAAACACAAAAGAGGTTTCTCTAACGTGTTTCGACAGCCAAGTTATCATCTTCAGAGACATATTCTCATACAAATCTTATTTCTTGAAACCCAATAAGATTAAAAAAATACTAGAGCAACCTTTGTTGTGTTTTTTTAATCTTTCTTGGTTTCAGGGGACAAGATTTGTATGAAGTATCTCTCTGAAGACAATAGCTTGGCTATCGAAACGCCTTAGAGCAACCTCTGTTGTATTTTTTAATTTTTCTTGATTTCAGGGGACAAGGTTTGTATTTTTATTTTTGAAAATAACCAAAGACCAAAAATTTTATTTATTAAATAATAGTTTAAATACATTTCTAATTGGGTGCGACAAGCTAAAATAAAATTTAAAAAAATTAAATTTTTGGTGGACAAATCTCTTGAAGTAAGAAATGTTCCTTCCACTTCATTATTTGTCACTTTTTTTTATTTTTAATATTGCAATAAATTTTTTCTTTTTTTTTTGGTAAATTAGTCATTTTTTTCAAAATTTTGAATCTGAAATGGTCTTTTATCCAAAATTCGTCTGTTTCTCAAATTTGTCTTTTTCGAAATTTCGATTTTGTTTTCAAAATCCCACCTTTTCGACTTTTTCAAAAGTGGTTTATTTATTTCAAAATTTTGTCATTTTCTTGAATATTTGTTTTTTTAAATAAACTGCAACGTTTAGAACAAATGGTTTTATGGTTCTGAAAATGTTCACTTTTCTGTTGTTGCGAAAAATATTTTTGGGGATTTCGAGAAAAAGATTTCTTGTAAATTCAACATCTTTACTGAATTTTAAATTTTGAGAACAATGTTTTTGAATCTTGCGATTTTTGTTTCTCAGAGTTGGACTTTTTTTTTGAAAATTGCGTCTTTTCACAAAATTAGATCTTTGAAAATTTTGATTTTTTTTGAATTTTGCACATTTCTCCAGTTTTTGAGAAAGGTTAGGTTTTTATTTTCAATACAATTTATTGAAAACTTCAACTTTTTCAATTTTCCTCTTAAAATTTGACCTTTTTTTGGAAGTTTGGAATGTTTCCTAGAAAGTTCAATATTTTGTTGTAATTTGTGACGTAATTTTGAAAAATCCTGAATTTTTTCTAAGACTTTGTTTTATTTTTGGTTTTTTAAATTTTATTCCCAATAATTTCAACTTATTTAAAATTAACAAACATAATATTTCCGGTCAATAAAAGTTCATCTTGAAGAATTATCCAAAATTCATGTTATTCTCCAAATTTTGACTTTTAACTCAAAATTCAATTTTATCAGTTTCTGGACATTTCCATTTAAAATGGAATTTTTTCCAAAGATTTAGACTTTTTCACAAAATTCGTTCATTTTTTTTTAATTGGATCCAAATTTTAATATAAATCTAAACAATCTGAGAAGAATATTTTTAGGAAATCTTGAAAAAGAGATTTCTTGAAAAATTTCAAAAATGACAAAATTGAAATAAAATAAAAATTCTGAAATCATTATTTTTAAAAGTTGCATTTTTTTACCTGAATTCGACATACTCTGCAAATTACAACTCTTTTTACAAAAAATTCTTTTTGGAAATTTCGTCTCTTTTACATTTCCACTTTTTCAAAGTTTTGACATTTCTTAAAGTTCTCCAAAAGGTGTTTTCTTAAGATTGGACTTTTTTCAATATTTTGACTTTAATGTGAAAATGCGATGTCCCCAATTCTGTAGTTTTTAAGTAAAAATACACATTACTAAGCCAGAAGGTTTTCTTTTTTACCCATGGGTTTTTTAGAATGATTGTTGTTGCCCTCCCCCCTAAAAAAATCTTGTCCAAGATATTTCACGAATCGTGGAAATTTATGTTCTTTTTTTTTCATCAAATTTTCTTTTCCAAAATTTTTACGTAAAAGAGTAGGCGGGCTGCAGAAAAATGTTAGGAGGGCCACGTCTTGCTCATCCCTGCCCTAAATAATAATCTATTATTAAACATACGTACTATAATTTTTTATTTTGAAAATATCCAAGATGTGCAGATTATACAGGGTGACTATAATCCAGTAAAACCCTGTAGCTGATATAATTTTTTTGATAATAAAAATCTATGCAAGAAGAATGCAACCTAAACTACAAATTCATGCAGCCCTCCAGGCCTGAGGCCTGTATAGTGAATTATAAGGTAGCTGAACTACCAACAATTGAAACACTGCCACCTAGCGAGCGGTTGCTCTCTAGGAGAGTTCCCAGAAGACAGGGATTCTATAATGCACAGACCAATAGGTTTGAACATTTATTAGATTCGAAGTTTGGAAACCAAATACCGGTTTCGATCTTTTTAGATCTCGTCAGTTTGGTATATCCAACTCAAATGCTAATAAATGTTCCGACAAGTAAGTACTAAAACATTCACAGGCGTCAAGCGAGTGACTCTTAGTACTACCACCTATTGGTCCATAGAAAAACTATGGCCATCGCCAACAATGTCGTATGCAAGAAGAATGCAACCTAAACTGCAAATTGATGCAGCCCTCCAGGTCTGTATAGTGAATCATAGGTAGCTGAACTACCAACAGTTGAAACACTGCCACCTAGCGAAGCAGTTGCTCTCTAGGAGAGTTTCCAGAAGACAAGGATTCTATAAGGCACAGACCAATAGGTTTGACCATTTATTAGATTCGAAGTTTGGAAACCAAATACCGGTTTCGATCTAACCTAACAAGATCGAAACCGGTATTTGGTTTCCAAACTTCGAATCTAATAAATGTTCAAACCTGTTGGTCTGTGCATTGTAGAATAAAAATCTATTTGGGATAATATACATAAAGTACAATTTGTTGTTGTTCTGCTACTAGCAGAATAATAAAACAATATTTATTTTCTATCTGAAAATTATTCGAAGGCACTTTCGCTAAAATGTATTAAAAATTAACTGATAAGTTTAGATTTTCTTGCAGCTAAACATTCGAAACTTCTACCTTCTAATTTTTTTTTTGGTCGAACAGACTGGTCCTTGGTTATCTTCAAAAATTGAAATACAAATCTTGTCCCCTGAAACCGAGAAATATTAAAAAACACAACAAAAGTTGCAACCTTTTTTGTGTTTTTTAAACTTTCTTGGTTTCAGGGTACAAGATTTGTATTTCAACTTCTAATTTTTGTTCATAAAAATTAACATAACATGGCAATACAGAACGTAATTTACAAAAAAATGCCACCATAGTACCTCTTTCAGAGATGATAATAAATGTAGAGTGTTCTACTACAGAATACAATTTTTTCAGTAGCCTAGTAGTGAATTAGCCACTACCAATCATTCTGCTCGTATACTGACTCGTTTTGTCTAAGTGTAACGAACTAATGACACGCTTAGAGTGTACTCACTCATTCACACTCGTCGTAGAGTTAAAAATATGTGATCAACGATGGGAGTCGAACCCAGGACCGTCACGTTACAGGCCAGACTCTTAACCACGAGCCATCGCCACCACTACTCTAAACTCTACTCATTCATAACACATAACGTACCCTCGAAATCTGCTGTCTGCTACACACTCATATTTATTAATATTATTTTTGGTAGAATGGACTGGTCTTTGGTTATCTTCATCGCCATCTAACCTTGTTTCCGCATCCTACTCGCAGTGCTTCAAAAGGGTTTACCCTTTGCGAGTGGATTAAACTTCAAAAAAAAACAAATCTTGTCTCCTGAAACCAATACAACCGTTGCTCTAACGCATTTCGATAGCCAAACTATCACCTTCAGAGAAATCAGCAGTATCTCTCTGAAAATGATAGTTTGGCTATCGAAACGCGTTCAAGTAACTATTATCGTGTTTTTTAATCTTACTTGGTTTCAGGGGACAACATTCATGTATCAATTTTTCATATTTATTCAATAATAATCATCTGCCTGAAAAAGCTTACAAGTTTTATTAATTACTCGACTCAACTCATGATCTACCACGACCAAAAATAAAAACATGTTTGCGTATTCCCTAGGGTGCAACTCTGCGACTAATTGCTCGAATAAGTGCCCCATAAACACCGTCAACTGTGCCGACAATTTCCCAAACGACTTGTACCAAAGTTTTGATCCTGAAACGCCGCACGTATGCACGAATCCTGCGAGCGTTGCAGCACAAACAAATGTCGAACATTTCCACCGGAAGCTCGCGATAAACGCGTTAAACGAAACGATCGGGATTTCTTCTGCATTATTTAAATGTTAAGTCATTTTGAAGTTCATCTGCATTATAAATTATGCATGCGTGGAAGAGAGGGAAATGTATTTGTCTAATTTGCGTGAAAGTAAAATTTGTGGATCGACTCAGGTGTGGTTAAATATAAAAGGGGATCGTTTTTTGTGTGCTGTATCATTTTGTTTTTACGTTGGCCCTTTGTGCACCATGAGGTTGCTTCTGGTAAGATTCTATCGCATATTTGGTGCTTGTGGTGGTGGGATGAAGTGTAGTGAAAAATAGTGAATCGCTGAATAGTGGAGCTACGTGCTATAAGGAATTAGACACCCTCGACGAAGTACTTAAAAAAATTGCAATTAAAAGATTTTCACCAATCACTTGAACGTTAAGCTAGATCCACATCACTAAAACCGTGTGTTGTTGTACAGGTCGTATTTGGCACAAAAAGTTACGGTATTTGCACTGTATTTGACGAGTTTAGGGCTCGCACAAATTCAGCAGAAGAACCCCCCAAAATGACACCACCTCAGACGTGAAGTATCAATGTTTTTTAAATTCCAAAATACAACGCACAACACGAATTCATGTGGATCCAGCTTTAGTTCCTTTAATTGTAATAACTTGCATGCTACTTACTATTGATTCAAATTTTGGTGAATATTTTGGACAAAATATAACGTAATATGTATAACTTTAATTAGTGCTGCAGTCCTTTTTATTTTTTTTCTACAACACACTAATTGGGGTCTTGCAACCCATTTTCCCCCAGTTAGGTTACTGTTTATCCTACATTCTTTGCCGTATATGTTTTTCCTTATTAAAATTTAATACCTCTTTTTACCCCCTTAGAGACTAAATTGTTAAAATCGACCAATGATTTGATTATTTTTTTTGACCTTTTCTTAAATTTTCGTCTTAAAAACTCGCCTTTTTACGATTTTACAGAATTTTTTTCAAATTTTCTTCTCACAATTCTCGTTTAAATCTTACATTGCGAATTTGTTCTAGAAATTTGAAGATTTTTAGTCAAAATGTCAAAAAAAACATGTGAAATATTTTAATTAAATTAATTTTGAAATCAAGATCGAAGTTTCGAAAGTAAAAATGACATGACGACTCGTTACAGAAAATTCCTAATTTAAATTTTGATTTTTTTGACCTGAAAATTGGCTTTAATTGCGATTTTTTAATGTTTTTTAGCCTAAAACTCAAAATCTCTGCTTTTAAATTTCTTTTCTAAAGTTCGATATTCCTCCAAATCTCGATAACAATCCAGAAATTTGAGTTATTATAGAAATTTTGTGATTAAAAATCAAAGTCTTTTTTTCTCAAAATTTCAGCTTCGATCTTAAAATTTCGGATTTTTTGATTTTGTCATTTTGTAAATTCCACAGTTTGACTTTTTCTCTAATTTTCGTCTTAAAAACTCGCCTTTTTACGATTTTCTGGAATTGTTTTTAAATTTTCTTTTCACAATTCTCGTTCAAATCACACATTACGAATTTGTTCTAGAAATTTGAAGATTTTTAGACAAAATGTCAAAAAACGTGTAAAATATTCTAATATTTTAATTAAATTAATTTTGAATTCAAGATCGAAGTTTCGAAAGTAAAAATGAAATGGTGACTCGTTGCAGAAAATTCTTAATTTAAACTTCCAATGTTTGCATGGTTAAGTTAAAATTTTTACTTTTTTCCCCGAAAATTGTGACTTTTGACTTTAATCGGGAAATTGGGGGTTTGGTCCCTGGTTATCTTCAAAAATTGAAATACAGAACTTGTCTTTTGACACCAAGATTAAAAAAACACAAAAAAGGTTGCTCTAACGCGTTTCGACAGCCAAGCTGTCATCTTCAGAGAGATACTTGGCTATCGAAACGCGTTAGAGCAACCTTTGTTGTGTTTTTTAATCTTTCTTGGTTTCAGGGGACAAGTTCTGTATTTCAAATTGGGGGTTATTTCATGTTCTTTAGCTTAAAAGTCGAAATTTCGTCTTCTTTAAAATAATTCAAATTTTTCC
Organism: Dastarcus helophoroides; assembly: GCA_028583605.1. Lineage (NCBI taxonomy): Eukaryota > Metazoa > Arthropoda > Insecta > Coleoptera > Bothrideridae > Dastarcus > Dastarcus helophoroides. Next base: position 43,121,407 of record CM053327.1, on the reverse strand, counting down.
CGAAAATCCTTGTTTAAAGTCAAAATTTTGTGACTTTTTCGCAAACTTTTATCTAAATATTTTATTTTACTTTTATTTAAATATCGACGTTTTATAAAATTATGTTGAAAATATCAATTTTTTTACTAACTTGTAGCTAAAATTAAAAATCTATTAGTTTTTTCCAGAATTTCGTGTTTAAAATGCGAGATTTAGCATTTTTTTTCTCAAAATTTTGATTGATTCTTGAAAATTAGGTTGATTATTAAACATTTCAGTTTAAAATTAAAAATTTCAGTTTAAAATTAAAAATTTCAGTTTAAAATTGAAAATTACTTTTTTCTCTTTTCGAATTTTTAACTTTTTCTCTCAAAATTTTTCTAATTGATAATTTTGAATTTTTATTTAAATTTACTTCGATCGTGGATTTTAGATATTAATTCCAAAACTGCGAGCTTGGACTTGTTTGAATCGTAAGAAAATTTTGACTTTTAATTTCGATTTTTTTAGAAGTTTTAAATTTTTCAACAAAAAAATTGAACACAAATTCGTAATTTTATGAAATTTTCAATTTCAAATTTGAAGTTTTTAAACTCAAAATGAATTTTTTATAGAATTCAAGTTTTTCGATTTTTTTGTCGTAATTTTGTGCTAAAATTTGAATTTTATTTTCGAGCTGTTTTCGAAACTATTTTTTAGAATATAAGCTGGAAATTTTATGAAATTTCCAATTTCAAATTTGAAGTTTTTAAACTCAAAATGAATTTTTTATAGAATTCAAGTTTTTCGATTTTTTTCTCGTAATTTTGTGCTAAAACTCGAATTTTATTTTCGAGCTTTTTTCGAAAATATTTTTTTAGAATACAAGCTGGAAATTTTGATTCAATTTTATACGAGTTGCCGAAACTTCGAGTAAAAAGTCGAAATTTTAAGACTCTTCATCAGTTAAAATATCAAGAAAAAATTGAAATTGTGATTTTTTTCTTAATATTAAGATTTAATTTTAAAATGTATTTTTTTTTTCAAAATTTCCACTTTGACGCTCAAAACTTCTTTATCAAAAATCTTGTTAACGTTTTTTCCTAACTTTTTTCCTAAAATTTCTATTAAAATCAATTTCATGTCTTTTTATTAAAATTTCATTAATAAAATAGACATGAAATTTAGACTTTTTTCGAAAGTTCGAAATTTGGATTTTTTTTTTGACGTTTCGAATTCACAGTTCAAATATCGAGAAAAAATTGACATTTTGGGGTTGAAGTGGAATTTTCGAGGCTCAAGGCAACATTCAGAAACATTAAAAATTAGATTTTTTAAAAATATTCGTTTGTTTTCGTTGACTTTGTTTCCAAATATTTATTATAGGCCTAAAATCTATATAGATAAAACAAAATCATGTTAGTTGCACCATTTATAACTCCAGAACTGCTGGATGGATTTTTATGATCTTTACTTTTTTGGATTTATCTCGATATCAAATAGCAGAATAACTACTAAAATATCGAAAAAATTTACGAAATTTCAAGGGAAAAGTCGAAATCTAGTAGAAATACAAAATATCTCAGTCTTCAATTTTGTCAAATTTTGAAAAAAAAATGTGCCAATTAAAGAAAAAGTCAAAAATTTTTGACACAACACAATAATTGAGGCATTGCAACCCCCTTTTGACTCAGCTAGATTAATTTATTATACATCCTTTGCTGTTCAAATTTTTTTCCTTATTAAATGTAATACCTCTTTTTACCCCCTTAAGAGACTAAATTGTTAAAATCGGCCAATGATTTGATTATTTCTTTCATAGATTTTTGACACACAGCTTTGAGTTGTAAAATGCAATGTAAACTTATTTCCACGCTAATTTTGATACCCTTTAAAGGGCAGATTTTTAAAAATCCTTTTTTATTGCTCGCCTGGGACATAAATCATATTATCGTGATTTCTTGCTACTGATTTCTACACTTAAGATCGTGCGTTCGTAAGTCAGTCAATAAGTCTTCTCCCTTTATTATATTAGTAGGTATAGATATAGATAAGTTTTATTTTCATTTGGAATTTCGAAAATATCAATTAATTTACAACTACTTAGGACATCAGACAAACTAATTTGTCAAGTTTGCAAAGTCCTCTGATTATAACACAAAAATAATTTCACAAACAAATGTACAGTAAACAGTGACGTGTTGTGACTTTTTTTATGAGCGGGGAAACTGATCAGAAAGAAGAAGCAAATGCGATTTTTTTTTAGATTTCAAGCTCAGACCACTACAGTTATTTCAAGTTTGTTGTCAATTTTGACGATTGTGTTTTTTTGATATCACAAAATAAGAACCTGTCTATCCACGTTTACTCACAATTAACGAATATCGTACTTTATTTTATACAATTATTTAGCGATTAGTCGGAAGATCTGGAAAAAAGTTGAGATTTTCATTTTAAAGTCAAAATTTACTACAATTTTTTTTACCAACTTTCAAATTATAAGATTGAACTTGGAATTTAAAAGTAAATCGTTAAAATTTAAAAAAAATTACAAAATTCATGAAACAAATACGTAACCTGCAGAATGCTCCCAAATGCTGTGGTTTCTTTCTGCCAAACGAAAAGTTAATAATATAATAAATAATACTTTAACATTAACATAGGCGTTGGGTGGGAAATTTACTCCCCTTGGTTAAAGCAATCGATCTAAAATTTAGTCAACTAACTAGACTTTTCCAGAAATCACCATTTTTTTTCTTCAAAATTCGTCGTTTCCTTAAAATTGTGAAATTCAATCGAAAAATTAACATTTTTCCAGAATTTGTTCTTTTTTTTGAAATTTAAATATTTTATTAAAATTTCACTTCTTCTATTTATTAAAATCTAATCTTTTTAAAATTTTGAATTTTTATCTCAACATTTTTTGATTTTTTCCGTCAAAATTCCCATTTTTCAAAATTAGAATTTATTTTTAAATTTCCACATTTATAAAATCCGAATTTCTGCAAATCTTCAGAGAGATACTCTATCTCTCTGAAGACGACAATTTGGCTGTCGAAACAAGAACAACTTGGATGTATTTTTTAATCTTTCTTGGTTTCAAGGAACAAGTTCTGTATTTCAATTTTTGAACATAACCAAGGACCAGCCACCAAAAAATTCGAAATGTTTTTTAAAACTTCTGTTTTTCTTAAAATTTGGACCATTTTTTGATAAAAAAGTAGAAACTTTAAAAAAATTCTTTTGAAAATTCTGAATTTTTCTAAAAAGGAAAAATTTCTAGATAACTTTTTTTGTAAATTTAAATATTTTATTAAAATTTCACTTCTTTTATTTATTAAAATCTAATCTTTTTAAAATTTTGAATTTTTATCTCAACATTTTTTGATTTTTTCCGTCAAAATTCCCATTTTTCAAAATTAGAATTTTTTTTTTAAATTTCCACATTTATAAAATCCGAATCTCTGCAAATCTTCAAAGAGATACTCTATCTCTCTGAAGATGACACTTTGGCTGTCGAAATAAGAGCAACCTTGGTTGTATTTTTTAATCTTTCTTGGTTTCAAGGAACAAGTTCTGTATTTCAATTTTTGAACATAACCAAGTACCAGCCACCAAAAAAATCGAAATGTTTATTAAAACTTCTGTTTTCCTTAAAATTTGGACCATTTTTTTGATAAAAAAGTAGAAACTTTGAAAAAATTCTTTTGAAAATTCTGAATTTTTCTAAAAAGGAAAAATTTCTAGATAACTTTTTTTGTAAATTTAAATATTTTATTAAAAATTCACTTTTTTTATTTATTAAAATCTAATTTCCATTTTTTAAAATTAGAATTTTTTTTTAAATTTCCACTTTTTTAAAATCCGAATTTCTGCAAATCTTCAGAGAGATACTTTATCTCTCTGAAGACGACAGATTAGCTGTCGAAACAAGAGCAACCTTGGTTGTATTTTTTAATCTTTCTTGGTTTCAAGGGACAAGCTCTGTATTTCAATCTTTGAAGATAACCAAGGATCAGTCCGTTCCACCAAAAAATTCGAAGTGTTTATTTCTGTTTTCCTTAAAATTCGGACCATTTTTTGATAAAAAAGTAGTAACTTTGAAAAACATTCTTTTGAAAATTCTGAATTTTTCTAAAAAGGAAAAACTTCTAGAAAACTCTTTTTGTAAATTTAAATATTTTATTAAAATTTTACTTCTTTTATTTATTAAAATCTAATTTCCGTTTTTCAAAATTAGAATTTTTTTTTAAATTTCCACTTTTTTAAAATCCGTATTTCTGCAAATCTTCAGAGAGATACTCTATCTCTCTGAAGACGACAGATTAGCTGTCGAAACAAGAGCAACCTTGGTTGTATTTTTTAATCTTTCTTGGTTTCAAGGGACAAACAAGTTCTGTATTTCAATTTTTGAAGATAACCAAGGACCAGTAGTGCCTTTGAAAACAATTCTTTTAAAAATTCTGAATTTTTCTAAAAAGAAAAACTTCTAGAATTTTTTTTTGTAAATTTCGAAATTATCGAGATTTTATTAAATCCAATTGTCTGAAAATTCCAACTTATTAAATATATTCTGACGTCATGGTGAGGCACTTGTCTGCCTCTGACTTAAGCAGTCAAGATAAAATAAATATTTAACTAAAAAATTTTGACTTTTTCTCAAATTGGCACATTTTTTTTCAAAATTTGACATAATTGAAGACTCTGAGATATTTTATATTTCTACTAGACTTTTTCCTAGAAATTTCGTAAATTTTGTCGATGTTTTAGTAGTTATTCTGCTATTCGATGTCGAGACAAATCCAACAAATTAAAGATCATAAAAATCCCTCCAGCAGTTTTGGAGTTATAAATGGTGTAACTAACACGGCTTTGTTTTATCTGTATAAATTTTAGGCCTATAATAAATATGTTGAAACAAAATTAACGAAAACAAACGAATATTTTAAAAAAATCTAATTTTGAATGTTTCTGAATGTTGCCTTGAGCCTCGAAAATTCTACTTCAACCCCAAAATGTCAATTTTTTTCTCAATATTTGAAGTGTGAATTCGAAACGTCAACAGAGAAATCAAATTTCGAACAACTTTCGAAAAAAGTCTAAATTTCATCTCTATTTTATTAATAAAATGTTGGCAAAAAGACTAGAAAACGATTTTAATAGAAATTTTAGGAAAAAAGTTTGCGAAAAACATTATCATAATTTTAGATAGTGACAAAGTCCAAATATTAAAAAAAAATTAACATTAAATCCTAATATTGAGAAAAAAATCATAATTTCAGTTTTTTTCTTGATATTTCAACTGTTGAAGAGTCTTAAAACTTCAACTTTTTACTCGTAGTTTCCGCAACTCGTTTAAAATTGAGCCGAAATTTCCAGCTTATATTCTAAAAAATAGTTTCGACAAAAACTTGAAAATAAAATTCGAGTTTTAACGCGAAATTATAAAAAAAAAACGAAAAAGTTGAATTCTGTAAAAAATTCAATTTTAGTTTAAAAACTTCAAATTTAAAATTGAAAAATTTCATAAAATTACGAATTTGTGTTCGAATTTTTTGTTGAAAAATTTAAAACTACTAAAAAAATCGAATTTTCGAAATTGAAAGTCAAAATTTTCTTGCGATTCAAACAAGTCCAAGCTCGCAATTTTGATCTAAAATCCACGATCGAAGTAAATTTGAATCAAAATTTCAAAATTTTCAATTAGAAAAATTTTGAGAGAAAAAGTTAAAAATTCGAAAAGGGAAAAACGTAGTTTTCAATTTTGAACTGAAATTTTCAATTTTAAACTGAAATTTTTAATTTTAAACTGAAATTTTCAATTTTAAACTGAAATTTTTAATAAACAATCTAATTTTCAAGAATCAATCGAAATTTTGAGAAAAAAAATCAAAATCTCCATTTTAAACACGAAATTCTGGGAAAAACTAATAGATTTTTAATTTTAGCTACAACTTAGTAAAAACATTGATATTTTCAACATAATTTTATAAAATGTCGATATTTAACATAAAAGTTTGGGAAAAAGTCACAAAATTTTGACTTTAAACAAGGATTTTCGGGAAAAATTTGAATTATTTCAAAGAAGACGAAATTTCGACTTTTAAGCTAAAAAACATGAAATAACCCCCATTTGAAATACAGAACTTGAAGAAAGATTAAAAAACTCAACAAAGGTTGCTCTAACGCGCTTCGGCAGCCAAGTATCTTTCTGAAGATGACAGCTTGGCTGTCGAAACGCGTTAGAGCAACCTTTTTTTTTGTTTTATAATTTTGGTTTCAGGGGACAAGTTCTGTTTTTCAATTTTTGAAGATAACCAAGGACCAAACCCTCAATTTCCTGATTAAATTCAAAAGACACAATTTTCGGGGAAAAAAAGTAAAAATTTTAGCTTAACCATGTAAACATTGAAAGTTTAAATTAAGAATTTTCTGCAACGAGTCATCATTTCATTTTTACTTTCGAAAGTTCGATCTTGAATTCAAAATTAATTTAATTAAAATATTAGAATATTTTACACGTTTTTTGACATTTTGTCTAAAAATCTTCAAATTTCTAGAACTAATTCGTAATGTGTGATTTGAACGAGAATTGTGAAAGGAAAATTTAAAAACAATTCCATAAAATCGTAAAAAGGCGAGTTTTTAAGACGAAAATTAGAGAAAAGGTCAAACTGTGGAATTTACAAAATTACAAAATCAAAAAATCCGAAATTTTAAGATCGAAGCTGAAATTTTGAGAAAAAAAGACTTTGATTTTTAATCACAAAATTTCTATAATAACTCAAATTTCCGGATTGTTATCGAGATTTGGAGTAATATCGAACTTTAGAAAAGAAATTTAAAAGCAGAAATTTTGAGTTTTAGGCTAAAAAACATTAAAAAATCGCAATTAAAGCCAATTTTCAGGTCAAAAAAATCAAAATTTAAATTAGGAATTTTCTGAAACGAGTCATCATTTCATTTTTACTTTCGGAGCTTCGATCCTGATTTCAAAATTAATTTAATTAAAATATTAGAATATTTTACACGTTTTTTGACATTTTGTCTAAAAATCTTCAAATTTCTAGAACAAATTCGTAATGTGTGATTTGAACGAGAATTGTGAAAAGAAAATTTAAAAACAATTCCATAAAATCGTAAAAAGGCGAGTTTTTAAGACGAAAATTTAAGAAAAGGTCAAACTGTGGAATTTACAAAATTACAAAATCAAAAAATCCGAAATTTTAAGATCGAAGCTGAAATTTTGAGAAAAAAAGACTTTGATTTTTAATCTCAAAATTTCTATAATAACTGAAATTTTCGAATTGTTATCGAAGTTTTAGAAGAATATCGAAGTTCAGAAAAGAAATAACCACTTTTATAACCGAAATGTTGAGTTTTAGGCTAAAAAACATTAAGCAATTAAAGCTAATTTTCAGGTCAAAAAAAAAAACAAAATTTTGGCTTAACCATATGAACATTGAAAGTTTAAATTAGGAATTTTCTGCAACGTGTCATCATTTCACTTTTACTTGCGGAATTTTTATCTTGATTTCAAAATTTATTTAACTGGAATATTAGAATACCTATTTTACCTGTTTTTGACATTTTGACTTAAAATTTCCAAATTTCTAGGACAATCTCGCAATGAACCAGAGTTTTGAGAAAAAAGTTTTAAAAAAAGTGTGAAAACTCGTAAAAGAATTGAGTTTTTTAAGACGAAAATTCAAAAAAAAGATGAAACTGTGAAACTATGAAATTTAAAAATTTGATATTTTGAGATTGAAGTTTCGTTCGCATCGTATTCATTAACAATTTTAATTATAATTGTAACGGAAACATACAAAAACATTAAAATATGCAATTTATTTCATCAGCGAAAGGAATCAATAAATCACATATTTATGAGTAAAAGTTTGTCGCTAAGAAACTTCCTTATCCAAATATATGTTTATTAAATCTATGCAGATTTAACTGATTATGCACATTAATACCAACACATTGAAAGAAAGTCCTGATGATTTAATAACAACAAAACAGAAGTAATTCTTACATAATTACCCTTTTAAAATGAAGAAATGGTTAATGTTTATCCAACTAGTATTTTTCACGTTTTCGTCCCTATTTAAATAAAATCATTTTTCGGAATTAAAATCCATAGATTGTAACTTCCCAAGTTGACAGGATAATTAAGAGCCCGCAGTCCTATAATTCGTATCTATTAAAATTCGCATATCCGGAAACGTATCGAAGTGACGTTTATTTAAAAAAGGGAAAGAAAAAACTTAATTAACTTCTAATAAACTTTAACCCGGATTAAAAAAACGAACGAAGTTTTTAAAATGTCCTCTTGTCTTCAGTCTTAATAATTGAAGCAAATTTATGTTTAATTAAAGTCGATTTGTTTCTGATGTTTTATAATGGAAAGATTCTTCATTTTGTTGGTCGCAATGTGCTACTTAAATTGCATAAAACAAATATTTCGGTTCAATTTTTTCTGGCATACTTGATAGTAAATTAACGGCTCCAATAATATTCGTAAAATCGAGTCGCGAATAAATAACTTCCAATTCTTTGTTTAATCGAGGCCCACATTTTTTTTAGAAACTGAATTTTTAAAATTTTGTTGCCTAAAAGTAAAGTATTTGGGCTTGAAATTTGTAAGAATGTGGATATGGTTGCTTCAAATGTTCTACTTAAGGTTTGTTAATTTTATTTAACATTTCTTCGGCCCAGTTTGGAAATATTTAAATATTTATTGTTTGTTGACAATATTCTTAACAGTTTTTAAAATACGATTACTTGATATTTTAATTTATTTAAAAACGTCACCTCATGACAGTTGACAAAATAAGAGGTTAGTTTATCTTACATAGAATAGGAAAAAATTAAAAATAAAAGACCAAAATTAGATATGAAAAAAATTTCGTTTTTTTGATAAATTATGAAAATATAAAAAATACATAAAAAGGGTTGTTTTTTTTATATCTAATTTTGGTTTTTTATTTTTCATTTTTTTCTATTCTATGTAAAATAAACTAACCCCTTATTTTGTCAACTGTCATGAGGTGACGTTTTTAAATAAATTTAAATATCAAGTAATCGTATTTCAAAAACTGTTTAGAATATTGTCAGCAAACAATAAAAATTTAAATATTTCGAAACTGGGCCGAAGAAATGTTAAATAAAATTAATGAACATAATATTTCCGGTCAATAAGAGTTCACCATGAAGAATAATAGTTCTACTTAAATTATACAAAAACACACAATGTTTAGGTTCAATTTTTTTCTGACATACACGATACTAAAACGCCTCCAATAATATTCACAAAATTTGGTCGCGAATAAATAACTTCCAGTCCATGTTTTAATCGAGGTGATCGTACATGTCAATAAGCAAAAGTTTTTGAAAATGTTAACTAGAAAAGTAATACACAGTTGTAAACAGTTTATATACACAGCTGTAATCAGCTGTGTATATATTCTCTGTAATATAAGCTGTGTATATAAGCAGAATCTGACATATGGATATAAGCTGAGAAAATTGTCCTTTTGTAGGTTCTTCCAATATTGGCATTTGCACAATTTACAACATGTGAAAACCAACAACCTCAACAACTCGACCAACAGCCTAGCGCTACAATCAATCACATCTCAAGCGGAGGAGGCGGACTGGGAGGTTTAGGAGGAATAGGAGGTGGTGGCATAACTGGTGCCAGCAGTGGAAGCGCCGGCATATCCGGCGGAAACGCTGGAGGTTACAGCGGTAGCGGTAGCTACAGTGGCGGAGGAGGCTACAGCGGTGGCGGAGGAGGCTACAGCGGTGGCGGCGGCGGAGGCTACAGCGGTGGCGGCGGAGGCTACAGCGGTGGCGGCGGAGGAAGTTACACTGCTGGCAGCGGAGGAAGTTACAGTGGTGGCGGTGGTGGTGCAAGCTACAGTGGCGGAGGAGCAGGAAGCATCGGCATAACCAACAACAATCTCGGAGATGGTGGTTTCGGTGGAGGAAGCATCAGCTCTTCCAGCGCTTCAGCGGGTGGCGGCTTCGCAGGAGGCAACGGTTTCGATGCTGGTAGTCTCGGAGGGGGTGCTTCTTTTGGAGGTGGTAACGCGATAGGAGGAGGTGCTTCGTTTGGAGGTGGTAACGCCATAGGGGGAGGCGGTGGGGCTTCCTTTGGGGGAGGAAGTGATGCAGGATCGTTCGCTGGGGGTGGTTCCTTCGGAGGTGGCGCATCTATCGGTGGTGGCGCCGGTATTGGAGGTGGTGCTGGCTTTGGAGGTGGCGCATCCTTTGGAGGGGGCGGTTTCGATGCTGGTGGTATAGGAGGAGGCTTGGGAGCAGGAGGCATCGGCGGCGGAGGTTTTGGCGGAGGTGGTTTCGGCGGTGGAGCTGGCGGAGGTTTGGGAGGCGGCACCGTAGTCCCTCTTCCAGGTCACGGCTCAGGTACATATCGACGCTCTTTTGAACATCAGCAGACCTCAACAACTTTGACATTCGAATCAGAATCAATTAATTAAGAATTTTTCTTAACTCTTAAAACCAAATTAAATTAAGTTATGATAAACAGCTCCCTTTTGCAGCGCTTTCCAGCGCTATGGGAGACAGCAGGTATAGGCTGTTACTATTGGGGCCGAAGACAGTGTGGGCAGCGCTGCGCTTCATTCGCCCTTTACTATCTCGAGTTACACTTAAGTACTCATTTCACTGTAAGGCTGAGTCGACCTCCTTGGGAACCAGAGCGTTTCTTGAAAACGGGCGGTGGACAAAGCCGCCAGTGGGAATCGAACCCAGCTCTCTTAGATTGCAGTCACAGCGTCTGTACCGTTGGACCATGGTCCCCATTGACAACTTATGTTCAAATCCAAATTTCTTTTATCAGAAACAAGCTTCATTTTACTTCAAATACAAAAGAATTATGAAGAGACATTTCGAACGCTCTAACTATTTTAAATTTTGAGATAATAATATTTAATCAAAAAAAGAAATAATAAAACTCTGCCTATTTCGATATGTTGTAATACAAATTACACACGTTTTAGTTAATTTTAATAAACAACTCTTTCAGCAACAATTAACTTTTGTGATAAAGTAAATTTTTGAAAAAAATATAAATTGTTTAAACAATTGAAAACGTTTGACAAATAGTCATGAAAAGATCCAAACAAAATTGATCACTTTCCCAAGCAACATTGATTAGTGTAATAAACGTTTATTAAATTAAAATTGCGTTTATTTTAACTTATTTTAACTTTAAAAACCATTCAGTGTTGCGTGGGTTAGTACAACTTATTATAGCTTTAATCAAAAATGTATTCAATATGTTTTCTTCAACCCAACTAATAGTTCCAATGAACTAACAATAACTTCGTTCTACTTTCAGGTATTCTTGTCAGAGGCAACCACATCCACGATGCCGGAACCACGTATTCGCACGGTTCCCAAAGGGTACCAATCCACATACCGAGACCTATCCCGATCATAATAAACAGACCCGTACCTATACCAATACCAGTACCCAGGCCAGTGGAAGTACCAAGACAAGTTAGAATCGAAGTTCCACAACACGTCAAAGTTGAAGTTCAGAAACCATACAAAGTTGAGGTTACGAAGCCAGTTCCTGTACCAGTCAAAACGCCGGTGTACATAAAAGTACCTCAACCAGTCCAAGTTCAAGTAGCAAAACCGGTGCCGGTTATAATTAACAAGCCATACGCTGTGTCACATCCGTATCCGGTTGAAGTGAGAGTTCCTGTTCCTGTAGGTATTCACTCTGATCCTCATCTTCATGGTCATATTCACGGGCATCTGCATGGACATGGACACCATGGGTTGCATGGTGGACATGGGTTGCATGGACTTCACGGTGGACATGGGATTCATGGGATCCATGGCGGACACGGTCATGGTCTCATTGGTTCCGGTGGAGGATTTGGAGGTGGAGGATTTGGAGGTGGAGGATTCGGAGGTGTAGGATTAGGAGGAGGTGGTATTTATGCTGGAGGGTATTCTCACGCTCATGGACACCTCGATCTGCATGGGCTTGGTCTTCACCATGGTCATCATGGGTCATCGGGTCATCATGGGTATCATGGTCACCATGGTCATCACGGACATATTGATCTGTTAGACCATCATTTTTAAAACATTTTGATTTCATGCGTCATATTTTTCCTTATTTTATTGTTATTTAAATCTAGTCCTTCATCTTACGAGTTCATTATTCATAAAATTGTTGGATATTTGTTCAAATTTGTTATACTTAAGTAGGTTTTAAATAAAAAAACGTTATAATTTAACTTTTGCATCATTTTCCTCTTCTGCAGTTTTTTAGCTTTAAGTTGTGTATGTATCTTTTCTTTTTGAAAGGGAAACTGTACCTCCCTAGCTTCCATGCCCCAATGAATTAGTTATAATCAATATTATATTAAAAAAGTCTTTGCATTTATATAAATTAAAAATCGCTGCTTGGGGCAATCTGTAAGAGATTGCCAATCCCTAACAGAAGGTTATTCTGTTAAGGATTGGCAATCTCTTACAGAATCTAGCATTGTGGAAGAAATAACTGGCAAAAGAAAAGCCAATAAAACATGAATGAAAATGCATTGCTTCGCAATGAAAATAGAGAGAATATCTAAGTCTGTGATTTGTTAGAGCACAATCGCAAAGTGACAGCAACGTCATGATGCAATCAAATTCACCTGCACCATTTAACTCATTACCAAAAGTTTACTTACAAATTGATAGTTGTACAACCGCTAAGACGTTTACAAAAGAAACAACCATAACGCCAAAAATGGACTCGATACTGTTAATTCGGGCAGTAATATAATGGGAGCTGCTTTTGGGAAACGAAAGAGACGAGATGAAATTAAAGACTTGGAATGGAAACGAAATAAATGTAAAACAATCTACTCCAAACAATACCGAATGCCATGCAGTTATTCCTGCAAAGACGATTCTTCTCAGACAATAAATAAAAGATGGAAAAGAAAAAGAGTCTCACCCAAAATAAAGCCAAATAAAACTAAACTTTACAGAATAGAGAAACCATCAACAGAGACAAACGAATTGTATTTTTCAGACTCCAGTGGGGAATCTTATAGTTTTCAATTAACAGATGAATCGGAGAGTTTAAGCAGTGAATCATACGCACCTAAAAGCGAAAAAAGGTTATGCACGAGGATGTGCAGGAAGCGATCCTGCGGAAGAACACCGAGCAGGAGAAATTATAGACGTAGACGCTGCAGACCAAGGATTCGTAGAGTATGGCCGTATGAAAGGCGACACTATGGAACTGAACACTGTGGATCTGAAGGCTGTGAAGCTGAACAGTGGAGGACTGAACCCTGTGAAGCTAAACACTGGAGGACTGAATCCTGCGAAGCTAAACACTGGAGGACTGAACCCTGCGAAGCTAAACACTGGAGGACTGAACCCTGTGAAGCTAAACACTGGAGGGCTGAACCCTGTGAAGCTAAACACTGGAGGACTGAACCCTGTGAAGCTAAACACTGGAGGACTGAACCCTGCGAAGCTAAACACTGGAGGACTCAACCCTGCGAAGCTAAACACTGGAGGACTGAACCCTGTGAAGCTAAACATTGTAAAGTTGAACACTGTAAAGTTGAACGCTGTTGTTTTAAACATTGCAATGCCCCATGTTTAGGAGGACATTGTGTGGCAACACCATGTAATTAGAGATTTCATTTAATTTTCTAGTTAATTTTTATTTATTTTTTTTTTAAGTGAAAGTACTTAAAACCATTAACAACTAATTCAGTAACTTTTTATGACATTGTATGATTAACTCAATCGTCGTTAATTCAACATCTCTAACACCACCACTAGCAGACGTAAACTCAAATTTAATCTGGCTTTAACTAGTTCGTCACTTTGAAAGATTGGTTTAACATAAATGATGATTGCTTGTCTCAGTTTTGTATCATTTTGTTTCTTTTGATGGAACGGAGTGGTCCTTGGTTACCTTCAAAAATTGAAATACAAAGCTTGTCCTCTGAAGCCAAGAAAGTTTCAAAAACACAAGAAAGGTTGCTTTAACGCTATTTGAAGATGATAGCTGCTTGCTATTGAAAAGCGTTAGAGCCACCTTTGTTGTGTTTTTTAATCTTTTTTAGATTCTCAGATTAAAAAACACAACAAAGGTTGCTCTAACGCTCTCTGAAGATGATAGGTGCTTGGCTATCAAAACACGTTAAAGCAACCTTTGTTGTGTTTTTTAATCTTTCTTAGATTCTCAGATTAAAAAACCCAACACCAAGAAAGATTAAAAAAAAACAATAACAATTGCTCTAACGCGTCGGTGGCCAAACTATTATCTTCAGAGAGATTGTATACCAATGTTTAAAAATAACCAAGCTCATGTCACCAAAAAAAATCTTATTTTAAGCACATAATACCACATCAGAGTGGCAGTTTTAATGTAACTACCATAGAGCTTGCTTGAAATGAAAATGAAAACAAATACGTTTATAAAGTATTATATTTCAGGTGTAAGATTATGTCCCTTCAGACCGATATGCCACTATCATCCAGTAAAATTCCTTGGACCTTATTGTGCGAGACACACGTTTCCATTAAGAGTACCCCTTTGCGTCCCACCAGCCCCAAATGTTTCCAAGGATTGTGTCAGTGATGATTCCGATTCGTCTGATTCACTCTGCGGCAGATGCGGCGGTAGAATACCCAAAAGAAGACGATCTTACCCAGGGTGTCCACCATATTACCCGCCACCGTATTATCCACCTCCGTATTATCCGCTATCGCCGCCACCAGCGCCCCCATGGATACCATCTAGGCGACCAAGATGTGCGAGTTATAATGGAAGTTCCTACACTAGCGGAGTTTATTCTGATCCATTTAGTTTTTGTAGTTTGTAAAACGTAGTCCAATAAAAATTTTAGAACCCGAATATGTCAAATTTATAATATATAATATTATATATATATATATATATATATATATATATATATATATATATATTGGATATTATATATAATATAATATCCAAATATGCACGGTTGCTGCCAGCATGATTGCACCATTACAATGCCTCCTTAAAATGAGTTTAAATATGTTATGTCGTTTACTATTTCAATTTTTGAATTTTTTCTAGTCTAACGTATGTCAATAATTTAATTGGGGACATTTTGATGCACTGTTATTTTTAATAAAAACGTTATTACGCAAGCGGTCATTTATATGGAAAACAGCGAGGGAAAGTTAGACATATAATTTACTCTGGTGATATATGTTCTTTCAGGATTGGAATTTTATTTCTTCTGCGTTATTAAATCATTTTTTTATCTTGCTGCCCCATTGATGAAATCAATTAAAATATTTCCTGTCATAATTAGAAAAAAATATTCGTTTAATAAAACGAAAGTATCGCGATTTCATAGAGCTTTTACTTCTCTAACTTGGCCTTTGTTACTTTTCACTTTTCTTATCAAATTTAAGACTTACGACAAGCAATGGTCCTCGATTTATTAAAGATGTTTACCTGCAACAAATTAAAATTCGTTAAATTATAAATTACCTTAATAATAATGACAATAAGTATAAAATATATAAAGACAAAAAAAATATATCTTGGATATCAACTCAAGCAGTAATTTAATGCAATTTAAATGACACTTAAGAGAAATTTACTGCTTAACTATATTTATTAAATAAATAGAAAAAAAAACTTGATTTATGACATTATTTTTAATAGTGCAGCTGGAGATTATGCAAATTTTAAAAAGTGGTGAAGTTAACGAATTCTAAACAAATCTTTTGAATTAAGTATTTTCTACTATATTTATGTACAGGTGTATAATGTAATCTCTTATTTTATAATATACTCTGTTATTTCATATTTTACACGAAATAACTGGGTCACCAAAACACAAAAGTCGAAACCTTAAAATATGTTAAAATACAACTCAAGTCAAAATATTTAATGAAGATTTTAAGAAATGTCATTAAAAATATAACAGCGTCGCCAAACGCTCAACAAAATGTTAGTAATTCTTGTCACTCTGTCCGTCGATGTTCACAATGCGCAGGCGAAGTTGTGTAAAGCATGTCTTTATTACGCCGATTTTAATCTCGCACGTCGCATTCGTCTTTCGAATTAACGCATGCCCCAATTTTATAACGTTTTTTCTTTTCTGATATAGTCATCTTTCGTTAACGGAGAGAATCGGAATAATAATAATCAAATTAAAAAACAACTTAAACAACTGCAGCATACACATTTTTTATATTCAATTTAACTTCAGAGTTAGGATTGTCAGGCAAGTTTAGCTTTCAATTCAACGAGCGACCATGGCGCTGTGGTAGAGCTTTGGGCGTGGCGAGTCCAAGGTTCGAACCTCGCTGCCGATCTCGCGTTTTTTTAATTCTATTGCGGGATCTATTCATAGGTATATGCACCTATTAGATATTAGAGCATGTGGGTAGTTTAATTTTGGTGGAACGAACTAATCCTTGGTTATCTTCAAAAACAACACAAATATCTTGTCCCATGAAACCAAAAAACACATTAGAGCAACCTTTGTTGTATTTAACACAACAAAGTAACACTTAATTCATAAATTGAAATACAATTCTTGTCGCCTGAAGCCAAGACAGATTAGTTAGAGCAAACTTTGTTATGTTTTTTAATCTTTCTTGGTTTCAGGGGACAAGATTTGTAATTCAAGCATTAGAGTAACCTTGGTTGTGTCTCTCAGTGAGAGAGAGATACTCTCTGAAGATGATAGCTTGGCTGTCGAAACGCGATAAAGCCACCTTTGTTGTGTTTTTTAATCTTTCTAGGTTTCAGGGGACAAATTTGTATTTTAAGCATTAGAGCAACCTTTGTTGTGTCTCTCAGAGAGAGAGAGAGAGAGAGAGAGAGAGAGAGAGAGAGAGAGAGAGAGAGAGAGAGATACACTCTGAAGATGATAGCTTGGCTGTCGAAACTCGTTAAAGCCACCTTTGTTGTGTTTTTTAATCTTTCTAGGTTTCAGGGGACAAGATTTGTATTTTAAGCATTAGAGTAAACTTTGTTGTGTCTCCCAGAGAGAGATACTCTCTGAAGATGATAGCTTGGTTATCGAAACGCGTTAAAGCAACATTTGTTGTGTTTTTTAATCTTTCTAGATTTCAGGGGACAAATTTGTATTTTAAGCATTAGAGCAAACTTTGTTGTGTCTCTCAGAGAGAAATACTCTCTGAAGATGATAGCTTGGTTATCGAAACGCGTTAAAGCAACCTTTGTTAGGTTTTTTAATCTTTCTAGGTTTCAAGGGACAAATTTGTATTTTAAGCATTAGAGCAAACTTTGTTGTGTCTCTCAGAGAGAAATACTCTCTGAAGATGATAGCTTGGTTATCGAAACGCGTTAAAGCAACCTTTGTTATGTTTTTTAATCTTTCTTGGTTTCAGGAGGCAAGATTTGTATTTCAATTTTTGGGTAGTTCAAATTAGCGTTATTGGTAATACGAAACCATTCTTTTTTTTCTATCCTTAGTCGCCCAATGCTCCTAAAGTTTTCACTTAATTTAATTAATCAGTATAAAAAAATTCATGCATATTTATTATATTAACGTTAATAGATTTGGTTTATAACGTTAATAAATGCATTTAGATTTAATGGTACTTTATTAAGTGAAACTATTTAGCTGAAAAAGTGAATTGCAAGTCAATCCGCTGTTTATGCTTCTATAAATTTCTCTCGCTCCAATTTACGATCAAAAGCGTTTGAACTAGAAGCGGGAACAAAATTTCATTAAGAACTGCGAAGGCGACATCACTCAAAGGACAATTAGATTTTAATGATATATGGGCGACACTAAGAGGGTTTATCTGTATTCTCTACCTGACCTGTTTCCAATAAAAAATCAGTTTGGAAAAATTCGATACAATCCATCAACGAACGCTTAGATGTGATATAGTTTTAATGATACCATTTAGGGTACTTTTATTGACATTTCTAACCCTTATTTCTTCTATTTTTTTTTGGACTGGTCCTTGGTTATCTTCAAAAATTGAAATACAAATCTTGTCCTCTCAAATCAAGAAAGATTGGTTTCTTGGTTTCAGAGTTTCAGGATGGACTTTTCAAAAAAAAAACTAAATTAAAAATGTGCGAAAATTTAAAAACTTTTAAAAAAACTATATTTAGAAAACCCCTTTTAAAAAAATTTTGTACTTTTCAAAGCTTGCTCTAACGCGTTTCGATAGTCAACAAGATTTGTATTTCAATTCTATATTCATAACTATTAAACTTCATTAACGATTAAAACAACAAGAGATATTATTAATAATTGCGTGATGTTTCGATAAATATTTGCTATTACTGGACCTGGTTTCGTTTTTCAACTTGCATTGGGTTGGTCTTTCATGCGCGAGGAAAATGATTTTTACACATGCGATATAAATACCCTACTCTGTAGGTTCTTCGATCACCAGACCTAACCTCGCTTGATTTCTTTTGGTGGAGTTATTTAAGAACTAAATTTACAAGCAAAGATACGATAATGTTGAAACCTTACAGACTCCAGTTGATGGTAATCCAGTTTAGTGATGGTAATCCAGTTGATGATAATCCAGATTATAGTTGAACGCACTAAAGACAAATTGACTAATTGATTGCTACTGCTGACTTTTATTATTGTAAAATTACAACAATTAAAACTTATCCCTGTTTAATAAGTACGTTCATCGCCATCTTCCCTTGTTTTCGCATCCTACTGGCGGTACACTGAATTAGTTATGGGGTTTTTCGATCACTAGACCTAACACCGCTTGATTTCTTTTGGTGGAATTATTTTAAGAACCAAATTTATAAGCAAAAGTACGATAATGTTGAAACCTTACAGACCCCAGTTGGGGAAAACGTAATCCAAATAATAGTTGAACAGCACTAAAGACAAATTGACTAATTTATTGCTACTACTGATTTTTATCATTGTAAATTTACAACAATTACAACCTATCCTTGTTTAAGAAGAGGTTCATCTCCATCTTCCCTTGTTTTCGCATCCTACTCGCGATACACTGAAGGCGTTATGGGGTTTTTCGATCACTAGACCTAACTCCACTTGATTTCTTTTGGTGGAGTTATTTAAAGAACCAAATTTACAAGCAAAGATACGATAATGTTGGAACCTTACAGATTCCAGTTAGGGAAAACGTAATCCAGATAATAGTTGAACTGCACTAAAGACAAATTGACTAATTTATTGCTATTACTGACTTTTATTATTGTAAAATTACAACAATTACAACCTATCCTTGTTTAAGAAGGAGGTTTATCGCCATCTTCCCTTATTTTCGCATCCTACTGGCGGTACACTGAAGGCGTTATGGGGTTTTTCGATCACTAGACCTAACCCCAGTTGATTTCTTTTGGTAGGGTTATCGAAAGAACTAAATTTACAAGCAAAGATACGATAATGTTAAAACCTTACAGACTTCAGTTGGGGGAAACGTAATCCAGATAATAGTTGAACTGCACTAAAGACAAATTGACTAATTTACTGCTACTACTAACTGTTATAATTGAAAAATTACGACAATTACAACTTATCCTTGTTTAAGAAGGAGATTCATCGCCATCCTCCATTGTTTTCGCATCCTATTCGCGGTACACTGAAGGCGTTATGGCGTTTTTCGATCACTAGACCTAACCCCACTTGATTTCTTTTGGTAGGGTTATCGAAAGAACTAAATTTACAAGCAAAGATACGATAATGTTG
The DNA here is from genome assembly GCA_028583605.1 of Dastarcus helophoroides. Taxonomy (NCBI): domain Eukaryota; kingdom Metazoa; phylum Arthropoda; class Insecta; order Coleoptera; family Bothrideridae; genus Dastarcus; species Dastarcus helophoroides. The sequence continues at coordinate 43,101,716 of CM053327.1, read as the reverse complement.
AAACCTTACAGACTCCAGTTGGGGAAAACGTAATCCAAATAATAGTTGAACTGCACTAAAGACAAATTGACTAATTTACTGCTACTACTGACTGTTATAATTGTAAAATTACAACAATTACAACTTATCCTTGTTTAAGAAGGAGGTTCATCGCCATCTTCCCTTATTTTCGCATCCTACTGGCGGTACACTGAAGGCGTTATGGGGTTTTTCGATCACTAGACCTAACACCACTTGATTTCTTTTGGTAGGGTTATTTTAAGAACCAAATTTATAAGCAAAGGTACGATAATGTTGAAACCTTACAGACTTCAGTTGGGGAATCCGTAATCCAGATAATGGTTGAACTGCACTAAAGACAAATTGACTAATTTGTTGCTACTACTGACTTTTATTATTGTAAAATTACAACAATTACAACCTATCCTTGTTTAAGAAGGAGGTTTATCGCCATCTTCCCTTATTTTAGCATTCTACTGGCGGTACACTGAAGGCGTTATGGGGTTTTTCGATCACTAGACCTAACACCACTTGATTTCTTTTGGTGGAGTTATTTAAAGAACCAAATTTACAAGCAAAGATACGATAATGTTGAAAACTTACAGACTCCAGTTGATGGTAATCCAGTTTAGTGATGTTAATCCAGTTGATGATAATCCAGATTATAATTGAACTGCACTAAAGACAAATTGACTAATTGATTGCTACTACTGACTTTTATTATTGTAAAATTACAACAATTAAAACTGATCCCTGTTTAATAAGGAGGTTCATCGCTATCTTTCCTTGTTTTCGCATCCTACTCGCGCTACACTGAAGGCGTTACGGGGTTTTTCGATCACTAGACCTAACCCCACTTGATTTCTTTTGGTAGGGTTATTTGAAGAACTAAATTTACAAGCAAAGATACGATAATGTTGAAACCTTACAGACTCCAGTGGATGGTAATCCAGTTTAGTGATGGTAATCCAGTTGATGATAATCCAGATTATAGTTGAACTGCACTAAAGACAAATTGACTAATTGATTGCTACTACTGACTCTTATTATTGTAAAATTACAACAATTAAAACCTATCCCTGTTTAATAAGGAGGTTCATCGCTATCTTCCCTTGTTTTCGCATCCTACTCGCGCTACACTGAAGGCGTTATGGGGTTTTTGGATCACTAGACCTAACTCCACTTGATTTCTTTTGGTGGAGTTATTTGAAGAACTAAATTTACAAGCAAAGATACGATAATGTTGAACCCTCACAGACTCCAGTTGGGGAAAACGTAATCCAGATAATAGTTGAACTGCACTAAAGACAAATTGACTAATTTATTGCTACTACTGACTTTTATCATTGTAAAATTACAACAATTACAACCTATCCTTGGTTAAGAAGGAGGTTCATCACCATCTTCCATTGTTTTTGCATCCTATTCGCGGTACACTGAATTCGTTATGGGGTTTTTGGATCACTAGACCTAACCCCACTTGATTTCTTTTGGTGGAGTTATTTCAAGAACCAAATTTATAAGCAAAGATACGATAATGTTGAAACCTTACAGATTCCAGTTGGGGAATAGGTAATCCAGATAATGGTTGAACTGCACTAAAGACAAATTGACTAATTTATTGCTACTACTGACTTTCATTATTGTAAAATTACAACAATTACAACCTCTCCTTGTTTAAGAAGGAGGTTGATCGCTATCTTCCCTTGTTTTCGCATTCTACTAGTGGCCCACTGAAGGCGTAATGGGGTTTTTTAATCACTAGACCTAACCCCACTTGATTTCTTTTGGTAAAGTTATTTCAAGAACCAAATCTACAAGCAAAGATGCGATAATGTTGAAACCTTACAGACTCCAGTTGGGGAAAATGTAATCCAAATAATAGTTGAACTGCACTAAAGACAAATTGACTAATTTATTGCTACTACTGACTTTTATTATTGTAAAATTACAACAATTACAACCTATCCTTGTTTAAGAAGGAGGTTCATCGCCATCTTTCCGTATTTTCGCATCCTACTCGCGGTACACTGAAGGCGTAATGGGGTTTTTTGATCACTAGACCTAACCCCACTTGATTTCTTTTGGTAGAGTTATTTGAAGAACTAAATTTACAAGCAAAGATACGATAATGTTGAAACCTTACAGACTCCAGTTGATGGTAATCCAGTCAATGATGGTAATCTAGTTGATGATAATCCAGATTATAGTTGAACTGCACTAAAGACAAATTGACTAATTGATTGCTACTACTGACTTTTATTATTGTAAAATTACAACAATTAAAACTTATCCCTGTTTAATAAGGAGGTTCATCGCTATCTTCCCTTGGTTTCGCATCCTATTCGCGGTACACTGAAGGCGTAATGGGGTTTTTCGATCACTAGATCTAACCCCACTTGATTTCTTTTGGTAGAGTTATTTGAAGAACTAAATTTACAAGGAAAGATACGATAATGTTGGAACCTTGCAGACTCCAGTTGGAGAAAACGTAATTTAGATAATAGTTGAACTGCACTAAAGACAAATTGACTAATTTATTGCTACTACTGACTTTTATTATTGTAAAATTACCACAATTACATCCTTGTTTAAGAAGGCGGTTCATCGCCATCTTCCCTTGTTTTCGCAACCTACTCGCGGTACACTGAAAACGTTATGGAGTTTCTCGATCACTAGACCTAACCCTACTTGATTTCTTTTGGTGGGGTTAATTGAAGAATTAAATTTACAAGTAAAGATACAATAATGTTGAAACCTTACAGACTCCAGTTGGGGAAAACGTAATCCAAATAATAGTTGAACTGCACTAAAGACAAATTGACTAATTTATTGCTACTACTGACTTTTATTATTGTAAAATTACCACAATTATAACCTATCCTTGTTTAAGAAGGCGGTTCATCGCGATCTATCTTTATTTTCGCATTCTACTCGCGGTACACTGAAGGCATTATGGGGTTCCCTTTTGCGAGTGGATTGAACGACATACGACATAACATGGAGCCTCAAACCACTTTTGTATGAAAATGCAAAGCATTATATTAGAAGAACGAATGAAATCACTCCTGAAGCTGAGTTAAAACGCTGAACTACTGGGTTATACCTTCCATTTTGCAAGCTTCTCAATTTTCATTATGCCAAGACATGCAATTTAATTATAAAGCGTCTAAAATTAATGATATTTTCCTTTATAGTTAATTAGAAATGTATGCGATGCTTTACAGTTTTCTTAAGCTTTGAGGTCTCGAGGAACAATACTGAGCGCTGAAAAATGAACAGTTGCTTATACTTTTGAAATATGCAAGAACGATGTAGTTCACAGTCTATAAACCTAGGCGGAAAGATTCTAAAAAACTTGTCTTTTTGTAAGAAACAACCTCTCGTGCAATAAAAGTAATTAAAAACTAAAAGCAAACAAAAGTTTTACAATTGCAGCTTGTATTAAAACTTTCGACAAATTAAGTTGCGTGAATGAAAACTCCACATTACGAACCTTTCCTTAGTGCTCAAACAAAATTGAAAACACAGTTCAATCAGGATTGTTTTCAATTAACCAAGGAAAGTTTCTAAATCATTATTTTATTGAGGCTGCCAGGATACGTAATGCTTAGATGTGTATGCTGAATGTATGTATCCTGAATATGTGTATCCTGAATGTGTGTATCCTGAATGTGTGTATCCTGAATGTGTGTATCCTGAATGTGTGTATCCTGAACGTGTGTATCCTGAATGTGTGTATCCTAAATGTGCGTATCCTAAATGTGTGTATCCTGAATGTGTGTATCCTGAATGTGTGCTTCCTAAATGTGCGTGTCCTGAATGTGTGTATCCTGAATATGTATCCTGAATACATTTTCTACGCCATTTGACTGATTATGCAACAAAAATTTATAAACAAATCTTGATCACCTGAATCAAAGATTTGTTTTGAAGATAACCAAGGACGAGTCCATTCCACAAAAAAAATTATTATACAACAGTGTACGTTGCTCACTATGCTAAGTTTCATCTTATTTCTTCTTGCTCTTCATATTCAATAAGTTAAAATCCTAATCAGGAACTAATCCTGTATTTATGACCATGCGACTTTTGTCTTCTATTAAAGCGTCTTACCGCTTTCTTTCCCAATAAAGAATGATACTCGCCAGCAAGAATCCCAGAGATCCAATTGGAGAGAAGATCGAGATCCCAGAACGAGAATCTGCACCATACGAAGCGACAAAACACGAAACAGTAACGTTCTAGCGCGACAGGGAGCCTAAAAATAACGAGACACGACCGTCAATCTCACGGATGAATGTGGGATGATCACGGGCTCCTCCTTTCCCGGAAAACAAACGTAATATCCGCCAGATTCTGGGTATCCACGAGTGGCGAAACGATAAGTGACGAAACGATAAGTGACGAAACGATAAGTGGCGAAACGATAAATGGCGAAACGATAAATGAAACAAAACGAAAAACTACGCAGAATTTTTTCAACGGAGCCACCTGTGTCACGAAGATCGCCACATGGAACTACCCATCAAAAGTGGCACTCCACCAAAAACAGTATCAAGAGGGAACACACGTCAGAAGAAGAGTCAGCGGTCTTTAGTTATTCCAAAAATTGAATAACAAATATTGTCCCCTGAAACCAAGAAAGATTAAAAAACAAACAGAGGTTACTTCAGTGGCGGCTGGCGTATAGGCACTGTGGAACTGTATCACCTCCAAATTCGCTTACGAGTTTTTTTTCTCAAAATTTTCAGATCACTTTTCATTACACAATTTTTTGTAGAAATTTTAAATTTTCTCTGATTACTTTTTATAGAAATTCTACGTTTCTTTCACGAATTTTTGGTGAAATGGACTGGTCCTTGGTTATCTTTAAAAATTGAAATACAGAACTTGTCTCCTGAAACCAGAAATACAGAACTTGTTAATCTTTCTTGGTTTCAGGGGGCAAGTTCTGTATTTCAATTTTTCTTTCACAAAGTTACGACATTTAAAAACCTATTTTATTTTTAATTTTGATCAAAATCACTTTTTCAAAAACTAATTTTTGTAAAAGTTTTGAGGAAAAAATGAATATTTCGAACAAGAGTTAAAATGTTAAGAAAAAAACTCAAATTTCTTTGAAAATGTCAACATTTTGAGAAAATAATTACAATTTCAAGAAAAATTTAAATTTAACTCATCTCGCATTTTACTATTTTTCTAAAAAATAAGTTAATACGGTATTTTGGAATTTTTACATCAAATCTCATTTTGTATAAAAATTGTAGGCTTTTTTCAGATATTTCGATTTTTTTTGGAAAATTTTGATTTTTTCTGCAGTTTCCATTTTTTCCTAAATATTTTATAAAAATAAATTTTCTTGAAATTTCCATTTTTCCTGAAAATGTTATTCTTAAAATTTCTTCTAGAAATTACAACTTCTACAGATTTTTCTTTATGTTCCTCTAATTTGCTTCAAAAATGTTAAGTTTTTTCACGACACTTTGACAATTTAAAGTTCATTTTATTTTGTAGTGTTGGCCACAAATGTTTGGAAAAAACCCTGAAAGCTTTATAAAAATTTGAACATTTTGGGAAAAGCAAAAAATTTCGACTTTTTTGTAAAGATATTTCAATTTTTTTCCGAATTTCGATTTTGTTCCCTACAAAATTTTGCTTTTTTTTTCTTATGAAATTTGTGTTTTTCTCTAAACATTTTATACAAAGAATTTATTTTGAAATTTCGATTTTTCCTAGAGATTTTGTCTTTAAAATATTTTTTCTTATAGAAATTTTGATTTCTCTCTAATTTGTTTTGGAAATTTAAAAGCTTTTTAACGAAATTTTACCATTTTAAAGTTCATTTTATTTTCTAACTTTGATAAGAAACTGAAAATTATTAAGTATAAATTTAGGGAAAATAAACTTCAAATCTGCATAAAAATAACGAAACTCTGGGAAAAATATTGAAATTTCAAGAGAAAATGAAACAATTTGATATTTCTCTAAAAAATTACTAGTAGTGTATGACCAAAGAAAATTATGAATGAGAATTTCCAATTTTTTTAGAAATTCTAAATTTGATTCTTGAGATTCACAAGTTCGAATTTAAAATTCAAATTTCGATAAAAAAAAGATCGAATTCTAAAAATTAAACTCAAAATTTCAAGAGAAAGCAGATCATATTTCTAGAAAAAGTTGAAATTTCTCATTTATAAATAACATTAAAAAAATAACATTTTCGTAATTAAAGAAAAAAAATTTTTTTTGAAATAAATTAATTGTCAAAAATATTTTTATAATTTCGACTTTTAAAGAGGAAATTATTGAAATTTTTAAGAAAAAAAGTCAACATTTCTAGAAGAGTCTCAAAATTTCGAAATTAAAATTAATCAAAATGTTGAAACAAATTCTTTAACAATTTGCTGTTCTAATTTAATTTTTTTCTAGTAATTTTGAAGTTCCAGAGCAATTTCAAAAATCAAATATTGCAGCTTGATGTCAATATTTTGTGATTAAAATTCAAATTTTGGCAATTTATTTGTACATAAAATGTTTTTTTTGGAAATTTGTTTAAAAATTTTGCACAAGTTTAAAAATAGAAAACTTTGTTATTAATTTTTTTTTAATTCGAGTGTTATTTGGAAATGTTTCTTAAAAAATGTAAATTTAAAAAGAAAAACATTACCACTTTTAAAAAAATAAATATAAAGTTATCGGAAAAGACGAATATTAAAAAAAAAGTCAAACTAAAAAATTTTGAAATTTTCATAGAAAGACAAATTTTTAAAAGAAAATGAGGATTTCGAAAAAATTTTTAATTTTTAAAATGGTTGACATTTTCAATAATTTTTGGAAATGTGAATAAAAGATGAATTTTTGGAAAATCTCGACATTTAAAATAAATTGCAGAATTCTTAATTAAATTTACAAAGAAGTTGAATTTTTTAAATATTAGAGAAAACTCAAAATTATCGAAAAAATCGTAATAATCAAAAAAGTTGAAATTTTAACAAAATAAAATTTTCAAAAAAGTCGAAATTTTCAATATTTCAAGTTTAAAAAGAATCTTTTTAAGTCGAAGATTTCAATGTTTAAAAAAATGTATAAATAAAATTTTAAAAAAAGTTCGAACTTTAAAAAAAAAGTTAAATGTTCAAAAAGAGTCGAAATTTTGAAAAAAACAATTCATTAACATTAAGCTACGGCGGCCCACCAAAACAAAACAAAATTTTGAGAAATTTTCGAAATTTTGAAAAGACTGAGAATTTTTAAAAAGTCTGAAATTTTTAAAAAAGAGGCATTCGAAGAGTCTTTCACATTAGATCAAAACTGATGAAAAATCCAATATTTCGAAAATAAATTTCAATTTTGAAAAAACTCAATCTACAATATTGTCTGATTTTGGAGTAGAATTTGACATTTAAAAGACCAAAAATTTTAGGAGAGATGTTGAAATTTCTCTAAAAATAACAATTAGAATAAAAGTGGAAATTTTCAAAGGTGGACTTTGTTTTTTAAAAGTCGAAATTTGCGAAAAGGACAAAATTTTTAGAAAAAAGAATGGAATTTTCGATGTCGACATTTTTATAAAAAATCCGACATTTTTATAAAAAAATCATAGTTTTTAAAAAGTCAGAATTTTAAAGAATTTGATGTTTTCAAAAAAGTCGAATCTTTAGAAAAAAAGTCGAAATAATTTTCATAAAAGTCAACATTTCGAGAAAAATGAGAAATCTGTTAAAAAGTCGAAATTTTCATAAAAAAAATTGAATTTTTGAAAATTAATTAAGCAGTTACAATTTAGAAGGGTTTATAAAAAACTCCAACTTGTCACAAAACGTGAAAAATTCGAGAAAAAGTCTAAGAAGAAGAGTCCAAATGTTACAAAAATTGAAAATGTTCAAAATTTTAAGAAAAATGTGAAATTTTAAGAAAAATGTGAAATTTTAAGAAAAATTTAAAATTTTAAATAAAGTATATAGACATTTTCAGAGTCAAAACTTTGAAAAACAGTTAAAATTTTGAATAAAGTGGAAAGTCTGAAAAAATGAAATTTTTGAAAATATGGAAATCTTGAAAAAGTTTACGAAATATTAGTTGAAAATTTCAATAGTTTAAGTTTAAAGAGAATCTTTTCTGTTAATTGGAAATGTTTAAAAAAATGTATAAATAAAATTTTAAAAAAAGTTCCAACTTTTCAAATAAAAAGTTAAATTTTCAAAAAAGAGTCGAAGTTTTGAAACGGAGTCGAAATTTTACGAAATATTAGTCGAAAATTTCAATAAAAGGTTTTAAGGAATGTCTGACTTAAAAAAATCATAATTTTTAAATAAAAACTCGACGGTTTGCAAAAAATGTCAAAATTTTGAAAATAGTTAAAACTAAAAAATAGTCAAAATTTTTAAGCTATCCAATAATTTTAAATTTTGGAAAATGACCAAAATTTTGAAAAATTCGAACATTTGAAAAGGCTGGATTTTCAACGGCGGGAATTAAAATAAAAAGTTGAAAATTTCAAAAAGTGCAATTTAAAAAAAGATTAAAATTTTCAAAACAAGGACAAGGAAAAAATTTTCAAAACTTTCGAATTTCCAAAATAACTCAAAATTCTGCAAAAAAAGAAATTTTCGAAAAGAAAAGGTCGAAATTTATAACTGAAATTAAAAAAAGATCTGAATTTGCAAAAAATTTGAGAATGTTTATCGCATTTACGAAATAATTCGAAATTTTAAAAAAAATTAAATTTTGAATAGTTGGGAAATTTGCACGCATATTTTCAATAAAAATCAAAATGTTCGAAACTGGAATATTGAAAACAAGTGAAAATTATCAGATAGATCAAGGTTTTCAAAATTCAAAATATTGAGAAGTTAAAATTTTGGAAAAGTTTTGAATTTTTGGTAGTTAAAATTTTGAGTCAAATAACGTTTTCTTCTGAAAATATAAAAATATTTTGAAGAAATGTCAAATATTTCATAACATTTCAAAATTTTCAAAACAAATCGAAATTTTGAAAGAATTTCTAAAATTAAAGAGTAGCGAAATTTTCAACGAAGAAAATCAAAAAATAACCAAAATTTTGCAAAAAAAGTCCAAATTTTGAAAAATAGTTGACATTTAAATAAAAATCAGTCGAAATTATTAAGAATCGAAATTTTTAATAAAAAAAATTGTAATTTTCCAAAAAAACAATAAACAATGATGAAATTTAGAAAAAAGTCGAAAATATAAAAAGTCAAAAGTCCAGTTCTTAAAAATTTACATTTGCAGAAAAAGTAGGAATTTTCAAATGGTACAAATTAAAAAAAAATATAATAATTAATTTTCAAAAAAAAAATACAAAAAAAACAAGAACACCGAAAAGTTTAAATATCTATGAAAAGACGGAAATTTTTAAAGGATTATTCGCAGTTTTTCAGAAAAGTCAATACTTAAAAATAAAATAAAGTCGAAATTACAAAAAAAAATCTAAATTTTGCAATACGGTCGAAATTTAGAAAAAAATACAACCTTTCAAAAAACGCGACACTATCAAAAGTTTCCATTGTCAAGTTTTCAAGGAAAACTAAAATTTTCGAAAAGTAACGTTTTAAAAATGTCGAAATTTTGATTTGAAATCTTAAAAATTTTAAAACGGTAAACATTGTTGCAGCACTTTTATTAGTTTTGTCCATGAACCGCCACTGGTAGTGGGAATCGACTGAGACGGAAACGTTTCACGGCCTCCTAGTGACACGTGGGGTCGTACTACCTCCGAACGACTGGCGCCCCGTCGATTATTTTAAAAATTTCGGGACCAAATACATCTCGAATTGTTGCGAATTGAAATTATTGCTAATTGATACATTATTGCAAAATTGGGGAAGATATTAGATATAGGTTGGAAAAAAAAAATAACATTAAAATGACCATGCAAGCAGAATGCACTTAAATTACAGATGATAATTCAAACTGACGTTCGAGAATAATTATTTGTTGCCATACACTTGAAACTAATGTGAAAATAATTGCATATATTTTATGTCTTAGATGATTTAAATATCGCATAATCGCACTCAAGTTTAAATTTAAAAAGCTCGCGCCTCTGAATACGTCCAGAGGCAAGCTACTGTCAAAAAAGTTTACGTAAGTCCATAGAAGGTTCACAACATCGTTGTTTGTTAGTTTACTTTGTTTCCTAAATGCATTTCGTCGTTCGTTTACCATGCAAGTAGAATAGAATCTTGACTGCAAATTCATGCAGCCCTCCAGGCAGCGTGTATAGTGAATCATAAGTAGCTGAACTACCAACAGTTGAAACACTGCCACCTAGCAAAGCGGCTGCTCTTTAGGAAAAAGTTCCCAGAAGACAAGGATTCTAACGCACAGACCAATAGGTTTAAACATTTACAAGTTTTGACAACGAGCCGCCACTGGGTTACTCTAACGCGTTTCGATAGCCAAATTATCATCTTCAGAGAGATAGGTGTTAGTAGAAGATGGCTTGGTCATCGAAACGCGTTAGAGCAACCTTTGTTGTGTTTTTAATCTTTTTTTGGTTTCAGGAGGCAAGATTTGTATTGCAATTTTTAAACAATTTATTTATTAACGTAACCACTGAGGAAATACGTAAAACATGTTAACACAAAACTAAAAATTAGCGTTTGTACTTGTGAAACGTGCTTTGATTTGATTATTTTTTTAAATAAATCCCAAAGAACATTAACCTTTTCCTGTGGTTATTTTAGCAGCAAAATTATTTCCCCTAACGAATCATATTTAATTTTCGTGTAAATCAACGTCATAGCCGCTTAGATTTCTCACAGATATTATGCATTATATATTAAATTGAGTGGAAAACAAACCAGCTTATTACGGTCTAATTACTATTGGCATTAATTCCCAGTAATTAGCAACATAATAATTAAAAATCAAACTGTCAACTAGGCGCCCTATTTAAACAATTCCACATCACATTTTCTTTCCAATTCGCTACCAATAACGTTCAACGGAGATGTCCTTAGAACAAAAATTAGATTTGCAGAATACATTCAAAGTTACCATCGATGTGCTTGAATTTTTTCATGTGCTGATTCCCGAGGGTGTTGGTCTTAGCCAGAACCAGACGTTTCGTCGAATTGCTTTTTTTGGAGTATTCTATTTATTGATGATGATAAGTGAAACGATAAATATGATGTTGGCCCTTGGGGACTTGGAAAAGATGACTGAAGCGTGTTTCTTGTTTTTTACCCATTCAGTGCAAGCGATCAAGTTCTACGTTTTTTTTAAACGTCAGAGAGACATACGTAACGTACTGAGCAGCTTAGGACAAACGTTATTTCAGCCGATATCAGGCGAACAGTATGACATACTGAGAACCAGCGTTATTGCTGCTAATGTGATTGCTGTTACATTTTTGTCACTCGGTTGCATCACTTGCTGCTTATGGTCGATTTTTCCTTTCGTGGAAAAAACCAACGAAATTCGTTTACCATTGAGTGCTTGGTATCCTTTTGCTACTGACTCCTGGCCAGTTTTTGAATTGGTTTATGTTTATCAAATAATGTATCTAACATTGAATGCCGTTTGCAATATAAGCATGGACGCATTTATGGCTCAGACACTTCTAGTTGCTTCGGCTCAGTTGTCCACATTGAACGTAAATTTGAAACAGGTTCAGTTCCATCAAAGCGATGATATTTTCCGAGCCAATCAAAACCTGTTTAGGGCAGTAGAGCATCATAAAAATATTTTGAAGTAAGTTGGTTTATTATTTGGTTTTATAGCTTAAAGATCTTTTTACAAACGTGGGGAATCTTTCAAATTTAAAGTAGGGAACTCCAAAGTTTTTCCTGTACTAACATCATTTTTATCAAAAAAATGGTTTCAGTTAATAAAAGTGTCAAAATATTGTTAATGTGTCAATTTGAAATACAAATATTGTTCCCTGCAACCAAGAAAGGTTAAAAAACACAACAAAGGTTATTCTAACGCCTTTCGATAGCTAAACCATCTTCAGAGAGATAATTGTTAGTATCTTCAGAGAGTGTCAATTGTGTCAATTTGTCTTTTTTTCAGGTACACTAAAGAGATAAGTTCGATCTTTGGTGTATGTATCTTGGGCCAATTTTTAGTCAGTGTATCGATTATTTGCATAACCTTGTTTCAATTATCGCTCGTAGGTAAGACAATTTTGGAGATACCATCTATTTGTGTGTATTTTATTTTAGGTTTCCCTCCTGAGCATTAAATTTGTTTCTCTTGGGTTGTACCAGATATGTATGTTGATTGAAATTTTTTTGCCTTGTTACTATGGTAACGAAATTATTTATAAGGTACATAATTTTTTACCTAATATTTTCCACTGCTAACGCAACCGAACTATGGTTCCAGTTCTGTGAACTTAATCTTATATTACGACCAACAATTACTCGTCCGCCTTGAACTTACCAGAAAACTAACCAGAATTAAAAGGAGTTTTCCAATTTGTTAAACTGAATGATCATTTAGTTTTATTTTAATATCTTACTACCGATCAAATATAGTTTCCTTTTTCCTATTTCAATAAATGTAATGAAACTGACTTAATCGGTTGTGCTCTGCTTTGAAGAGTTCGTGCAGATTGCAAAATGACGTTTTGTTAAAATTCTTTACACTTCATGTATATATTTAGCTGTCTAGCGAATCTCCTGCTACATGTTAAGTAACAAAGTTGCACCCTATTGCAGTAGACGATGCCCTCAAATCATTATATTAGAAAAATCCTGCAAGCGAAGTTACAGTAACACTGTATCCAATCGTTAGATGGATCATTTATTTGCCTAAAAAGTGGAAATAAAATATTAGTCTTGGTCACGGTGCGTCTATGTCAATTTTTGTCAAAATCGTTTCAGTATTTAAGTCAAAGAAAACGGACAAACAGACAGACAAAGACACATTTATACAGACTGAACCAAATTTCGTTTCCTCTACAATGAATTCGCAACTATTACAGACACTAGGACGATTAAATGGACAAAGTAGTGCAGAATTTGATGCCCAACAATAGTCCACTGAGAAAACAATGACATTCCAATTCTTCTCGATTTTATTTAGAAAAAAGAAAACAAAAATCGTCATTTTTAAAAATCAGTTAAAGTCCCAACACAATAATTTGAAAACATTTCCCCAAATAAAAATTATATTCGCTCTTAAAACTTTGGTTGCAAGTAGTTTAGCAGAGATATATTCGTTTTTGGGGTGCCTTACCTTAAAAGGAAAAAATTGAACCCTTATAATCTCACTCTCGTGTCCAACCGTCCTGAAAACATTTCCCCAAATAAAAATTATATATTCTATCTTAAAACTTGGGTTGCAAATAGTTTAGCAGAGATATATTTGTGTTTGGGGTGCCTCAACTTAAAAGGAACCTATAATGCACAGACCAATAGGTTTGAATCTAATAAATGTGTGCATTATAGAATCCTTGTCTTCTGGGAACTCTCCTAGAAAGCAACCGCTTCGCTAGGTGGCAGTGTTTCAACTGTTGGTAGTTTAGCTACCTATGATTCACTATACACGCCGCCTGGAGGGCTGCATGAATTTGTAGTCTAGATTGCATTCTTCTTGCATTAAAAAGAACCCTTATAATCTCACTCTCATGTCCAACCGTCCTGAAAACATTTCCCCAAATAAAAAATTATATATTCTCTCTTAAAACTTGGGTTGCAAATAGTTTAGCAGAGATATATTTGTGTTTGGGGTGCCTTAACTTAAAAGGAACCTATAATGCGCAGACCAATAGGTTTGAACATTTATTAGATTCGAAGTTTGTGCATTATAGAATCCTTGTCTTCTGGGAACTCTCCTAGAGAGCAACCGCTTCGCTAGGTGGCAGTGTTTCAACTGTTGGTAGTTCAGCTACCTATGATTCACTATACACGCCGCCTGGAGGGCTGCTTGAATTTGTAGTCTAGGTTGCATTCTTCTTGCATTAAAAGGAACCCTTATAATCTCACTCTCGTGTCCAACCGTCCTGAAAACATTTCCCCAAATAAAAAATTATATATTCTCTCTTAAAACTTGGGTTGCAAATAGTTTAGTTTAGTTTGGGGTGCCTTAACTTAAAAGGAACCTATAATGCACAGACCAATAGGTTTGAACATTTATTAGATTCAAAGTTTGTGCATTATAGAATCCTTGTCTTCTGGGAACTCTCCTAGAGAGCAACCGCTTCGCTAGGTGGCAGTGTTTCAACTGCTGGTAGTTCAGCTACCTATGACTCACTGGAGGGCTGCATGAATTTGTAGTCTAGGTTGCATTCTTCTTGCATTAAAAGGAACCCTTATAATCTCACTCTCGTGTCCAACCGTCAGAGAGACTTTTCTCGAAAAGTATGTAGCGTAGGAATTTCAAATTTGGCACAAAATTAGTTCTTATTGACGTACGCAAATATCACTAGTCAACGATTGGTAAAAGAAAATATTTTATAATAAAACTAGCAGATACCCCCGTCGTCTGCATGAAAAAAGAGAAATAATTCTTAGGTCATCTTTGAGGAACTCGATTTTTATTGAAAATTTGATATTTTGATAATTTTGACGTTTTAAAGTATTCACTCTTTTCAAATTGGCCAAATTTTCGAGCTCCACTCCAACAATTTCGACTATTTCTCGAAATGTTGACTTAATTTTAAGAATTCTAATACAAATCTTGTCCCCTGAAACCAAGAAAGATTAAAAAACACAACAAAGGTTGCTCTAACTCGTTTCGATGGCCAAGCTATCATCTTCAGAGAGATACTTGGCTATCGAAACGCGTTGGAGCAATCTTTGTTGGTTTTTTTTAAATTTTTTGGTTTCAGGGGACACGATTTGTATTTCACTTTTTGAAGATAACCAAGGACCAGTCCGTTCCACTAAAATTATTGTAGTATTAGAAATTTGGATTTTTTTCGAAGATTTGACTTTTCGAAAATCCCAGTTTTTTTTAAATTCTGACTTCTTTGTATAATATGATATTTTGATTTTTTCTTTTTTTGATCATTTCTGTCTTTTTTTTAAATGTTCTTATTTGAAAACTTCAACATTTTTGAAAATTTCGAACTTTTTTTTAAGAAATTTTAACTTTTTTTAAATTTTCAGCATTATTTTTGAAAATTTTGGGTTTTTTAGAAATTCCCCTCTGGTTTCTGAAAATGTACACCTATTTTTTTAAATTGTGACTAAAAATTTTACCATTTTTCCAAATCTTACTTTTTAAATTCAATAAAACATTTCGGTTTTTTTTGAAAACTTGAATTTTTTGAAGTTTCGACTTTTAGAAACATTCGCTGGTTTGAAATTTTTGTTTTTATTAATTCGACTTTTTGCAAAATTTCTACTTTTGCTTAACACTTTTACTTTCTGAAGATGAAGATTTTTTTTTTAAATCTTTCGTCTACATTTTAAAAATTTCGAATTTCCAATTTGGCCATTTTGTTTAATTTCTAGTTTTTCGAAGATTTGACTTTTTGAAAATTCCAGTTTTTTTTAATTCTGGCTTTTTTGTATTATATGATATTTTGATTTTGTCCTCTTTTGATCATTTCGGTCTTTATTAAAAATGTTTTTTTTCTTGGAAACTTCAGCATTTTTGAAAATTTCGAACTTTTGAATTTTTTGAAAAATGTTAACTTTTTTCACATTTTCGGCATTATTTTTGAATATTTTGGGTTTTTTTCGAAATTCCCGTGTTGTTTCTGTAAATGGATGCCTTTTTATTTAGCTTGTGACTCAAAATTTTACCATTTTTGCAAATCTAGCTGTTCTTAAATTCGATAAAACCTTTCAATTCGTTTTGAAAATTTGAATTTTTTAAAGTTTCGACTTTTAGAAACATTCGTTGGTTTAGAATGATTGGTTTTTTTTAATTCGACTTTTATCAAAATTTCGATTTTTCCTTAACACTTCTACATTCTGAAAATGAAGATTTTTTTTAAATCTTTCGTCTACATTTTGAAAATTTCGAATTTTTAATTTGCCAACAATTTTGTTTAATTTCCAGGTTTTCGAAGATTTGACTTTTTGAAAATCCCAGTTTTTTTAATTCTGCCTTTTTCTGTATAATATGATATTTTTATTTTTTCCTTTTTTTGATCATTTTTGCCTTTATTAAAAGTGTTCTTTTGTTGGAAAATTCAACATTTTTGAAAATTTCGCGCTTTTGAATTTTTTGCAAAATTTTAACTTTTTTTACATTTTCGGCATTATTTTTGAAAATTTTGGGCTTTTTTCGAAATTCTCGTCTTGTTTCTGAAAATGTATACCTTCTTTTAAATTGTGACTCAAAATTTTATCGTTCTTGCAAATCTAACTGTTTTTAAATTCGATGAAACATTTCGATTCGTTTTGAAAATTTGAATTTTTTGAAGTTTCCACTTTTAGAAACATTCGTTGGTTTCGAATGATTGTTTTTTTTAATTCGACTTTTATCAAAATTTCGACTTTTCCTTAACACTTCCACATTCTGAAAATGAAGATTTTTTTTTTAAATCTTTCGTCTACATTTTGAAAATTTCGAATTTTTAATTTGCCAACAATTTTGTTTAATTTCCAGGTTTTCGAAGATTTGACTTTTTGAAAATCCCAGTTTTTTTAATTCTGCCTTTTTCTGTATAATATGATATTTTTATTTTTTCCTTTTTTTGATCATTTCGGTCTTTATTAAAAGTGTTCTTTTTTTGGAAACTTCAATATTTCTGAAAATTTCGCGCTTTTGAATTTTTTGCAAAATTTTAACTTTTTTTACATTTGCGGCATTATTTTTGAAAATATTGGGCTTTTTTAGAAATTCTCGTCTTGCTTCTGAAAATGTATACCTTCTTTTAAATTGTGACTCAAAATTGTATCGTTCTTGCAAATCTAACTGTTTTTAAATTCGATGAAACATTTCGATTCCTTTTGAAAATTTGATATTTTTGAAGTTTCGACTCTTAGAAACATTCGCTGGTTTGGAATCTTTGTTTTTTTTTAATTCGACTTTTATCAAAATTTCGACTTTTCCTGAACACTTTTACTTTCTGAAAATGAAGATTTTTTTTTAATCTTTCGTCTACATTTTAAAAATTTCGAATTTCCAATTTGCCAATTTTGTTTAATTCCCAGTTTTTCGAAGATTTAACTTTTTGAAAATCCCAAGTTTTTTAATTCTAGCTTTTTTGTATAATATGATATTTTGATTTTTTCCTGTTTTGATCATTTCTGTCTTTATTAAAAATGTTCTTTTTTTGAAAACTTCAACATTTTTGTATATTTCGAACTTTTGTGTTTTTTGAAAAATTTTAAATTTTTTTCACATTTTTTGGCATTATTTTTAAAAATATTGGGCTTTTTTCGAAATTCCCGTCTTCTTTCTGAAAATGTTGGGCTTTTTTCGAAATTTCCGTCTTGTTTCTGAAAATGTATACCTTTTTTTTTAAATGTTGACTAAAAAATATACCATTTTTGCAAATCTAACTTTTTAAATTCAATAAAACATTTCGTTTCTTTTTGAAAATTTGAATTTTGGACTTTTGGAAACATTCGCTGGTTTGAAATGTTTGTGTTTTTTAATTCGACTTATTTCAAAATTTCAGCTTTTCCGTGACACTTTTATTTTCTGAAAATGAAATTTTTTTTAAGTCTTTCGTCTACAGTCTAAAAATTTCGAATTTCCAATTTGCCAATTTGGTTTAATTTTTAGTTTCTCCCAATTTGAATTCGCTTTCTTAATTTGAACCCTTTCACAATTTCGTTTCTCCAAGATTTTGAGCAAATTTCGAATTTTTTGAAAATGTTTACACAAAAGTTCGATATTTTTCGAACTGTTTTCAAAATTTTGATCTTTTTATAGAGCTGATTATATTGAAATATTGTTTTCGTGAAAACCTTTACCGTTTTCCAAAATATCCACTTTTTTTAAACATTTTCACTTTTATTCCAAATTTTGACTATTTTTCGAAGATTTTACAATTTTTCGAAGTTTTTATTATTTTTTTGTTTCAAAATTTCTACTTTTATGTGGTAAACTTGACTTTCATTTAAACGATTAAAAAATTCAGCTTATTTCTAAAAATTTCACTTTTCTGAAAAATTGAATTTTTTTCAAAATTTCGATCTTTGAAATTTTCGAACCTTTTTCAAAATGTTCACTTTTTTAAAATTGTCGACTTTTCATCATTATAATTTGGGTTTCTTTTGAAAATTAAATTGCCGAAATGTCGAAATTTTCAACAAAAAAATGGAAACTCTGAAAAAGGTTCGAAAATTTTCAAATTTCTTTTCGAAATTTTGATATCATTGCCAAATTTTGCATTTCATTGCAAAAATTGATCTTTTTTAAAGAGCTGATTATATTTAAATATTGTTTTCTTGAAAACCTTTACCATTTTCCAAATTATCCATTTTTTAAAAACATTTTCATCTTTATTCCATATTTTGACTATTATTCGAAGATTTTACCATTTTTTCGAAGTTTTTATTATTTTTTTTTTCGGAATTTCTACTTTTAGGTGGTAAACTTAACATTTATTTGAACGATTAAAAAATTCGACTCATTTCCAAAAATTTTCACTTTTCTGAAAAATTGAATTTTCTTCAAAACTTCGACTTTTGAAATTTTCGAAACTTTTTCAGAATGTTCACTTTTTTAAAAATGTTGACTCTTTATCATTATAATTTGGGTTTCTTTTGAAAATTCAATTGTCGAAATGTCGAAATTTTCAAAAAAAAAGTGGAAACCTTGAAAAACGTTCGAAAATTTTCAAGTTTCTTTTCGAAATTTCGATATTATTGCCAAATTTTGCATTTCAGTGCAAAAATTGATCTTTTTATAGAGCTGATTATATTGAAATATTATTTTCGTGAAAACCTTTACCGTTTTCCAAAATATCCACTCTTTTTTTTAAACATTATCACTTTTATTTCAAATGTTGACTATTTTTCGAAGAATTTACTATTTTTCGAAGTTTTTATTATTTTTTCCGGAACTTCTACTTTCATGTGGTAAACACGACTTTTATTTGAACGATTAAAAAATTCGACTTATTTCCGAAAATTTCCACTTTTCTGAAAAATTGAATTTTTTTTCAGAAAAGTGGAAATTTTCGGAAATAAGTCGAATTTTTTTTTCTGAAAAATTGAATTTTTTTCAGAATTTCAAAAGTCGAAATTTTGAAAAAAAAATTTAAAAACCTTTTTCAGAATGTTCACTTTTTTAAAAATGTCGACTTTTTGGGCTTCTTTTGAAAATTGAATTGTCGAAATGTCGAAATTGTCAAAAAAAAAGTGGAAACTGAAAAAGGTTCGAAAATGTTCAAGTTTCTTTTCGAAATTTCGATATCATTGCCAAATTTTGCATTTCATTGCAAAAATTTCGAGAATAAGATTAACATATTCGAAAAACTTAAAAAAGATCGAAGTTTACACAAAAAGTTGAAATTTTGAAAAACGTTTAAATTTAGCCGAAAATAGTCATAACTTTCAGAAGTAATCAAAATTAATGATTAATTCTGAAAGTTGTGACTGCTTTCGGCGGAATTTAAACTTTTTTCAAAATTTAAACTTTTTGTGTAAACTTCGACTATTTTTTTTAAATGTTTCGGAAATATTGACCTTGTTCTCAATTGCAATTGCAATCAAATGCATTTGGAAATGATATCGAAATTTCGAGAAAAAACTTGAAAACGTCTAAAGAAAATGTTCCTCGACATTTCAAGTTAAACATCGTTAAGTGCCAAATTGAAGTCAATATTTCGAGTTTAAAACTTAAATGTCAAGAAATTAATATGTATTATTATGAAAAAAAAAAAGAATTTTAACCATCTGTAAAAATTTGAATTAATTCGTATGGAGACTCGTTCATCAACGACGTCAGCTCTCAGCGCATATAGGCAACTTTAAATACAACTGCGTGTATCATGGTATACATTTTAAGTGGTTTTTAATGCCTACATTTACCAGCTTGAAGGCAGGTAATTGAGCACAGAGAGAATTTTGAAAAATTTTCTTTTTATGCTCACTTACGTATTATGGAAAACAAATGTGTGAAATTTGAAGCACCTACATGCACTGGTTTATTCTGTGCGTTGTCTGTGAATCAGTAATTGAGCACAGAGAGAATTTTGAAAAATTCTCTCTTTATGCTCACTTACGTATTATGGAAAACACATGTGTGATATTTGAAGCAGCTACACGCACTGGTTTATTCTGTGCGTTATCTGTTAGTCAGTAATTGAGCACAGAGAGATTTTTAAAAAATTCTCTCTTTATGCTCACTTACGTATTATGGAAAACACATGTGTGAAATTTGAAGCACCTGTACGCGCTAGTTTATTCTGTGCGTTGTCGGTTAGTCGGTAATTGAAATACAAATCTTGTCCCCTAAAACTAGGGAAGGGTAAAAAACACAACAAAGGTTGCTCTAACGCGTTTCGATAGCCAAGCTATCATCTTCAGAGAGATACTTAGATACTTAGTCAGTGTTTAAAGATTTATTAGGCAGATGGGGGTTAGTTTAGTCACCACAAAATCAATTTTAGTTAATACATCGTCTGAGGCAGCTTTTTCAAATGATACCTCACACGATATATTAACTAAAATTGATTTTTCGGTGACCAAACTAGCCCCCCATTTACCTAATAAATCACTGACTAACAGACAATGCACAGAATAAACTGCTGTGTGTAGGTACTTGAAATTCCACAGATGTGTTTTCCATAATACGTAGGTGAGCACAAAAGAGAGATTTTTTTTTAATCTTCTCTCTGTGCTCACCTAAGGAACCTAAAATATATTTTTTTCATAATTTTCGGTTCAGTCGTCTTAGATACATCCAAAAATGTCTAAAAAATGATTATGCAAGTGGAATGCAACCTAGACTAAAAATCATGTAGCCCTCCAGGCGGCGTGTATAGTGAATCATAGGTAGCTGAACTGCCAACAGTTGAAACACTGGCACCTAGCGAAGCGGTTGCTCTCTAGGAAAAAGTTTCCAGAAGACAAGGATTCTAATGCACAGACCAATAGGTTTCCAAACTTCGAATCTAATAAATGTTCAAACCTATTGGTCTGTGCATTATAGGTTCCTTTTAAGTTAAGGCACCCCAAACACAGATATACCTCTGCTAAACTATTTGCAACCCAAGTTTTAAGAGAGAATATATACCTATTGGTCTGTGCATTAGAATCCTTAAAAAATGATTGTTTCTACCTCTGATCTTCTAGGTTTCCAAAGATAAAATTTAGATTTTAATAGAATTGGTAGATACTAGATCATAGCTTATGTATTTAATTTCAATACTGTAATAGTTGTTGAGAAAAAAATATTTTATGTTAGAATGGGTGCTTGCTTTCCAAGGCTTTGTGGTCTACGTAAAATAAGTTGTTAATACAGTTTATTAGTTATCTATATAGTATTAATTTTTTAATTAAAGAACATTATTTAGCCGAAGGATAGTGTCGTTAACATTATTTCATTTAGATGAATATTTTCGAAGTTAGCACAGGTTTATTAATTATACACAACATTGTAATTGTGGGTCAGCGCGACCTGAGTCGATCTCATTTGTATTTAGACTTTTTCCAAGAATTTTTTACATATGTTTAGACCTTAAACAGATTTGTTAGAAATACTTATTTTCGACAAGCATAAATAATAGTCCTGAATCCATAGTCCATTTATTCAACGAAATTAAGTCTTATAATGAAGCATTATAATCGTATTTTTCACAACTGCTCCTTTACTCCTTTTGAAGTCAAAAAATATATGACTGAAATGGATTTTAATCAGAGCGGATCAAATGCGACTTTCCAGCAACCGGACAGAATAAATTCTTGCATTTGAAGAGGAACATTTTTAAGTCTTTAACGTCATTTAATTTTTCGCTAATTCAACATGTAGCTAACACTCTTCATTTCCTTTTTTTCACGTACCTTGTCACATTTGAAACTACTTCAGCTACTTTTTTGTATTGTAATAATAAACAATGCAGCAGACACTACAGTAAAACTTCATGAAAATCTAACGACCGAAGCAAGCAATTTGTAACGCTGAAAAATACTGCCAGCAATTTGTCACACACTTTTTCTGAATTTAAAACTTTTCAAGCAAACAACACGTTGGCACATTCCCCTATAAAAATTAGTTTACTTATACAGTAACCGCGTTACTGTGACATGAACTCCTCTGTTGTATGTGGGTCATCCACACGTTTTTCCTGGCGTTGCTTACGTCTCAATGTAGCCAGGTAATTCACGAAATTGTGTCACTCGGAATTTGCAGCCCTATTAATCACTCTTTCGTTTTTAGCCACCGATACCGGGCAGGTGATTCGACCATAATTCAACTAACTTTTAGAACGTGCTCCCATAACACTTGACTAAAACCTAAACTGGATATAAATGTTTAGGAAACACGCAACCGTAAATAAGAAGTATTATTGCTGTTGGGAAATGCAACCTTATTTGAATAAGGACGTGAATATTTGTCTACGAAACTACTCCAGTAAACTACGAGGCTATGTTTCCAGTTATTTCAGTTCAGTTACTCTATTTTGGGGCAAAAATTGTCGTTTAAAAGTTTTCGTAACAGCGATAAAAGTGATGCTCGCTTCTATAAAATTAGTTCACACTTTTAAATAATAGATACCACCACTTTACCTTTGTGATCCAGCGCATTGGGGATACCAGTGAATAAAGTCGTTTTTTATGTTAAAATTAATATTTGATATTGATTCTAAGAAGCGGCTTTTATTCAGCGCTGTTGACTTTCCAACCTCGCCATCAACATTCCAAAACTCCAACATTAAAAAAGTTATCATTTTGAAGGCATTGTGATATGCGCAAACTAATAGGTTTCAACACATTCATTAATTTTAAGTTTGGAAGCCAAACACCGGTTTCGATTTATTTTGTTAGCTCACGTCAGTTTGTTCGAATGCCAATAAATGTTCCTGCAAGTAAGTAGTATAGAATCAACAGACGTCGCCCGTGTAATTCTTAATACTACCGCCACCTATTGATCCATAGAGAAACTATGACCAACGCGAACAAGTGCCGCAAGCAAATAGAATACAACTTGGACGCCTAGATGTTGCATTCTATTTGCATTTTCGTTCCAATTAAATTTTTTAAATGGCATACTTTTGGAAATCAAGAAATATGAATTTTTGAACTGCACCATCAGCAAACCTACAAAAAGGGAAGTTAAAAAGGAAAATTTAATTCCCAATAAAATGAAAGGAATGTTAGTGCTATTTCCAACTAAAACACTCGAGCTCAGTACACAACAAAGTATAAAGTGCATTTAAGAGTGAAATTGAGACGAAAAACACTCTAATTTCATTGGCTCCGCCGATACGAACCATAAAATGTAAATTATTTTTATTTTACGACCAAGTCTATTGTGATAGAGCTATATGAGCATATTTTAGAGTTCGGAAGTCAGCCAACTTTGTCACGTAACGGGGAATGCACTCGGGCCATTAAAACGTCCCAGATTAAAAGTTTTGCAAGTCGCTCGTGTTGTTGGCATATTTTCATTTTAGAGCATGGAACTTACCGGGTCGGCGTTCTCTTGTGAATGGACAGCAGCCCCCGTGGAATGTCGCCGCAATTTATTATATTTTATGACCCGCACTCAATTTGAACTTAGAATGTACGCCGGTAGGTTCTTTATCTTATCGTTGGAGACTTTTGTTAAGGTAAGAGTGATTTTTCGTCTGTGATAACTCTATGAAATTGGGTGATATTTTTGCAGATCGTCAAATCGTCTTGGTCTTATTTTGCAGTACTTCATCATGTTCAAACTGTCAAAGAGTAAAATTAGTACGTTGGAACTTTACATGGTTGAACCTAGTTGATAAGAAAAATAGTTATCTCTTTTTAACATAGCTTTAGTGGAAATATAATGATGATGATGAAATGTGAACTTCATACTCATACCTCCATTAAAGAATAGGATGCATCCCACGAATTTCTGAAGACAATGGGAAATTTTGTGAAAAATTCCTATCTTCGCAAAAAGCTAAAATTAAAAAAATTGAAAAATTAAAGTGAGAGTTTCAAAAAAAATGAAATTTTGGAAAAAGGTTGAAATCAAAAAAATCGATTCATTTAACATATTTAAGAAAGTAGTGGCCATGTCAATAGTGAGTGAGATCAGGTGACATACCAGCAACTTTCTCTCATAATTTTAATCGATCAAAAAAAGTTGTCGAAATTATCAAAATAACTTCAAATAACATACGAAATTATCTGATTGCGGTTAAGAATTCGGATATTTTTATTTCGGATACCCGACAGTTTTGGTTACGGTTACGGAACTCCACAACATCCCTACTTTATATGAATGTGAATCCAAGCCACAAAATAACAATTTCAAAGTGTTATTGAACGAGAAATTGCTTAAAACTTGAACAAATAGCGAAGAGGCTTCTCTATTTTTACCTTTTTGTGGCGATGTCGTTTTTGCACAAGTCTGTGCATCTTTCGTTGACGTAACCATTCCTTGTGAAATAACGCAACTGACTGCATTGAATTTGAGTCGATGCTCGAGTAAAATAAGCGAATGATTAATGATTAAAGTTATCAATGTTCTCCGAATCTGGCAGGTCCATTATTAATGATCATTAGTAAAATCTTCCTTGGTTTTGTATTTGCAACAGTGAAGGCCAAGTTATTGGTTTAAGTTAATAGTTGTGCAGCTGGGTCCCCACTATTGTTTTCATATTTCTAGATAATTTACACCTTAAGTTTAAAAACTCATTTATCATTCACTAATAACTAATGTCTTTTAAGAAGCCAATCTTTTCTTAATGAGAGAATCTTTCCAACGCAAGTAGTAATGGTGAAGCGCACTTCAAAAATTGAAATACAAATCTTGTATCCTGAATCCAAATAAAATTCAAAAACACAACAAAGGTTGCTCTAACGCGTTTCGATAGCCAAGCTACAACTTCTGATTTCTCTGAAGATGATAGCTTGGCTATCGAAAAGCGTTATAGCAACCTTTGTTGTGTTTCTTAATCTTTCTTGGTTTCGGGAGACAGGATTTGAATTTCAACTTAAGTACTAAAGAAACTTCAACAACTGAATTAAGAATATACTTGGTTAACAGTTGTTTAAGAGATCTTCTTCTTACATATTCTCTATATTGTTGTTAAGAGTGATTTCATTTTGAAGAACTTTTCATCGTACATTTTGAAAGCTTGTTTTCCAGAACTCAAGCAAAAGTATTCTTTATATGGCAGATACCGGACTTTTGTCTGCATCAAAAAAAAATTCCTCGGTCACTTTTTTGAAAATTCCGACTTTTTTTGAAGATCTATTCGATTATTATATAGAATTTCGACTTATTTCGAAAATTTCGATATTTTAAAATATCCACATTTTTTTCACAATATCAAGCTTTTCTTCTTCCGACCCCCAAAAGTTCAACTTTCTCGAAATTAACCTAAGTTTGAAAATTTCGACTCTTTTCGTAATTTTTACTTTTTGAAAATTCCGACTTCTTTAAAACTTCACGTGACCTTGACGCGTGCTACCTCGACATCACATAACCTTAAACACGTGACCTTAAACACGTGCGACCTTACCATCACGTGACCTTGAATACATGCAACCTTGACCTCGCGTAACGTTAGATGCGTGCAATCTCGACATCGTATGACCTTGAACATACGCGATCTTGAC
The DNA here is from genome assembly GCA_028583605.1 of Dastarcus helophoroides. Classification (NCBI taxonomy): domain Eukaryota; kingdom Metazoa; phylum Arthropoda; class Insecta; order Coleoptera; family Bothrideridae; genus Dastarcus; species Dastarcus helophoroides. The sequence continues at coordinate 43,076,064 of CM053327.1, read as the reverse complement.
TCCGCTTGACCTTGAACACATGCGAACTTCATCCTGCGTAACCTTGAACACCTGAAATCTTATCCTTGTGCGACCTTGAACACACGTGACCTTGACCCCGTGTGACCTTCACATTGTGTGGCCTTGACCCCATGTGACCTTAACATCGTGTGATATTGACCTAGTATGACCTTCACATTGTGTGACTTTGACCCAGTGTTACTTTGACATTGCGTGACCTTGACCACGTATGACCTTGACCTCATATGACTTTGGCCTTGTATGACCTTGACACCGTGTGGCTTTACCATGGCGCAACCTTGACCTCGTATGACCTTGACTTCGTGTGACCTTGACCTTGTATGACCTTGATCATATATGGCCTTGACCCTGTATGACCTTGATCCTGTGTGGCCTTAACCTCGTGTGACCTTCACATTGTGTGACCTTGACCCCCATATGACCTTAACAAGGCATGATCTTAACCTCATATGACCCTTACCATACACGACCTTGACCTCGTATGACCTTAACCTCATATGACCTTGACCTTGCATGACCTTGACCTCGTATGACCTTAACCTTATATGGCCTCGGCCCTGTATGACCTTGACCTCGAATTGCTTTGACCACGTGTGACCTTTACATTGCGTGAGCTTAATTATTTACAATTTCGACTTATTTTGAAAATTTTGATATTTTAAAATATCCACATTTTTCACAATGTCAAGCTTTTCTTCTTCGACTCCCAAAAGTTCAACTTTCTCGAAATTAACGTAAGTTTAAAAAATTTTGACTCTTCGTAATTTTTATTTTTTGAACATTCCAACTTCTTTAAAATTTTGCAGCATTTGGATATATTTTGATTTTCTTTTTAGAAAACTTTTCTTTTTATCATTTTGTCTTTATTTTTTTGTTTTTATTTGGTGGAACGGACTGGTCCTTGGTTATCTTCAAAAATTGAAATACAGAACTTGTTCCCTGAAACCAAGAAAGATTAAAAAACATAACAAACCTTACTCTAGCAACGTTTGTTGTGTTTTCTAATCCTTGAAAATTCTGTATTTTAATTTTTGTCTTTATTAAAAATTTTGTTCTTTGAAAATTTCAAATTTGCTTAAAGTTTTGTTTGTAAAACTATCAAAAAAATCGAAATTTTTAAAGAAGTTCCAAAATTTCGACTTTTTTGGTAATTTCGATTCTTTCTTAATATATTTACTTTTCGAACATTTCAGATCTATTTGAAAACTTGCCACTGACAATTTTTAATGTCGAGTTTTTTGAAAGGTTGAATTTTTTTCAAAATTTCGATGTTACTGCTGAATTTATTCTTCTTTCGTAAAATTCGACTTTTTGTCAAAATTCAAAAACTTTGGGCTTTTATCATGTTTTCGACTTTTTTCAAAATTTGTACTTTTTTCAAATTTTCGATTTCTTTTTAGGTTTCGACTTTTCTAAAAATGTGTACTTTTGGAAGTCTCGATTTTATTTTGAAAATTTCTACTTTTCAAGGTTTAGATTTTTTCCAAAATTCAGACTTTTTTTAAAAAATATCGACATTTTCTCAAACTATCGAGAATCTTTTTAAAATAAATAACGAGGATTTTTCCAAAATTTCTACTTTTTTGTTTCTCTCGCAAAACTTCCATTGTAAATGCAACATTTCAACTCTTACTGGAAATTTCTCCTTTTTTTCGAAATTTAAGAGAACAGTTTGCTTCACGCTATCTGGTTTTAACACGACCTTGAGTTCTCAAGACATGTGACTTTAAACTCACATGAGCTCAAGGCCACGTGTGCTTTAAGTTCATGTGATCTTCATCTCTTGAAATAGAGTTCGTTCGACCTTGAAATCAAGTGACGTTGAAGTCACGCGACTTTAAGTTAAGGTGACCTTGAACTCAAATAACCTTGAGTTATGCTGACTTGAACTCACATGACTTAAGAGCTAACGTGACCTTAAATACATGCGACATTCACCTCCACGTGACCTTAAAGACGTGCAACCTTGACAGCATGTGACCTTAAACACGTGTGACCTTACCATCATGTGAGCTTGAACACATGCAACCTTGACCTAATATGATCTTGACCTTGTGTGACCTTGATTTTATGTTACCTTGACCTCGTATGAACTTTGCCTTGTATGACCTTGACCTTGAGTGATTTTGACCCTGTGTGACCTTGACCTCGTATGACCTTGACCTCGTATGACCTTGGCCTTGTGTGACCTTGACGTCGTGTGACCTTGACATCGTGTAATTTTGACCTCGTGTGATTTTGACCTTGTGTGACCTTGACCTTGTGTGACCTAGACCTTGTGTGACCTTTAACTTGTATGACCTTTACCTTGCATGTCATCGACCTTGTATGGCCTTGACCTTGCATGACTTTGACATTGCGTGAGCTTGAACACGCGCGAACTTGAACGTATTCGATTTTACCTAACGCAACCTTGGCCGCACGTGACCATATATGACCTTGACCTTGTGTGACCTTAATATTATATGATCTTGATCTTGTGTGAACTTGATCTTGTCTGACCCTGACCTTTTGTGACCTTGACCTTGTGTGACCTTGATCTTGTATGGTCTTGATCTTGTGTAACCTTGATTTTGTATGTCATTGACCTCGTATGGCCTTGACCTTGCATGACTGACATTGCGTGAGCTTGAACACGTGCAAACTTCGTATTCGATTTTGAACATATGCGACCTTGACCTTATATGACCCTGACCTTGTGTGACCTTGACTTAATATTGCCTTGACCTCGTGTGACCTTGACTTAATATTGCCTTGACCTCGTGTGACCTTGACCGTGTGTGATTTGACCTTGTGTGACCTTGACTTTGTGTGATCTTGAACTTGTGTGTCATTGACCTCGTATGGCCTTGACCTTGCATGACTTTGACATTGCGTGAGCTTGAACACGCGCGAACTTGAACATATTCGATTTTACCTAACGCAACCTTGGCCGCACGTGGCCTTGAACATATGTTACCTTATGATAAAACAGTTAGTTGTGTAAGTGTTTCTGACAATTTATTACATTTAAGTATTTTCCGAATACACGTCAAGTGTTGACAAATAGTCGATCTTTTTTTATATAGTCGATTATTAAAAAAAAATTGAAAGCTGGAAGTCAAAACTTTCAAAAATGTAGGAAATTTTTGAAAAAGTTTAAAATTTAAAAAGTTGACATTCAAAAAAAGGTTAAACATTTTAAACAAAAGTCAAAATCTTAAAAATTAATTCAAATTTTGAAAAATCTTGAAATGAGATTTTGAAGAAAACGATTATTTTTCAAAATAATTAAAAATATAAAAATAAGACAACGTTTTCAAGAAATTTCAAATTTTCTAAACAAGTAGAAATTTTGAAAAAAATAGATGAAATTTTGGAGTCGAGATTTTCAAATAAATTAAAAATTTTGAAAATAATCGGAGATTTTGAAAAATCTTCAAAATATTCAAGAAGAATAACATTTTGATCCAATTTTAAAGTTATAATTTTCATAAAAAGTTTAAATTTTGAAAAATGTCAAAATTTTAAAAATTAAAAAAATTAAGATTTCTGGGGAAAAAACCAAAATGTTTAAAAAAATCTAAACTTTTAAAAAGCAGACATTTTCAAAAAATTCGTAAATGAAAAACATGAAAAATTTTCAAAAACATTCGAGATGGTGTTCAAGCCCACGCAATGTCAAGATCATGCAAGGTCAAGGCCACACGAGATCAATGCCACACAAGGTCAAGGTCATATAATGTCAAGGTCATACAATGTCAAGGTCATATAAGGTCAAGGTTATACAATGTCAAAGGTCATATGAGGTCAAGATCCTATAAGATCAAGGTCATATAAGGTCAAGGTCATGCGAGGTCATGGTCATACAAGGTCAAGATCATACAATGTCAAGGCCATATAAAGTCAATGTCACACAAGGTCAAGGCCTCACAAGGTCAAGGTCATATGTAGCCAAGGTTACACAAGGTCAAGGTCGCATGTGTTTAAGGAACATAGTTCAAGGCCACGTGCGGCCAAGGTAGCGTTAGGTAAACGTTGAACACGTTCAAGGTTGCGCGTGTTCAAGCTCACAAAATGTCAAGGTCGTGCAAGGTCAAGGCCACACAAGGTCAAGGTCATACAATGTCAAGGTTATACAATGTCGAAGGTCATATAGGGTTAAGGTCATATGAGGTCAAGGTCATATGGGATCAAGATCATATGCGGTCAAGGTCATACAAGGTCAAGGTCATACAAGGTCAATGTCGTACAAGGTCAAGGCCATATAAAGTCAATGTCACACAAGGTCAAGGCCTCACAGGGTCAAGGTCATATTAGCCAAGGTCACACAAGGTCAAGGTCGAATGTGTTTAAGTGATGGTAAGCTCACGCGTCACGTAAGGTTTAAGGTCACGTAATGTCAAGGTCAAGGAAATTTTTAAAAAGTTCGAAATTTTTAAGAAAGTCGAAATTTTTAAAAAATCTCAGCTTCAAAAAACTACATTTTCAAAATAATGAACATTTTTAAAAAGCAAAAAATATTCAACCAAGTCGAAATTCTCAGAAAACTCGATATTAAAAAAAATGCAAAAAATTAAAAAAGTTAAAATTAAAAAAATCGAATTTTTCCAAAGTACAATATTTCAAAAGGAGAAAGTACAAATCGAAATTTCAGAAATATAAGTCCAAATTTTCAAAAGCAGTAATTTTGGAGAAGTATAAATTTTTAAAAAGAGCCCAAATTTTGACAAGAAGTCGAAATTTGACCAGAAGGCCAAGTTTGGCAAGAGAAACATTAACAAAAATTGTCTTAAGTTTTCAAAGAAATCTGAAATTCTCGAAAAGGAAAAGTTTTAAAAAATGTCAACATTTTCAAATAGGCGAATTTTTGAAATGTAAAAGTTTGGAAGTCGCGTATTTAAAAAGAGCGAAAATTAAATGAAAGATTAAAAAAATCGAAATTTAAAATGCAGTTGAAATTTTAAAATGAAGTCGAAGTTTTGAGAAAAATTCATACCTTCACAAAAGCCGAAATAAAAAAAAATAGAAATTCAAAATGAAAAAATTTCAAAAAAATCGAAATAGGTATTTGGAAAATTTTAAATACAAACGGAGGTTGTTCTAACGCGTTTCGATAGCCAAGCTAGCATCTTCAGAGAAATAATGGTCCCCTGAAACCAAGAAAAATTAAAAAATACAACAAAGATTGCTCTTTGTTGTGTTTTTTAATCTTTCTTGGTTTCAGGGGACAAGTGTCTCTCTGTTTGACTATCGAAACGCGTTAGAGCAACCTCTGTTGTGTTTTTTAATCTTTATTGGTTTCAGGGGGCAAGATTTGTATTTTAATTTTTGAAGATAACCAAGGACCAGTCCGCTCCACAAAAAAAAAATTGGAAAAATGTCGACTGTAGGTTTGAAACGATTTTAGCACTAAAGATAAAAACGTAAAAGTTAACAATGATGCAAGTTATATTTGTTTTGTTGTAACTTAAAACTTCATAGACTTGTATAAACTTTAGTACTTAAACAGGCTGCTCTACCATCCATCAAACTCAGGTTTAATTCATGCTGCAACAACCGAAAGCTTCTAAAGTTTCAATCGATGATTGACACTTTTGTTCCTGTTAGCACTTTCTGGCATCTAATAAATGTAAGTTTCGGCGATGTTGTAAGCTCATTTTTTTAATATTACGCTCTTTGATTACCTAGATGTGTCGTTATCGTTCAAAATAACACAATGTGGCAAAGAGTATATTGTTACAATTAACCAACAGAACAAAATCGAATTATTTGAATAATTTTGTTATTGAAATTGCAACAAATAAAACATTTGTAAAACGGTTCTTTATTTTGTTTAATTTACACCCGTGAACGTCATTTTGTGCAAGTTCCAAATGGAGACAAAAAATCTTAAAAACCTGAATATAATTTAAATGTCTTCGATTCTTTAGTGAAGCTGAAACTTTATCGGCCATCCGTTCTTTTCATTTGCAAGTAAATTGCTGCAGACTACTGCTTTAGAATTTAAAAGAACAGTTATATGTTGAGAAAAGCGATTTCTGACACACTAAAGCTCGCAAGCACTTTACGATGTATTATTATATTTCCCAAGAGAAAGAGAAAAATTCAGAAGTTAATCCATCTTACCTAACAACGCCTGAAACAGCCGTGACTTGAAGATGCGAATCACACGTTCGATAGCCAACCGCAGCTGCTTATCCTGAGGTTTGACGAGCTTAGAATGGTAATCCTCCAGAAGTTCAAGAGCACGGTGTGCTTCTAAAAGGAAACAACAGAAAAATAATTAGAGTCTGCATCTACTTTTAAATAAATCTAATCCTAATTAGTATAATGCGAAAGCGTTGGCTTTTTGCGGCTCAGTTACTGGACCAAAATCGATAAAAATTGGTATAGAAGATCCTTGCAATCCAGGATTCTTTTTGTTGCGAAAAACGTCCCCAAACTATCCAGAAAGCTTAGGTGATATTCGACAGCGTCATATAACATAATTTGATGGTGTCATTCCTAGTTAACACTGTACTGAAGGTAATTTTTCATCCAGAGACTATATTCATCCCATTTCGCGAACGCAGTTCCTGTTAATAGCTAATTCTCCATAAAACTAACGCGCATATTAATGGAGAGTTAAGCTTTACGCACATAAATGATTTTGTTACTAAAGCGCACTTTCAAATATTTGTATAAATGTAAACTATTAAGTATTCCAATCAGGTTCATATTTACCGTCCAATAGGTTAGAAAATTGTTGTGACGAAATTACTTGGGGATAAATTATTCGGGATAATTGGTCAAAGGATAAAAAGATTAGGAGGCGATATATGGAAGAGGCAATAAGGAAAAGCCCTTCCGGTAGTTGGTCATCGGGGTTTTCTTATAATTCACAACAATTTGATCCCTTTTCATTTCAATTCCACCAACTCCCCTGCTTCCCATCCGTAATGCGATAAAATTTTCTGTTTTCTATTGGCAGCTTCCAGGATTCAATCTACTAAGTGTTTACTGTTAAGGGATTTATCGGACAGTATAAGATAGAGTAAAACGATTTTAAAACGATGTTTTGCCCAGATTCAATACAAGCTACAAGCGAATAAATGTGAGATATACCGAAGAATTTAATTCTGTTGGCTACCATATTACTTGGGGCCAAGAAAGAGTCAGTTGCAGTCTACAATAGAAGTTCTAATGTGTCTTGCAATTGAAAAAATGGAAAGATAGTGCATTCTTGAAACTCTCTCATTCTTAATAAGGTTAAATCTTAAGTAGTGCGTTGATTTGCCTGAATTTTAACTTCGGCCAACTGTGGCCAAACTCATTTGTGCAATGTCTCCTATTCATCCGTGGTGGTGACGCCCGCGTTTTCGTTATTTTTAGGCTTTCAGGGCGCTTTTAGAGCGCCGTCTCCTATTCATCCGTGGGGTGACGCCCGCGTTTTCCTTATATTAGCGCTCTAAAAAGCTTTTAAAGCGCCCGTGACCCTTGCTCCTGGAGTTTACTTTTTCTGAAAATATGGATTCCAATGCTGGGAATCCCCACGCATTTCTGATCTGCGATCACTTTGGGAACGTTGCGTAGCTTACGTTACCACCAGATCGATTTCAAAGCCGCCAAATAATATTGTCTTCGAACGTGATTTCCGGCTCTTTTCCCTTGTCGGGTAGCTGTTTCCTTTTGCAAAATTGTAAGGGCCTTAAATTCCGGGCAGTTTCTCAGAACCGTATACCAATATACAGGGTGTCCCAGGACTGAAGGGGGATTTTTTTTAATTTGTGGTGTTATGAAAAAAAGTTATTCTTTATAAAGATTTCTGCTTGATTTTGAATCACTGAAAATGGCATTATTTTGTTAAATTTTTATACGGGAAGGTGTCTCTCTGAAGATGATAGCTTGGCTACCAAAACGCGTTAGAGCAACGCAACTTCTGTTGTGTTTTTAATCTTTCTTGGTTTCAGGGGATAAGATTCGTATTTCAATTTTTGAAGATAACCAAGGACTAATCCATTCCACCAAAAAAAAGAATGAAGGTCAATTATTTGAAAATTTTAAAAAATGACTTTTTTTATTTTTGGTGTTATCGAAAAATATTATTAAAAAATATGCTTTAGAACTAAAAAAAGAATAAAATTTTAGATTTTAATTTATTTTCAGTGGGCACTATTGCACTCTGGGTCTATTCTGCTTTCATGGCAGTTGTTCAAGTTATTCCATAGACCGTTAGGTGACTCTGTACTTGAAAATTTATAATTGACCCCTCTGTATAAAAAATAGACAAAATAATGTCATTTTCAGTGATTTGAGATTAATCAGGGGTATTTATAAGGACTGATTTTTTTCTCGTAAATCCACAAATAAAAAAGAAACCGCTTTTCAATACCCCATCTTGGAACACTCTGTAGGGTGTATCTTCTATTCATCCGTGGTGGTGACGCTCGCATATTCGTTACTTTTAGGCTCCTCGGGCGCTTTTATAGCGTGATTTTAATTGAAATGAAAGAATTTCGTGCCTTCAAAATACCTACTAATCTTGCTACTCCCAAAAAATGCGAAATGATGTTTTTTTTTAAATATAAAACTTTGTTTTGGAATAGACCATTGCCTGCTTTTTTTTAAACATGAAATTAATCTACCAAAGGTTTACAAATTTAGCCATAGACCGATGCATGTTCCAGAATGAGTGGAAGCGGAGGTATCACTTCAGAAAGTCGTTATAGTTATATCCATTTTCGTATTTGACTAGTTTAATATTCTGTAATGAACCAGACGAGTATTCGTCTATAAGGGTTAAAATTTTAGGATTAGGTGTTAGTATCTCTCTGAAGGTGATAGCTTTGCTGTTGAAACGCGTTAGCTTTGTTGTGTTTTTTAATAATTGAAATACAGAACTTGTCCCCTCAAACCAAGAAAGATTAAAAAACACAACAAAGGTTGCTCTAACGCTTTTCGACAGCCAAGCTGTCATCTTCAGAGAAAAACTAACATCTAATGTTAAAATTAACCCTTATATACTAAGAATACTCACTTCGTGCGTGATCGGCCGCACCCGAACGCGCATGCGCATCCAATTATACACGTCGTTATGTCACAATTCCTTATCTATCGACCTGAACTATTTTTAACAGAGGTGAATGACCTAAAGGTCCAGCGCAACCATTCAGGTTGTTTCCAGCCTTATGGATGGCTAAGCTCTCACATGCATTTAACATATAATTTTTATTAATTAATCTTAACAATTTAATATTATTATCTATCCTATGATCTAATTCAAAAGCATGTCGAACCACACTTGACTTCTCAGTTCTTCAGTACCTCAAATGAGCCAAATGTTCTTTCAGTCGGATTTTAAGAGATCGTCTAGTTTGCCCGACATACTTTTGAGGAAAAAAAAGTGTTTTTTAATATTTATTGATTTCAGGGGACAGGCGAATGCCTATCAACATTTAAAATTCTATTTTTTTAATTCAAGGGATTTATAAAAACGGCCAAAAATAAATCTAATTTCAATTACACTCGGCTGAAGTCATATGGATTCTTAGCAATAAAAGTTATGCTGTTGGCATGTGCGGCAAAAGAAATAAAATACATTTAGAATTTAATCAACAATACCCAACTCGGCTCTATATTACTTACTTTAAGACGCACATTTGTTATAATTAATGTCGTCTTATCAACCCCTGCGAAAAGGTCACGAACTCAACTGCTTCGGTACAACCTCTTGTCACGACTAGACCAATACAAATGAATGAAAGTTTATTTACTTTATATTTAGTTTCTTAGCTTCAAAATTGTAGCATTTGCTGTATTTTAAATCATATTTTGTTTTTAACACGTTTTTATTAATTTGCTTCCTTGTCTGTGTATAGCTTTGATTGAAAAATATACTCAATCGACGTTTGACGTTCGATACAAAGTTTGCAAATGATTTTATACCTAATGAACTAGAGACTTCAAATTCTAAGCTTAGCTTAGAACCGGAAAACAATTCAATATTTTAATCCAAATGACAATTCTTGCGAAAATTAAAATAAATGATTTTTAAGAAAGGAACACAGCCTAGTTAGTTATCTGTCTGTCTGTCTGACTATCTGTCTATCTGTCTGTCTATCTGTCTATCTGTTTATCTGTCTATCTATCTATCTATCTGTCTGTCTATCTGTCTATCTGTCTATCTGTCTATCTGTCTATCTGTCTATCTGTCTATCTGTTTATCTGTCTGTCTATCTATCTAGATGTCTGTCTGTCTTTCTGTCTTTCTGTCTTTCTGTCTTTCTGTCTTTCTGTCTTTCTGTCTTTCTGTCTTTCTGTCTTTCTGTCTTTCTGTCTTTCTGTCTTTCTGCCTTTCTGTCTTTCTGTCTTTCTGTCTTTCTGTCTTTCTGTCTTTCTGTCTTTCTGTCTTTCTGTCTTTCTGTCTTTCTGTCTTTCTGTCTTTCTGTCTTTCTGTCTTTCTGTCTTTCTGTCTGTCTGCCTGTCTATCTATCTATCTGTCTGTCTCTCTGTCTATCTATCTATCTATCTATCTATCTGTCTGTCTGTCTGTCTATCTGTTTATTTGTCTGTCTATCTATCTAGATGTCTGTCTGTCTTTCTGTCTTTCTGTCTTTCTGTCTTTCTGTCTTTCTGTCTTTCTGTCTTTCTGTCTTTCTGTCTTTCTGTCTTTCTGTCTTTCTGTCTTTCTGTCTTTCTATCTGTCTATCTGTCTGCCTGTCTATCTATCTGTTTGTCTCTCTGTCTTTCTGTCTTTCTGTCTTTCTGTCTTTCTGTCTTTCTGTCTTTCTGTCTTTCTGTCTTTCTGTCTTTCTGTCTTTCTGTCTTTCTGTCTTTCTGTCTTTCTGTCTTTCTGTCTTTCTGTCTGTCTGCCTGTCTATCTATCTATCTGTCTGTCTCTCTGTCTATCTATCTATCTATCTATCTATCTGTCTGTCTGTCTGTCTATCTGTTTATTTGTCTGTCTATCTATCTAGATGTCTGTCTGTCTTTCTGTCTTTCTGTCTTTCTGTCTTTCTGTCTTTCTGTCTTTCTGTCTTTCTGTCTTTCTGTCTTTCTGTCTTTCTGTCTTTCTGTCTTTCTGTCTTTCTGTCTTTCTGTCTTTCTATCTGTCTATCTGTCTGCCTGTCTATCTATCTGTTTGTCTCTCTGTCTATCTATCTATCTATCTATCTGTCTGTCTCTCTGTCTATCTGTCTGTCTCTCTGTCTATCTATCTATCTATCTACCTATCTATCTATCTATCTATCTATCTATCTATCTATCTATCTATCTATCTATCTATCTATCTATCTATCTATCCATCTATCCATCTATCCATCTATCCATCTATCCATCTATCCATCTATCCATCTATCCATCTATCCATCTATCCATCTATCCCTCTATCCCTCTATCCCTCTATCCCTCTATCCCTCTATCCCTCTATCCCTCCATCCGTCCATCCGTCCGTCCGTCCGTCCGTCCGTCCGTCCGTCCGTCCGTCCGTCCGTCCGTCCTTCCATCCATCCATCCATCCATCCATCCATCCATCCATCCATCCATCCATCCATCCATCAAAATTATCATCCAAATTATAAATGATTTTGATGAATTGCGGACAAAATGAAGTTATTGGGAATCAGTTTTAAACAAAAAATCAGAAAAACAAACACATTTACGATTTTTGAAAATTACGATGTAATTTCTAGTAAAATATTGGACTTTCTAGAAAATATTCCAAATTTCTAAGTGGAGCTCCAATTTTAAGAGGGAAATTGGAGAAGTTAAAATTTTCAATAAATCATCTATCCATCTATCCATCTATCCCTCTATCCCTCTATCCCTCCATCCGTCCGTCCGTCCGTCCGTCCGTCCGTCCGTCCTTCCGTCCCTCCGTCCCTCCGTCCATCCGTCCATCCGTCCATCCGTCCATCCGTCCATCCGTCCATCCGTCCATCCTTCCATCCATCCATCCATCCATCCATCCATCCATCCATCCATCCATCCATCCATCCATCCATCCATCCATCCATCCATCCATCCATCCATCCATCCATCCATCCATCCATCCATCCATCCATCCATCCATCCATCCATCCATCCATCCATCCATCCATCCATCCATCCATCCATCCATCCATCCATCCATCCATCCATCCATCCATCCATCCATCCATCCATCCATCCATCCATCCATCCATCCATCCATCCATCCATCCATCCATCCATCCATCCATCCATCCATCCATCCATCCATCCATCCATCCATCCATCCATCCATCCATCCATCCATCCATCCATCCATCCATCCATCCATCCATCCATCCATCCATCCATCCATCCATCCATCCATCCATCCATCCATCCATCCATCCATCCATCCATCCATCCATCCATCCATCCATCCATCCATCCATCCATCCATCCATCCATCCATCCATCCATCCATCCATCCATCCATCCATCCATCCATCCATCCATCCATCCATCCATCCATCCATCCATCCATCCATCCATCCATCCATCCATCCATCCATCCATCCATCCATCCATCCATCCATCCATCCATCCATCCATCCATCCATCCATCCATCCATCCATCCATCCATCCATCCATCCATCCATCCATCCATCCATCCATCCATCCATCCATCCATCCATCCATCCATCCATCCATCCATCCATCCATCCATCCATCCATCCATCCATCCATCCATCCATCCATCCATCCATCCATCCATCCATCCATCCATCCATCCATCCATCCATCCATCCATCCATCCATCCATCCATCCATCCATCCATCCATCCATCCATCCATCCATCCATCCATCCATCCATCCATCCATCCATCCATCCATCCATCCATCCATCCATCCATCCATCCATCCATCCATCCATCCATCCATCCATCCATCCATCCATCCATCCATCCATCCATCCATCCATCCATCCATCCATCCATCCATCCATCCATCCATCCATCCATCCATCCATCCATCCATCCATCCATCCATCCATCTATCTATCTATCTCATTGGTAGTAGAAATCCATCACTCCTTTGCGTTCAATCGACATTTTAGAAAAATTGAGGAGAAGTTTCTAAAACAAGTTATTAATAATTATCTAATAATTTAATATCTAATAATCTAATAATAGTATCTCGTTGAGGATGATAGCTTGGCTTTCGAAACGCTTTAGAACAACCTTTGTTGTGTTTTTTAATCTTTCTTGGTTTCAGGGGACAAGTTCTGTATTTCAATTTTTGAAGATAACCGAGGACCAGTTCGTTCCACCAAAAGAAAATAAATAAATAAATGTCTTCTCAAAATTATAAATGATTTTGATGAATTGCGGACAAAATGAAGTTATTGGGAATCAGTTTTAAACAAAAAATCAGAAAAAACAAACACATTTACGATTTTTGAAAATTACGATGTAATTTCTAGTAAAATATTGGACTTTCTAGAAAATATTCCAAATTTCTAAGTGGAGCTCCAATTTTAAGAGGGAAATTGGAGAAGTTAAAATTTTCAATAAATCATACTAAAAATAAAAACCTAACCTTTCTCAAAAACTTGAGAAATGTTCAAAATTCACAAAAAGTCAAAATTTTCAAAATTCTAATTTTAGGAAACGGCGCAATTTTCAAAAAAATCCAATTTTGAGAAAGAAAAATCGCAATTTTCGAAAAAATTGTTCTTCTCAAAATTTAAAATTTTTGAAAATTACGTTACAAATTACAAAACATATTGAACTTTCTAGAAAACATTCCAAATTTCCAAAGGAAAGTTTTAATTTTAAGAGGAAAATTTAAAAAGTTGAAATTTTAAATAAATCATATTGAAAATAAAAACGTAACCTTTTTCAAAAACTCGAAATCTATCTATCTATCGAAATTTGTCTTCAAGACAGTGCAATGCAGTTGGTGAAGGAGGCGAATGTCCAATGATAAGAGCCGGGTTCGAAGCCCGGTGCCGATCACGCTTTTTTAATTCTATTACACCTCTACTCATAGCTATACACATCAGAAAAGTCAAACACTGTCCATAGGAAGAATGTTAATGAGAGATTTAACGTTGAGAGCTAATAGTGGGATAGATGGGCGGCGCCTTGTATTCTCCTACACCGGTGTAAACAATTCAACGCAGGGCGCAGCGATCAGTGTTAGTGGAGATTTCAGTAATACATCATAGCTTTTAAGGTGTTTTGTTACGGGATTACTACTGGCAGGCAACAACTTTATTAAAATTTGGGTACCATATGCTGTTTGTTCTTTTAGTCCGTTGATTTAATCAAAGTCTAAGGCAAAATAAAACTGATATTCTTTGATAACCAAAATAAACGAGATTTTTTAAACAAAATAAATAATAATTCTAATGAAGAATATAACATAATAACTCTTTAAACATTACAGTATAAGGAGTTCAAATAGTTTGCTAAAATGTCTAAACAAAATTCCAGTCTGTTGTAAAATTCTCGATGAGTTTTTTCTAGCATCTAAACTGGAAGATACGAGCATGCTGCGTCAAAGTAGGGGAATACGTTCAGCGACCGTAGAAAACTATAGAAGGGACAATTCTTAGCGTTTTACATGGACAATAAAAATTTTTCCTTATCTGTATATATACTTAACATTAGAGCATTTTGGTAACCAGACATTGGCATTATGTTACGGAAAATCATAAGATTTGTTTACCCCTAACAAAAATAGCACAACGAGCCCATTTCAACAACAACAAAAATGCAGAATGTTATTCTTTAGCAGCTTTATTCCTAATGAACTGGTGATGTAGAAATAAAATTATCCTAAAACAGTAAACTGTATTTCTCACCATTCAAGCCTCTCTTAACCGATTTATGTTGTTTAACCACATGCCAATACTCGTTCCGCAGATTATTTACATAATTAGAGCAGTAACTTAGTTTCTAATTAAAAGATTCGAAGTTGGTCCGACTTGCGGAAATGGAGGATGCCGGAGATAACTTTGAGCAAACATTTCAGAGTCGGTCTTATCGTGTGACAAAGCTTCCGTCGAATTTGGACTAAGACATAACATCAAATGGCTCTGCCTTTACTCTTTGTGCTCCACAAAAATAATGCGGTCTGCCACTAACAAGGTTGGCTTGCCTGCTGAGAAAAGTCAGCTTCTAGGGTCTAATATCCTCGGTCTTAACAGATAACATTTTACGGTGTTATGGTGTGCTTGTAGGAGTAAGGATTAGACTCTCATTTTATTTGCTAATATCGTATGCATTTTACGATGCTGCTCCACTATCAAAGCCATAGACGGTCTGGTGCTTTAAGCGCTTGGTTGGATTCATGTTTCACCAATTTATGAGACGACTCAAGGACCTCCTATTTCACATGGATCATGTTATTTAAGTTTATGTGTTTTTTCTTGTAATGTATCCAATTTCTTCCACGCGTGATTGATTTGGAAGAAATACGCTTGGATATTAAATTTAAATTATAGGACGATAAAATTTGAATTTGACGTTTAATTGCAATGACAGATGTCAGCATGACTGACAGCTCCCGCGCTTTTTAGACAAGAAAGACAAGTCGATGCAAGATGGACAGTTGGTGTCACAAGATGTGTGTTCGAGCAAATAAATTTGGTTATTAGAAGACTCAATTATGTTTATTAATTTTATTTAATGTTTCTGACCATTAAGAGTGCACCATGAAGAATAAGACTCAATTATTTTCACAGGCCGAGTAACTCCGCCTTACAAAATCAAGCTTCAAGCAACTTCACTATAATTAAAAGAAATTGTAACACAACCACTTGGTTCACTCAAATTCTATTTTCACATCGATCTACTGGACTTATTCTTGGAGATATTTTTAAACAAATAATAAAATAACATGTTTTTGGTTTAAGCAGTAGTTTTGGCTCAAATTGTATGAAAAACAATGATTACCAGCGAAGACTTTGGGCAAAACTTATTCGTCCTGGGAAAAAGAAGCTACGAGGGACCGTGGTCCAGTGGTAGACGCGCTGGAGTACTATCGAGAGAGCTGGGTTCGAATCCCGCTGGCGGCGCGTTTAAAAAAAACGTTCAAATTGCCAAGGTGGACTCAGCTTTTACGGTGAAATAAACTCGAGTCTAACTCGAAGTATATCACTGGAAAGAGCGCTACAAAAGGGAGCTATATTTAAAAAGAAGATACCTACCCTACCAAAGGAGAATACATAATTGGCCGAAGGTTTAGGCTAGGAAAAATTAAATGGAGAATGGGCTCTTATTGTGTCGAATCCACAATTCGAATTGAAAACTAAGAAGCTACGGGGGACCGTGGTCGAGTGGCACAGGTGCTCGACTACCAATCTTAGAGAGCAGGGTTCGAATTCCGCTGGCGGCTTCATCCACCGCCGGCTTTTAAGAAACGTTCGAGGGGTTGCCAAGATGGACTCAGCCTTTATAATGGATGAAGTGAGTTCTGGTATAACTCGAGGTAATAACAGGCGACGAAGCTTACTGCCTTCTTCGTATGTCGTTCGGTCCTAGAAATAGCAGCGTCTACCTGCTATCTCCCCCAGCATTGGAAAGCACTGCAAAAGGGGGTTATTATTTAGAAAGAAGCTAGCTGCAAAACGAAAATACAACTAGTCGGGGGTTCAGGCGGAGAACAATTACGATGGATGAAATGAGTTCTGGTATAACTCGAGGTGACGAAGCTTACTGCCTTCCTCGTATGTCGTTCGGTCCTAGAAATAGCAGCCTCTACCTGCTGTCGCCCCCAGCACTGGAAAAAGGGGGGCTATTATTATTTAGAAAGAAGCTACCTACAAAACGAGGATACAAGTAGTTGGAGGTTCAGGCTAAGGATAATTAAATAGGGAATAAGCCCTTATTCTTAAATCCACAGTTCGAATAGAAATCTTCAACCAATGGATGTTGTGCATTGCTAAAGAAATCCCCCGCATCCAGATAATTGCAACGTTGGGCTAACACGCAGGGAGCATGTAAAAAAATGAGCACAAAATTGCAAACAGCTGGTTTTACATGATTTCCATACATTAACTATTCACACTGAAGACTGGTGCACCATTTAAATTTCCTTTGAACTAGGAAGCAAACAGCTCTTTATTAACAACGACATGACAAGCTGTCGGAATAAAAATCTGAAATTTAAACGCGAAAATTGAAATCAATTCAAATCGAGGCAATACCATACGAAGCTTTATATATATTCTGAACAAATTAGTTATCTTATTATTTATTGGGTTGATGTAAAATTTGATTTGTAGGAAAACTATAAAGAAGTTAAGATTCAGCAGAATCTATGCAATCTGTGATATTATGACTGAAGTCAGTAATGATGGTGACTGTAGACAGTCATGATGATGACCGAAGTCAGTCATGATGATGGCCGAAGTCAGTCATGATGATGGCTGAAGTCAGTCATGATGATGACTGAAGTCAATCATAATGTTGTTAATTTTAGCCATGTATTCGAAAAAATTATTAAAAACAGAAAATCGAAAAAGAAGTAATTAAATTGACCTTTAAAAGGAGGTAAACCGATAAACCCTCCCTATCACGGCGCTATTAATCGTAACAAACAGTTTACGACTTCATAGGTCAACAGATTCTTATCATTCGAGCGCAGGTGCAACGATAAGCCAGACTGATCAGTGCAAAGCATGGCTAACCAATGAATAAACAATCTTTATATACTTATTTTACCGAATAATATTTATTTGTATTTCCATATACTTGAAACTAATATGAAAATAATTGCACATGTTTGGTTTCTAAAGTCAAAAGTGGCAAATTTGATTCAACTTCTTCTATCGCATGTAACATCAACCGAATTATTTCATTTTCTTAGATAGTATTTCGATTGTTTGTTTTCAGTCAAGTGGTTTTGCAACTGTGTTTGGATTTATTGGATTTATTCACTCTCAGTAATCCAAACGTTGGCTAGACTTTTTACAAAGCTTATGCCAAGTTTGTTTTTCTTATTTGGACGAATTTAAAACGGAATTGTAGCGACAGATTTCGCAGTTAACGTTAATATAAAACCGATGTGGCTTTCGAATAATCCTCCAATTTGCTCACACGACTGGGGAATTTCGACGAAAGAAATTTAATATGTAGGCATCAATCTTAACTTTAAGGATAGAAGATTGTGCTGGGCCATGCGAAAAACAAATATCATATGGAATCGACAACCATAATATAAGAGAGGATAAAAGGACTAACCGACAATGTTTCAGAGTAGTTCTTTGGCGCTATGAATCTGACTGTCAAAGATAACTTAGTCCCTTCGGAGATACATTGCGAAATGAGTTGAAGAGATAGCATCAATATTATATCGACCATATGGAAATACGAATATTTGTAGTAACTTAAAGGACTTTGTTCTCTATAAGGACAGACGTGCTAATGTAAATACATAAAGTGGACTTTCATGGAACAAAGAGTCCATAACTATGTACCCTCTCATTGTTTGTTTGATTAAATAAAATATATCTCTATCGACTTATATACCAAATCGATGTCTGCTTTTAAATTCAACTAATGTTACCATGGTTTTGATCTGCTATGTTGAAGTATCCATATTAAAATTTAATATCATTCAATTATTCTTCATAGTAGGCTCATTCATTAAATTATATTTGATTAACTAATATTATTAATTAGGGAAATATTATTGCTAAAATGTGATGAGCTTCCCAAGTATTCACTTCAGTATTGGAGTAGTAACTGGTATTTTGGGTTTTAATTAGAACCGATCTATTAGAACTTCCCGATAAATTTCGTATATTTTTGGATTTTTTTTAGGTTCATTTATAATTAATTCTACTTGGTTTGATAATATCAACCGCTGGAGGACAAATTTCACTAACAATAATTACATTCGTTTAATATTCTCCACAATGTAAAGTTAATTATGTTATTGCTTTAGTTTTTAACCTTTGCCATCAAGCATATCCTTAGCAATCCTAAAAAACCTAAAATTTTGTCAGAAAAGGGAAACGAGACAAGCCAACATCAATTAACTCTTGAAAATATCGAACACGCCACTTCAGTTAATATTTCCATATAAACCTACTCCTCGATAGTCCACAACAAGCCCAGAGCATGCTCTCAAACAAGTAGTTATTACATCCCTTGTTAATGCACAACACAAAATCATTTTGAACGCCCAAACCACAGAGATGCAATGAAGAGAGTGAATATCTAAATTACAAAGTTAATGCATATAGATGATATGAAATTTAATTCACATGAGATCACTGTCGCCCGTGCTCGTTATGTTCACTCGCCTGAAAATGAATTTGAAAGCGACGAGTTGTCTGTCTACTGTCTAGTGAAAAGTTGCTGGAAGAGTCGAGCGAACTTTGATGAAAAGAACGGCGAAAAATTGTATTTTTATCTGGAGCAAAGCAAAGTTGAATGAAACTTTGTTAGATGGATAATACAATATTTTAATGAAACTAATTAAACTTGAATTATTCACCGGTTATTTGGTGGCTTCTACCGCTGATAATTTCGCCTGGTGTACGGACACGTTTTAAAATTCAAACAAGAATATCTTTTTTTGTAAGGTTAGCAAGAACGACTTCACAGATGAATGGAATCAAATTACTTTAAATGAATATGATAACGAAGGCTTCCACGGCCAGAGTCAGTACAGGATATACTTCTTCCGGGATTGGACCGTGTCAAAGAACTACTAAAAGTGTTCGACGTTTCGCCCACCATCGTAGGGGGCTTCTTCAGGAACAAAGAAAGAAAACTAGATGAAATTAGGGAATATGCAAAAAAGAAAAATAAAAATAAAAGGCCAATTTCAAAACATCAGAGCACGGTAACTCAGTATGTCCACCATACCAGAGGCGAAACTCTTCTGAATTGAAAATTGGTACAAAGGATAAGAAAGTTTAGACAGAAGAGCACGGTAACTCAGTATGTCCACCATACCAGAGGCGAAACTCTTCTGAATTGAAACTTGGTACAAAGGATAAGAAAGTTTAGACAGAAGAGCACGGTAACTCAGTATGTCCACTATACCAGAGGCGAAACTCTTCTCACAGGAAAGAGGGAAAGGGAAACTTTATATACCACGCGTCTGTGCGATCATTTCCGAAGATTTCCGATGGTTGGTTTCCAGATGGAGGAAAACATGTAACCTTCGTCTCTGTTGATGTTATTGGGGAATTTTTGGATTTCGATGGCCTCGCGTATCTTCCTATTATAGTAATTGGGAATATTTGATATAATTGAAATATCATCGAAGAGAATCTTATGTCCGGTCTCATGTTGATGTTCGGCAATGGCTGACTGCGAAAATAAACCAGACCTAAGACACCTTTGGTGCTCGGATATTCGTGTCTTAAATGATCGCCCCGTTTCTCCGATGTACACTGAACCACAAGAACAAGGAACCCTATACACGCCATTAGAACAAAAGGATGAAATTTTATCTTTGGGAGATGGAAGGAGCTGTTGGATCTTTGAGGATGATGAAAAAGTGGGTTTAATGTTGTGTTTTCTCAATAATTTTCCGATTTGATCTGTTACTCCGCGAACATAAGGAAGAAAGGCTTTAGAAGAAACTAATGAATTTTGTGAAGGACGAGGGGTAGGGTGAAGATGTCGTTTAATGACAGTTTCAATGTCGTGCGATTTGTAACCATTGTTGCGGAGGTTGAAACGAATATTGTTCAACTCGTCTGAAAGATTTATTGGTTGTGAAATTGCTACAGCTCGTGAAACCAGTGAATTTATAACGGAACGTTTTTGGGAAGGGTGATGATGGGACTCTGCATGCAAATAACGATTAGTATGGGTGGGTTTTCGATAAACGGAATGAGAAACGCGACCGTTTGGTAAACGTTTCGCCTCTGGTATGGTCGACATACTGAGTTACCGTGCTCTTCTGCCTAAACTTTCCTTTGTACCAAGTTTCAATTCAGAAGAGTTTCGCCTCTGGTATGGTGGACATACTGAGTTACCGTGCTCTGATGTTTTGAAATTGGCCTTTTGTTTTTATTTTTCTTTTTTGCATATTCCCTAATTTCATCTAGTTTTCTTTCTTTGTTCCTGAAGAAGCCCCCTACGATGGTGGGCGAAACGTCGAACACTTTTAGTAGTTCTTTGACACGGTCCAATCCCGGAAGAAGTATATCCTGTACTTTAAATGAAGCATGATGGTGTCTATTTTTCTTTTTGGCCTTCGATAGCTTTTAACATTCGATAGCTTTTATCATTCGATAGCTAATAGCATTTGATAGCTTTTAACATTCGATAGCTTTTATCATTCGATAGTTGATAGCATTTGATAGCTTTTAGCATTCGTTAGCTTCTAGCATTCGACAGCTGTTAGCATTCGATAACTTTTAGCATTCGATAGCATGGATACTAGAAAAAAAATATTCTGCTTCTTATCACACTTCCATGTGGAAATATCCCCATTTGGTTTCTAGTCCTCTTAGCAAGGGATCTCGTTTGAAAAAAAAAATTGTTCTCGCCCCATGTAGGCGCAAAAATACACATACCCTACTCTACCCTACCCTACACCTACCCTAACCTAACCTAACCTAACCTAACCTAACCTAACCTAACCTACCTAACTTAACCTAACCTAACCTAACCTAACCTAGCCTAACCTAACCTAATCTAACTAACTAACCTACACTTAATCTAACTACTAACCTAACCTAACCTAACCTAAACCTAACCTAACTTACCTACCTAACCCAACCTAACTCTAACCTAACCTAACCTAACCTAACCTAACTTAACCTATCTTAATCTAACCTAACCTAACCTAACCTAACCTAACCTAACTTAACCTAACTAACCCAACCTAACCTAACCTAACCTAACCTAACCTAACTTAACCTAACCTAACCCAACCTAACCCAACCTAACCTAACCTAACCTAACCTAACCTAACCTAACCTAACCTAACCTAACCTAACCTAACCTAACCTAACCTAACCTAACTAACCTAACCTAACCTAACCTAACCTAACTTAACCTAGCCTAACCTAACCTAATCTAACTTAACCTAACTTA
>CM053327.1:42831558-43051558 GCA_028583605.1 Dastarcus helophoroides | reverse complement strand
TTATCATTCGATAGTTGATAGCATTTGATAGCTTTTAACATTCGATAGCTTTTATCATTCGATAGTTGATAGCATTTGATAGCTTTTAACATTCGATAGCTTTTATCATTCGATAGTTGATAGCATTTGATAGCTTTTAACATTCGATAGCTTTTATCATTCGATAGTTGATAGCATTTGATAGCTTTTAACATTCGATAGCTTTTATCATTCGATAGCTAATAGCATTTGATAGCTTTTAACATTCGATAGCTTTTATCATTCGATAGTTGATAGCATTTGATAGCTTTTAACATTCGATAGCTTTTATCATTCGATAGCTAATAGCATTTGATAGCTTTTAACATTCGATAGCTTTTATCATTCGATAGCTAATAGCATTTGATAGCTTTTAACATTCGATAGCTTTTATCATTCGATAGCTAATAGCATTTGATAGCTTTTAACATTCGATAGCTTTTATCATTCGATAGCTAATAGCATTTGATAGCTTTTAACATTCGATAGCTTTTATCATTCGATAGTTGATAGCATTTGATAGCTTTTAACATTCGATAGCTTTTATCATTCGATAGCTAATAGCATTTGATAGCTTTTAACATTCGATAGCTTTTATCATTCGATAGCTAATAGCATTTGATAGCTTTTAACATTCGATAGCTTTTATCATTCGATAGCTAATAGCATTTGATAGCTTTTAACATTCGATAGCTTTTATCATTCGATAGTTGATAGCATTTGATAGCTTTTAACATTCGATAGCTTTTATCATTCGATAGTTGATAGCATTTGATAGCTTTTAACATTCGATAGCTTTTATCATTCGATAGCTAATAGCATTTGATAGCTTTTAACATTCGATAGCTTTTATCATTCGATAGTTGATAGCATTTGATAGCTTTTAACATTCGATAGCTTTTATCATTCGATAGCTAATAGCATTTGATAGCTTTTAACATTCGATAGCTTTTATCATTCGATAGTTGATAGCATTTGATAGCTTTTAACATTCGATAGCTTTTATCATTCGATAGTTGATAGCATTTGATAGCTTTTAACATTCGATAGCTTTTATCATTCGATAGTTGATAGCATTTGATAGCTTTTAACATTCGATAGCTTTTATCATTC
Organism: Dastarcus helophoroides; assembly: GCA_028583605.1. Lineage (NCBI taxonomy): Eukaryota > Metazoa > Arthropoda > Insecta > Coleoptera > Bothrideridae > Dastarcus > Dastarcus helophoroides. The sequence goes on along the minus strand of CM053327.1, from coordinate 43,050,427 downwards.
GATAGTTGATAGCATTTGATAGCTTTTAACATTCGATAGCTTTTATCATTCGATAGCTAATAGCATTTGATAGCTTTTAACATTCGATAGCTTTTATCATTCGATAGTTGATAGCATTTGATAGCTTTTAACATTCGATAGCTTTTATCATTCGATAGTTGATAGCATTTGATAGCTTTTAACATTCGATAGCTTTTATCATTCGATAGCTAATAGCATTTGATAGCTTTTAACATTCGATAGCTTTTATCATTCGATAGCTAATAGCATTTGATAGCTTTTAACATTCGATAGCTTTTATCATTCGATAGTTGATAGCATTTGATAGCTTTTAACATTCGATAGCTTTTATCATTCGATAGTTGATAGCATTTGATAGCTTTTAACATTCGATAGCTTTTATCATTCGATAGCTAATAGCATTTGATAGCTTTTAACATTCGATAGCTTTTATCATTCGATAGTTGATAGCATTTGATAGCTTTTAACATTCGATAGCTTTTATCATTCGATAGCTAATAGCATTTGATAGCTTTTAACATTCGATAGCTTTTATCATTCGATAGTTGATAGCATTTGATAGCTTTTAACATTCGATAGCTTTTATCATTCGATAGCTAATAGCATTTGATAGCTTTTAACATTCGATAGCTTTTATCATTCGATAGCTAATAGCATTTGATAGCTTTTAACATTCGATAGCTTTTATCATTCGATAGCTAATAGCATTTGATAGCTTTTAACATTCGATAGCTTTTATCATTCGATAGCTAATAGCATTTGATAGCTTTTAACATTCGATAGCTTTTATCATTCGATAGCTAATAGCATTTGATAGCTTTTAACATTCGATAGCTTTTATCATTCGATAGCTAATAGCATTTGATAGCTTTTAACATTCGATAGCTTTTATCATTCGATAGCTAATAGCATTTGATAGCTTTTAACATTCGATAGCTTTTATCATTCGATAGCTAATAGCATTTGATAGCTTTTAACATTCGATAGCTTTTATCATTCGATAGCTAATAGCATTTGATAGCTTTTAACATTCGATAGCTTTTATCATTCGATAGTTGATAGCATTTGATAGCTTTTAACATTCGATAGCTTTTATCATTCGATAGTTGATAGCATTTGATAGCTTTTAACATTCGATAGCTTTTATCATTCGATAGCTAATAGCATTTGATAGCTTTTAACATTCGATAGCTTTTATCATTCGATAGCTAATAGCATTTGATAGCTTTTAACATTCGATAGCTTTTATCATTCGATAGTTGATAGCATTTGATAGCTTTTAACATTCGATAGCTTTTATCATTCGATAGCTAATAGCATTTGATAGCTTTTAACATTCGATAGCTTTTATCATTCGATAGCTAATAGCATTTGATAGCTTTTAACATTCGATAGCTTTTATCATTCGATAGCTAATAGCATTTGATAGCTTTTAACATTCGATAGCTTTTATCAAACAGGAATGTATAAATTAAATCGTTTTGAAACAATCAGAAGCTTATAAATTAATCAAACTCATGTTTTTCTCTATAACTTTAAATCTTCAAAGTTTATTACTGCAGTGGAGGGCTGCATGAATTTGTAGTCTAGGTTGCATACGACATTGTTGGCGATGTCCATAATTTCTCTATGGACTAATAGGTGACGGTAGTACTAAGAAGTCACACGCTTGACGTCCGTGAATTCTTTAGTACTTACTTGTCAGAACATTCGTTAGCATTCGAGTTCGATATACCAAACTGTCGAGATCTAACAAGATTGAAACCGGTATTTGGTTTCCAAACATAAAATCTAATAAATGTTCAAACCTATTGGCCTATGCATTAGACTAGGAATGATCAATATTAGAAAAACATGGATATTGACATCAATATTAACATCGGTTCAAAAGTATCGATCTACGATGAATATCGAAAGAAAAATATCGATGTCCGAATACATCGACGTTTTAGATAAAAAAAAACAATCCATTTTATTACAAGGTATACATATAGTAAGCGACGTAAGCAAATTCATGATATATTGTTGCGTTACATTACTGCAAAAGTTTGAGTTTACTGGACAGACATAGAGTACAATGTAGGGTACATTTACTATACCTGTTATTTCGTTTTCGAAGTTTCATTACAAAAAAATTAACTTCTACTAACACTTGCTCCTACTTCATTCTTAGATAAGAAAAAAAATTGACCATGGCTTGAAATTGGCAGTTTTTTATTTTGTTAGTTTTAATTTGGTTAGATCGATCAGCAGTGTGTGCAACATTTGTTACACCTAATCGCGCCCTAGACTTAGAGTGTATCGATATCGATGTTTCGGTTTTATTCTCATAACATCGATGTGTCAATATTATCGAAATTTAACATCGATATTAAAACATCGATGTTTTTCCACTAAACATCGATTCACCATCGATGAATATCGATCATCCCTACATTAGACTGCAATAGAGTTAAAATGTGTGGTCTGCGACTGGGAGTCGAACCCAGGATCTTCACTTACAAGCCAGACTTCCTAACCACGAAGCCATTGGCACCACTACTCTCTCTACTCATTCACTTCACCTACCGAACTCTCGCGAGATTTCGCTTCTCAAATTCCGTTATTTTTCTAAACGGTGTGCTTTTTCTGTAAATCTGACTTTTTAGAGCTTGATTTTCCAAAAATTTTAACTGGTTTCTTAAAGTTTGCCTTTTCCACGAAATTTTGATTTTTACCTCAATAGTTGACGTTTAATTGTTCTAGAAATGTCGCCTAGTTCCTGCTGAATCCGTCTTTTTCTCAAAATTCGATTTTTTGTAAAAAAAGCGTAATTTTTAGAAAATCAAATTTTGGGAAAAAAATGCATTTTCAAAAATATCGTCCTTTAGAGCTTTAGACATTTTAACTTTTTCGATATTTGACGTTTAATAGTTCTAGAAATGTCGCCTGTTTCCTGCTGAATCCGTCTTTTTCTCAAAATTCGATTCTTTTGTGAAAGAGCGTAATTTTTAGAAAATCGAATTTTGGGAAAAAAATTGCAATTTTCAAAAATATCGTTCTTTAGAGCTTTAGACATTTTAACTTTTTTTTTTGATTTTTATCTCGATATTTGACGTTTAATAGTTCTAGAAATGTCGCCCGGTTCCTGCTGAATCCGTCTTTTTCTCAAAATTCGATTCTTTTGTGAAAGAGCGTAATTTTTAGAAAATTGAATTTTGGGAAAAAATTGCAATTTTCAAAAATATCGTTCTTTAGAGCTTTAGACATTTTAACTTTTTCGATATTTGACGTTTAATAGTTCTAGAAATGTCGCCTGCTTCCTGTTGAATCCGTCTTTTTCTCAAAATTCCTTTTTTTTGTAAAAAAGCGTAATTTTTAGAAAATCGAATTTTGGGAAAAAAATTGCAATTTTCAAAAATATCGTTCTTTAGAGCTTTAGACATTTCACCTTTTTTTTGATTTTTATCTCGATATTTAACGGTTAATAGTTCTAGAAATGTCGCCTGGTTCCTGCTGAATCCGTCTTTTTCTCAAAATTCGATTCTTTTGTGAAAAAGCGTAATTTTTAGAAAATTGAATTTTGGAAAAAAATTACAATTTTCAAAAATATCGTTCTTTAGAGCTTTAGACATTTTAACTTTTTCGATATTTGACGTTTAATAGTTCTAGAAATGTCGCCTGTTTCCTGTTGAATCCGTCTTTTTCTCAAAATTCGATTTTTTTGTGAAAAAGCGTAATTTTTAGAAAATCGAATTTTGGGAAAAAAAATTACAATTTTCAAAAATATCGTTCTTTAGAGCTTTAGACATTTTAACTTTTTTTAATTTTTTATCTCGATATTTGATGTTTAACAGTTCTAGAAATGTCGCCTGGTTCCTGCTGAATCCGTCTTTTTCTCAAAATTCGATTCTTTTGTGAAAGAGCGTAATTTTTAGAAAATTGAATTTTGGGAAAAAATTGCAATTTTCAAAAATATTGTTCTATAGAGCTTTAGACATTCTGACTTTTTTTGAATTTTGACCATTTTTCGATTATGTTTTAATATAATTTATTCGAAATTGCTACTTTTTCAATTTTTTGTTTTCGAATTTTAACTTTTTCGAAATTACTACTTTATTCTCAACATTCGAATGGTCCTCCTAAAACTGGACATTCTCCTAAAAATTTTCTAAAAAGTTAGATCTTTTTCTCGAAACTGCAATGTATTTTTCAAAAATTATGATTTTTTTCGAAGTTGTTTTGTTAATTATCTGTTTTTTTTTTCTAATTTGATTCCCGGCAATATCAACTTGTTCAAAATTTATGTTATTTTCCAAATTTTCATTTTGATCTTGCTGTTTCTGGACATTTATACGAAGCCGTAGAAAAAACATCGATTAAACAAAAAATATTTTGAGCAATTTGGATTTTTTTCCAAAATCTCGACTTTTGTCTCGAAATTTCGACTTTATTCACCAAATTTCGATTTTTTATTAAAATGTCCACTTTTTCTCGATATTTCGAGTTTAATTTTCGGATTTCGACTTTAATCCCGGAATTTCTACTTTTTTCTCGAAATTTCAACTTTAATCTCGAAATCTGGACTTTTTGTCTCGAAATTTGGACTTTCTGTCTCGAAATTTGGACTTTTTTTCTCGAAATTTTGACTTTTTTCTCGAGATTTTGACTTTTTTATCGAAACTTTAACTTTAACTCGAAATTTCGTCACTTTTTTTCTTAAAATTTCGACTTTAATCTTGAAAATTCGACTTTAAACTCGAAATTTCGACTTTAAACTCGAAATTTCGACTTTTTTCTAGAAGTGTTAACATTCTTATCAAAATTTTGACTTTAATTCAAAATTTTGACTTTTCTTCTTAAAATTTCGACTTTAATCTCGAAAATTCGACTCTAAACTCGAAATTTCGACTTTATTCTCGAAAATTTATCTTAATTTCGATTTTAACTCGAAACTTCGGCTTTTTTCTCAAAATTTCGACTGGAAATTTCGACTTTTTTCTTGAAATTTCAACTGTAATCTCAAAATTTAGACTTTTTTTTTCAAAATTTCGACTTTGATTTCAAAAATTTGACTTCAAACTCGAAATTTCAAATTTAATTTCAAAACTTGGACTATTTTGCTTAAAATTTCGATTTTGTTCTCGAAATTTTGACTTTTTTATCAAAATTTCGACTTTAACAGGAAATTTCGATTCTTATCTCAAAATTTTAAATTATTTATCTTAATTTTGATTTGAACTCAAAACTTTAGACTTTTTTCTCAAAATTTCGACTTGAATCTCGAAAATTCGACTTTTAACTAAAAATTTCGACTTTTTTCTCAAAATTTCAACTTTAATCATGAATTTGGATTCTTTTCTCGAAATTTCGACTTTTTTCTTAAAATTTCGACTTTAATCTTGAAAATTCGACTTTAAACTCGAAATTCCGACTTTAAACTCGAAATTTCGACTTTTTTCTAGAAATTTTAACATTCTTATCAAAATTTTGACTTTAATTCAAAATGTTGACTTTTCTTCTTAAAATTTTGACTTTAATCTCGAAAATTCGACTCTAAACTCGAAATTTCGATTTTATTCTCGAAAATTTATCTTAATTTCGATTTTAACTCGAAACTTCGCCTTTTTTCTCAAAATTTCGACTGGAAATTTCGACCTTTTTCTTGAAATTTCAACTTTCATCTCAAAATTTGGACTTTTTTTCTCAAAATTTCGACTTTGATTGGAAAAATTCGACTCTAAACTCGAAATTTCCACTTTTTTCTGGAATTCTTTTAATTTTTTATTTTAATTCGACTTTAAACTCGATATTTCAATATTTTTCTTAATATTTCAACTTTAATCTCGAAATTTGGACTTTTTTCTCGAAATTTCAATTTTTTTGTAGAAATTTTGACTTTTTTTATCAAAATTTCGACTTTAATTAGAAATTTCGACTTTTTTCTCAAAATTTCGACTTTGATTTCAAAAATTTGACTTCAAACTCGAAATGTCAAATTTAATTTCAAAACTTGGACTTTTTTGCTTGAAATTTCGATTTTGTTCTCGAAATTTTGACTTTTTTATCAACATTTCGACTTTAAAAGGAAATTTCGATTCTTATCTCAAAATTTTAAATTATTTATCTTAATTTTGATTTGAACTCAAAACTTTAGACTTTTTTCTCAAAATTTCGACTTGAATCTCGAAAATTCGACTTTTAACTAAAAATTTCGACTTTTTTCTCAAAATTTCAACTTTAATCATGAATTTGGATTCTTTTCTCGAAATTTCGACTTTTTTTAATCGAAACTTTGACTTTAACTCGAAATATCGATTTTTTTCTTTAAATTTCGACTTTAATCTCGAACATTCGATCTAATCTCGAAATTTCCACTTTTTTCTGAAATTCTTTAAATTTTTTATCCTAATTTCGACTTTAAACTCGATATTTTAATTTTTTTCTCGAATTTTAACTTTAATCTCGAAATTTGGACTTTTTTCTCGAAATTCCGACTTTTTTCTCGAAATTTTGACTTTTTTATCAAAATTTCGACCTTAATTAGAAATTTCGACTTTTTTCTCAAAATTTTGACTTTGATCTCTAAAATTCGACTTCAAACTCAAAATTTCAAATTTAATCTCAAAACTTGGACTTTTTTGCTCGAAATTTCGATTTTTTCTCGAAATTTTGACTTTTTTATCGCAATTTCGCCTTTAACTGGCAATGTCGATTCTTATCTCGAAATTTTTAATTTTTTATTTTAATTTCGATTTGAACTCGAAACTTTAGACTTTTTTCTCAAAATTTCAACTTGAATCTCGAAAATTCGACTTTTAACTTAAAATTTCGACTTTTTTCTCAAAATTTCAACCTTAATCATGAATTTGGATTCTTTTGTCGAAATTGCGACTTTTTTATCAAAATTTTGACTTTAACTCGAAATATCGACTTTTTTCTTTAAATTTCGACTTTAACCTCGAAAATTCGACGCTAAACTCGAAATTTTTTATCCTAATTTCGACTTTAAACTCAATATTTCGACTTTTTTCTCAAAATTTCAATCTTAATCTCGAAATTTGGACTTTTTTTCTTGAAATTTCGACTTATTTCTCGAAATTTTGACTTTTTTATCGAAATTTCGCCTTTAACTTGAAATTTCGACTTTTTTCTCAAAATTTCGACTTTAATCTCGAAAATTCGACTCTAAACTCAAAATTACGAATTTTTTCTCGAAATTTTAAATTGTTTATCTTAATTTCGACTTTTATTCGAAACTTCGACTTTTTTCTCAATATTTCGATTTGACTCCCGAAAATTCTACTTTAAACTCGAAATTTGGACTTTTTTTCTCTATATTTCGACTTTTTTCTCGAAATTTTGTCTTTTTTTCTCAAAATTTCGACTTTTTTTCGAAATTTTGACTTTTTTGTCGAAATGTCGACTTCAACTAGAAATTTAGACTTTTTTCTCAACATTTTGCCTTTGATCTCGAAAATTTGACTTTAAACTCAAAATTTTAAAGAGTAATCTCGAAACTTGGACTTTTTTTCTCGAAATTTCGACTTTTTTTCTAGAAATTTTGACTTTTTTATCGAAATTTTGACTTTAGCTTAAAATTTGGACCTTTTTCCCGAAATTTTAAATTTTTTATCTTAATTTCGACTCTAACTCGGAACTTCGACTTTTTTCTCAAAATTTTGGCTTCAGTCTCGAAAAATCGACTTTAAACTCAAAACTTCGACTTTTTTCTTAAAATTTCAACTTTAATCTCCAAATTTGGATTTTTTTTCTCGAAATTTCGACTTTTTTCTCGAAATTTTGACTTTTTTATCGAAATTTCGACTTTTTTATCGAAATTTCGCCTTTAACTCAAAATGTCGACTTTTTTCTCAAAATTTTAAATCTTTTATCTTAATTTTGATTTTAACTCGAAACTTCAAAATTTTTCTCAAAATTTCAACTTGAATCTCGAAAATTTGACCTTAAACTCGAAATTTTGACTTTTTTTTATCGAAATTTCGAATTTAACGCGAAATGTCGACTTTTTTTCTCAAAATTTTGAATTTTTAATCTTAGTTTCGATTTTAACTTGAAACTTCGACTTTTTTCTCAAAATGTCGACCTGAATCTCGAAAATTTGACTTTAAACTCGAAATTACGACTTTATTCTCGAAATTTCATCTTTAGTCTCAAAAATTTCGACTTTTTTTTCGATATTTTTACTTTTTATAACAAAACTTTGACTTTAACTGGAAATTTCGATTTTTTTCTCTATATTTTGACTTTTTTTTATCAAAATTTCGACTTTAACTAGAAATTTCGACTTTTTTTCAAAATTTTGACTTTGATCTCGAAGATTTGACTTTAAACTCAAAATTTTAACTTTAATCTCGAAAGTTGGACTTTTTCCTCGAAATTTCGACTTTTTTCTCGAAATTTTAACTTTTTTATCGCAATTTCGCCTTTAACTTGAAATTTCGACTTTTTTCTCAAAATTTCGACTTTTTTTTCAAAATATCGACTTTGATTTCGAAAATTCGACTTTAAACTTGAAATTTCAACTTTGATCTCGAAACCTAAACTTTTTTTCTAAAAATTTTGAATTTTTTCTCGAGATTTTGACTTTTTTATCGAAATTTCGGCTTTAACTCAAAATTTCGACTTTTTTCTTAAAATTTCGATTTTCATCTCGGAAATTCGACTTTAAACTCGAAATTTCAACTTTGATCTCGAAATTTAGACTTTTTTTCTAGAAATTTCCAATTTTTTCTCGAAATTTTGACTTTTTATCGTAATTTCGACTTTGACTCAAAATTTCGACTTTTTTTTTAAATTTCGACTTTGATCTCGGAAATTCGACTTTAAACTCGAAATTTCGATTCTCTTCTCGAAATTTCAACTTTAATCTCCAAATTTCGGGAAAAAAATCGAAATTTCGAGTTTAAAGTCGAATTTCCGAGGTCAAAGTCAAAATTTGAAGAAAAAGTCGAAATTTCGATAAAAAAAAGTTAAAATTTTGAGAAAAATTCCAAATTTTTAGAAATAAAGTCCAAGTTTCGAGATTAAAGTTGAAATTTCGAGTTTAAAGTCGAATTTTCGAAATCAAAGTAGAAAATTTGAGAAAAAAGCCGAAATTTCGATAATTAAAAATAGAAATTATTGAACGCACTTTATTGCCAACTGTCAATATTGTTGGGAAAGGGGAGTTGTAGGACGCAACTGTCATCAGCCTATCTTAACTGAAATTTCGAGTTTAAAGTTGAAATTCCCACTTTTCTCAAAATATTAACAAAAATATCAAAATTTCGAGAAAAAAGTCGAAATTTCGACATTATTAAAGTCGAAGTTTTGAGATTAATGTCGAAATTTCGAGATTAAGGTCGACATTTTCAGAGAAAAGTCAAAAGTTCGAAAAAAAAGAAGAAATTTCGAGAAAAAAGAAGAAATTTCGTTAAAAAAGAAGAAATTTCGAGAAAAAAGAAGAAATTTCGAGAAAAAAGTCGAATTTTCGGGAAAAGAGTTGGACTTTCGAGATCAAAGTCGAAATTTAGACTTCAAACTCGAAAATTCTGATTTTTTTTAATAAAGTCCTTTCTACGCCTTCTGACATTTTCATTTAAAATTCAATTTTTTCTAAAGATTTCGACTCTTTTACAAAATTCGTTAATTTTTCCAAAATTGGATTTAAATTTCAATAGAAATCTAAAAATTTGGAGAGGAATAGTTTTAGGAAATTTTAAACAAAACGTCTTGTAAATTTTATGGATATGACAAAATTTAATCAAAATACAAGCTCTAAGAGAACAACTTTTGCATTTGTGTTTTCTAGCTTCGACTTCTTTTGGAAATTGCCACTTTTTCACAAAAATCGAATTTCGGAAAGGGAGGAATATTTTTAGGAACTTTTAAACAAAACATCTTGTAAATTTCACGGATATGACAAAATTCAATCAAAATACAAGCTCTAAGAGAACAACTTTTGCATTTGTTTTTTCTAAATTCGACTTTTTTTAAAAATTGCCACTTTTTCAAAAAAATCGAATTTTGGAAAGGGAGGAATATTTTTAGGAAATTTTAAACAAAATATCTTGTAAATTTCACGGATATGACAAAATTTAATCAAAATACAAGCTCTAAAACAACAACTTTTGCATTTGTTTTTTCTAAATTCGACTTCTTTTGGAAATTGCCACTTTTTCACAAAAATCGAATTTTGGAAAGAGAGGAATATTTTTAGGAAATTTTAAACAAAATATCTTGTAAATTTCACGGATATGACAAAATTTAATCAAAATACAAGCTCTAAGGGAACAACTTTTGCATTTGTTTTTCCTAGCTTCGACTTCTTTTGGAAATTGCCACTTTTTCACAAAAATCGAATTTTGGAAAGGGAGGAATATTTTTAGGAACGTTTAAACAAAACATCTTTTAAATTTCATAGATATGACAAAATTTAATCAAAATACAAGCTCTAAAAGAACAACTTTTGCATTTGTTTTTTCTAAATTCGACTTCGTTTGAAAATTGCCACTTTTTCACAAAAATCGAATTTTGGAAAGGGAGGAATATTTTTAGGAACTTTTAAACAAAACATCTTGTAAATTTCATGGATATGACAAAATTTAATCAAAATACAAGCTCTAAGAGAACACCTTTTGCATTTGTTTTTTCTAACTTCGACTTCTTTTGGAAATTGCCACTTTTTCACAAAAATCGAATTTTGGAAAGGGAGGAATATTTTTAGGAAATTTTAAACAAAATATTTTGTAAATTTCACGGATATGACAAAATTTAATCAAAATACAAGCTGTAAGAGAACAAATTTTGCATTTGTTTTTTCTAACTTCGTCTTCTTTTGGAAATTGCCACTTTTTCACAAAAATCGAATTTTGGAAAGGGAGGAATATTTTTAGGAACTTTTAAACAAAACATCTTGTAAATTTCAGGGATATGACAAAATTTAATCAAAATACAAGCTCTAAGAGAACAACTTTTGCATTTGTTTTTTCTAAATTCGACTTCTTTTGGAAATTGCCACTTTTTCACAAAAATCGAATTTTGGAAAGGGAGGAATATTTTTAGGAAATTTTAAACAAAGCATCTTGTAAATTTCATGGATATGACAAAATTTAATCAAAATACAAACTCTAAGAGAACAACTTCAGCATTTGTTTTTTCTAAATTCGACTTCTTTTGGAAATTGCCACTTTTTCACAAAAAACAACTTTTGGAAATTTCGTCTTCAATTGAAATTGCGATTTTTTCCAAATTTCTACATCTTTGTAAATTGTTCTTTGTTTTTAAGTTCAATCCTGTCGCAAAGCCCAAAGGCTTTTTCTTAATTCAAAATTCGAAATTTCGACTTCTTTTAAAAATTTCTTACTTAAATCTGGAAATTCGATCTCCCCAATTCGTGTAGTTCTGAAGTGAAAATAAACATAACTCAGCTTTTGTTGGCCATAAATTTTTCAGAATGATAGCTGGCCACCTTCGAAGGGAATCGTTTCGATTTTCTTGTTAGTCGAAATTTCGATTTTCTTTAAATTTGAAATTAGAAAATAATTGAAATACAAATCTTGTTTCCTGAAACCAAGAAAGCTATCATCTTCAGAGAGATACTACAGTATCTCTTTGATGTTGATAGCTTGGCTGTCGAATCGCATTAGAGCAGCTTTTTTTGTGTTTTTTAATCTTTCTTGGTTTTATGGGACAAGTTTTGTATTTCAATTTTTTAAAGAAGATAACTAAGTGCGTTCCACTTAAAAATAGAAAGATAAGATGGAGAAAAAATTAATGTTTAAATAAAGAACTTCAAAAAAAGGCAAGCTTTAGATAAAACGAAATCCCCAAAAGTTTCCACATTTTAATGTTCTCTATACAAAAGCATTTCAAGTTTAAATTGCAAAATATGGAAGCAGTTAAACAACTGGGTAGAAATGGCTGCAATTTTGATGAGTACCTGTTAAAAAATGCACGACTACATTCCCTAACTGTTATTGACGAGTGCTGCCATCTTCACCTTAAGTTTAGAAACTTTTCATATCACCCTCGTATAAAAGATTAAGAATATTGTAACGCAATGTAAATAGATGGAATAGAATTTAAAATAGAATTGTAGAATTTAGTAAATAAAAAAAGTTTCTAGAAGGATCTGATAAGGGGAAAGCGGCCGCGATAACGAAACAAACGGCAGAAATTTCGGCAAACGATAAGCCTTATCTGCCGAAAAGTTCTAGAAGCCGGGAGCCAAAACTATAAAAGGCGGTCAGCTTTCCCTCAAGTCAGTCAGAGTCAGTGTAATTAGTGAGTTAGTAGAAGTTAATAATAAGTGAGGTAATTGTTCAATTGTGATGATGCAAGTTAAGTTTGGTAATAAAGTGGTGTAATTCACACGTGGTAATCAATTCGAACCGATAACAATATAATAGTATTAAGATTAAGAATTTTTCAGTACCTCCTCATATAAGTAAATATTATGCAGTTGATTAGCTATAATAAATAAAAATAAAATAATTCTTGGAGCTGACTAACTATAATAGATAAAAATAAAATAAGTCGATTTCTGTTTGTAATTCATTATTAAAGATATAAAAAAAGTTTAAATTGCATAGCGTTTTTAAGCGTGTTTTTCTGTGTATTTCAATTATGTTGAAACAACTGGATTACACGCAAATAGATGTAACGATACAATTTTTGATTAGAGCAGAAGTTAGTAAAAGCAAAATAACGATCGAAACGCTCCGTAAGAAATAAAACCGCTGAATTTGTCGAGCGTTTTCTCATAAAATGTTTTCATAATGCATGTTCTTATTTTGCTGTTCTGCATGTACTTCGCATCCCTGCGGGTAGTTATCTTTGCAAAATACAGCACCATTATATTTTAAATTGTATTCTTCTGCAAGAAAAGGGGAAAAATTCTCATAAGTTCATTCTTAGGGGAATGTAATACATCGTTGAAGTACACATCGTTGAAATACAAAAACATTTCCCACAACACAAACTGAGCTATTTTCGCAATTGACACAATTGTTATTTGCATCATTTCCTATAATGGGTTTCTTTTAAATCTTTGATTGGAAAATGATATTGGATCACCACTTTTTTAAACTTAAGAAGTAATCTTTATTATTGTAGCAGACAGCAGATATCGAGAGTATGTTATGTGAAGGGAAGTAGTAGAGTTGAGGGTAGTGGTAGCGGTGGCGTGGCTCCGTGGTTAGGAGACTGACCCGTGGTAGCGGTGGCGTGGCTCCGTGGTTAGGAGACTGACCCCCGGAACGTGACGGTCCTGGGTTCGACTCCCAGTAGAGCTAATCACATATTTTGAACGCTACTACACATTATGAGCTGGCCAAAGAGTGTAGGTCAGTGATGGTGAACCAGAGACTAAATGGCGAACCTGTGACACAGGCACAGACCCACGCAAGATTTTTAACTGACCCATCATGGCTAGAAAACCATTTGTTTGCTTACGCGAGTTTATTTATATTTTCCAATTTATGTGGATACAAATTTTTAAATTGTCAGACCAAGCCCATTTTTACCAGTTAAGCCAATCGAGTTTTAAAAATATTCAATTGAAAATGTTTAAGCTTAACTTTGGTGCAAATGGGCATTAGTGAGTTACGAGCTAGTACTAAAAAAATTATGAACAAAAACACGTCTCAAAAAGGTGCGCCATTCCTGGTATAGATTACTCCAGCACGGATTACTTAAGAAGATAATGTTATTGGTTATTCTCTGTATCTTCTTAGCGAAGTAGTGTCATTTTTATTCACGTTTAAGTGGTTTTTTCTTCGCTAGTTACTCCCTCCACAATTCTGAATCAGTGAGCTTCTGTTAAAGATTGACAACCTTTTATGGATTGCCCCAAGCAGCGATTGCTTTGGATCTTTGTCAATTTCTGTGACACAACACTCAAAAATACTATCTTGAGATTTGAACGATGTAAGACTAAATAACAACAAGATTATTCTAAAGTTTTAACGTTTTGGGCAGCGTTATTCTATGCCCTTCGTCAGAAAATCAATATAAATTTCTTTTTCTCTGCAATTTCGTGTCCTATCAGAAATAATACTCACAGAAGAGCGATTGACAAACAAAGATCCAACGCAATCGCTGCTTCAGGCGGTCTATCAGAGACTGTGAAGGTTACTGAAAATTTAGAATTGTGGAAGGAGTAACTGATGAAGAAAAAGCCAGTAAAGCATGAATGGGAATGTTATTGGTTCAATCACATTTATCTGACTGGCGAAAACAGTGTACTGAAAAACAATAGCAAGATTTGGGTGTCATGAAAAGCCTGAACTGTCAAAAGTACTTCGATTAGACAACTAAAGGAGCTTTATAAAATCTGAACTAGACGAGCTTTATAAAAATCTGAACTAGACGAGCTTTATAAAAATGTGAACTTATGTATATGTTGACTTATCTTTGAAGCTCATCATTCGTCAACCAAAGAACTACACCAACATTTATCTAATCCAAGAACAACTGTCAATAGTGATTTAAAAAACTTCGTTTTTTGGGTTGAAAAGCTACATCAAAGAGACAAAATAAATGATATTCCTTTGAGATGTTCCCAATCATTGAATGATTTAATGGCACTTGACACAATTCCGCACTAAAGCAACGACAGCTACAAATCGCCCACTTAACCAGAAAGTCAAACTTGTGGACATATCCGATTGAATTGCAAATGCCGTTAGCTTTTCCGACGCAACATTAATTACCTGCGACTTTGTAAAGCCTACTATACGATCGTTTCCTGTTAAAGTGACAGTGATGTTCGTGGTACATGTTATTACCGGCAGGACCGGTCAGCGGCGCCGAGGCCAGAGCGTCGCGCGTGCAGCTCCGGAATAAACTGCGGTAATACCGAAGGCACTCCGGGATCGATCTCGGGACGGCGCTCTTCGGCAGTCACTTCACGCATCCACGTGCACCGCCGGCGACTCCACTAAATGTTTACACACGTTAACCACCCTCAGTGATTAATAATTAACATGCTCGACGACTCCTGGACCGTCAGACCTGGTTTCTGCTGGAGCGGAAGGTGGCAGATAAGGAATTCTCACCTGCCCTAGGAAAAAGAGAGCTCGACACCCAGCTAATGGCTAAGGCGGTGCAGTCTCATGAATTATGAGGAAATTACGTTTTGCTTTTAAGATCTATGGTTTCACCGCTACCACACATACACTTTTTATCGAGCTGTATAAACTTCTTGTCAGAAATTACGACCATTAAAACGAAAATGGTTTATATAACTAATCATGAAAAATTTGAGAAGTAATATTTCATTAGTTACTAGTTCAGGATATACTTCTTCCGGGATTGGACCGTGTAAAGATCTACTAAAAGTGTTCGACGTTTCGCGTTAGTAGTTCTTTGGCACGGTCCAATCCCGGAAGAAGTATATCCTGTACTGACTCTGGCCGTGGAAGCCTTCGTTATCATAGTTACTAGTTATTCATCCTTAGAAATTTTTCGCACAAACCCCTGCTTTTCATTCAAACATTGCCTGGACTGGATGACTATATGCTCTTCTTTGAGGAAAAATATATTTGAGAATAAATTTTATAAATAAATGATTTTAAAATTCAATGATTCATGTAGGAGTGTTTGTTTAAAAAAATAAAGAACACTCTTTTTGACTAGGTGCCTCCAGTTCAAATCGCATTTTTTTGGTGAGTTGTTTACTTAGAAGAATAGAGAAAATAAGAAATAAACAAGAGGGTTTGAAAAACGAAAATTATTTTAAGACCCTCTAGCAGAAAGAATTTTAGAACTAAAGAAACCTAAAGCTTGTAAGTCAAAATTAAAGACTGAAAATTAGTTACCTACTAGACTTGTATCCCTGGATGATAGGGGATGTCGATTTCAGAACGATTAATCGAAAAATCGATTTTTTCAAGTCTCAAGGTCGATTTTTTACATCGATCTCAAATATAGCATCGATCTAATGAACGATTCAAAAATCCTAAGAATCGGATCGATTTACGTTAAATGCAGATCACTGTAAATTTAATAAGACATTTTTTTTATTTGTTATATAAATGTATTTATGTCGTTATGTTATTATCTACTTCCATCTACTAGTAAAGCTGAATTAATAAGCCAACAGATGGCAGCATTAATATTTCTTTTCATTCTTATGTCGTTGACTGAATAGGAAAGATAACTCTGGTGCAGTGTTGCCATATATTTGAATTAGAATCCTTGTCTTCTGGGAACTCTCCTAGAGAGCAACCTCTTCGCTAGGTGGCAGTGTTTCAACTGTTGGTAGTTCAGCTACCTATGATTCACTATACACGCCGCCTGGAGGGCTGCATGAATTTGTAGTCTAGGTTGCATTCTTCTTGCATACGACATTGTTGGCGATGACCATAGTTTCTCTATGGACCAATAGGTGTTAGTACTAAAGAATCACTCGCTTGTGAATGTTTTAGTACTTACTTGTCGGAACATTTATTAGCATTCGAGTTGGATATGCCAAACTGACGAGATCTAACAAGATCGAAACCGGTATTTGGTTTCCAAACTTCGAATCTAATAAATGTTCAAACCTATTGGTCTGTGCATTATAGAATCCTTGTCTTCTGGGAACTCTCCTAAAGAGCAACCGCTTCGCTAGGTGGCAGTGTTTCAACTGTTGGTAGTTCAGCTACCTATGATTCACTATACACGCCGCCTGGAGGGCTGCATGAATTTGTAGTCTAGGTTGCATTCTTCTTGCATACGACATTGTTGGCGATGACCATAGTTTCTCTATGGACCAATAGGTGTTAGTACTAAAGAATCACTCGCTTGTGAATGTTTTAGTACTTACTTGTCGGAACATTTATTAGCATTCGAGTTGGATATACCAAACTGACGAGATCTAACAAGATCGAAACCGGTATTTGGTTTCCAAACTTCGAATCTAATAAATGTTCAAACCTATTGGTCTGTGCATTATAGAATCCTTGTCTTCTGGGAACTCTCCTAGAGAGCAACCGCTTCGCTAGGTGGCAGTGTTTCAACTGTTGGTAGTTCAGCTACCTATGATTCACTATACACGCCGCCTGGAGGGCTGCATGAATTTGTAGTCTAGGTTGCATTCTTCTTGCATATTTTTGAAGGTAAAATTCCGTACATACGCAGTTAAAATTACCATATATTCACAAAAATTACTCTTACCGGTCTTAAAAACTTTAATTTAGTGGTTGAAAACGTTACCCGCGTATTAAAAACAAACTACAAAACTTGAAAAATGTTTATTTACTTTTTTTGAAGTAAAAATTACAAGAGCGTAGAAAGGACATCAATTTGAAAAAAAATTATCACGGAATATTGACTTTTTCTCCTCTAAATCCCAAGATTAAAGTCAAAATTTCGACTTTAATATCAAAATTTTGAAAAAAAAAATCGAAATTTGGAGTTTAGAGTCGAAATTTCTAGAAAAAAGTAGAAATTTCAATTTTTAAATCGAAATTTAACGAAAGCGCAGAAAGGACATCGATTTAAAAAAAAATGTTATTTTAAAATTTTCGACTCTTTTCTTAAACATCGACTTTTATTTCACGTTTTGACTTTTTTTCTCAAATTTTGACTCTTCTCAAAATTTCGACTTTTTTTTGGACATTTCGACTTTTTTCTGAAACTTTTAGCTTTTTCAAAATCTTACAAAGACGCAGAAAGGAAATCGATTAAAAAATAGCTATTTTTAGAAATTTCGATTTTTTTTCTTAAATTCTGATTTTAGGCTCAAAATTTCAACTTTTTTTTCGAAATTTCGACTTTTTTCTCAAAATTTGGTCTTTTTTCTTAACATTTCGGCTTTTTTCTGAAAATTTTAACTTTTTCAAAATGTTACAAAGACGCAGAAAGGAAATCGATTAAAAAAATGCTATTTTTAGAAATTTCGCCTTTTTTTTTCAAATTTTGATTTTAGGCTCGAAATTTCAACTTTTTTATCGAAATTTCGACTTTTTTCTCAAAATTTCGTCTTTTTTCTGAACATTTCGACTTTTTTCTGAAAATTTTAACTTTTTCAAAATGTTACAAAGACGCAGAAAAAAAATCGATTTAAAAAAATGCTATTTTTGGAAATTTCGCCCTTTTTTCTCAAATTTCGATTTTGAGCTCGAAATTTCGACTTTTTCTTCGAAGTTTCGACTTTTTCTTCGAAATTTCGACTTTTTTCTCAAAATTTCGTCTTTTTTCTGGACATTTCTGCTTTTTCCTGAAAATTTTAACTTTTTCAAAATGTTACAAAGACGCAGAAAATAAATCGATTAAAAAAATGCTATTTTTAGAAGTTTCGCCTTTTTTTCTCAAATTTCGATTTTAAGCTCGAAATTTCGACTTTTTCTTCGAAATTTCAACTTTTTTCTCAAAATTTCGTCTTTTTTCTGAACATTTCGGCTTTTTTCTGAAAATTTTAACTTTTTCAAAATGTTACAAAGACGCAGAAAATAAATCGATTAAAAAAAATGCTACTTTTAGAAATTTCGCCTTTTTTTCTCAAATTTCGATTTTAAGCTCCAAATTTCGACTTTTTCTTCGAAATTTCGACTTTCTTCTCAAATTTCGATTTTAAGCTCGAAATTTCGATTTTTTCTTCGAAATTTCGATTTTGTTCTCAAAATTTCGTCTTTTTTCTGGAAATTTCGAATTTTTTCTGAAAATTTTAACTTTTTTAAAATGTTACAAAGACGCAGAAAGGAAATCGATTTAAAAAAAAGCTATTTTTCGAAATTTCGCCTTTTTTTCTCAAATTTTGATTTTAGGCTCGAAATTTCGACTTTTTTTTTGAAATTTCGACTTTTTTCTCAAAATTTCGTCTTTTTTCTGGACATTTCGACTTTTTTCTGAAAATTTTAACTTTTTCAAAATGTTACAAAGACGCAGAAAATAAATCGATTAAAAAAAATGCTATTTTTCTCAAATTTCGATTTTTTCTCGATATTTCGAAATTTTTGTCGAAACTTCGTTTTTTGTTTCTCAAATTTCGTCTTTTTTTTCCAAATCTTGACCTTAATGTCGAAATTTCGAAATTGTTCTCGAAATTTCGACTTTGAACTTACTTTTGACCGTAATATTGAAATTTCGACTTTTTTTCTCGAAATTTAGTCTTTTCTCGTAAATTTTGATTTTTTCTCGAAATTTCGAAATTTTTCTCAAATTTCGACTTTTTTCTCAAAATTTTGACCTTAGTATCGAAATTTCGACATTTTTCTCGAAATTTCGTCTTTAAACTCAACTTTTTGACTTTTTTCTCAAAATTTCGACATTTTTCTTAAATTTCGACTTTTTTTTGGAAATTATTTAGACTTTGTTTTAAAAATTTCAACTTTTTTGAAATGTTACAGAGGGTAGAAAGGACGTCGATTAAAAAAAAATGTTGTTTTTAGAAATTTCGACTTTTCTAAAAAAAATCGATTTTAAGCTCGAAATTTCGACTTTTTCTTCGAAATTTCGACTTTTTTTTCTCGAAACTTCATTTTTTGTTTCTCAAATTTCGACTTTTTTCTCCAAGACTTGACCTTAATGTCGAAATTTCGAAATTTTTCTCGAAATTTCGACTTTGAACTTACTTTTGACCGTAATATTGAAATTTCAACATTTTTTCTCGAAATTTAGACTTTTCTCGTAAATTTTGATTTTGTCTCGAAATTGCGACTTTTGTTCTCGAAATCTCGACTTTTTTTCTCGAGATTTTGAAGTTTTTCTCAAATTTCGACTTTTTTCTCAAAATTTTGGCCCTGGTATCGAAATTTCGACATTTTTCTCGAAATGTCGGCTTTAAACTCAACTTTTTGACTTTTTCCTCAAAATTTCGAAATTTTTCTTAAATTGCGACTTTTTTCTGGAAATTATTTCGACTTTGTTTTGAAAATTACAATTTTTTTGAAATGTTACGAAAGCCTAGAAAGGACATCGATTAAAAAAAAATGTTGTTTTTAGAAATTTCGACTTTTTCCAAACTTCGATTTTAAGCACGAAATCTCGACTTTTTTCTCGAAATTTCGACTTTTTTTCTTAAAATTTCGACTTTTTTCTTGACATTTCGACCTTCTTTTCAAAATTTTCTCTTTTTTTTCTCAAATTTCAACTTTTTTCTCGAAATTTTGACCTGAATATCGAGATTTGGACATTTTTCTCGAAATTTCGACTTTTTTCTCAAAATTTCGACTTTGTTTCGAGAAATTAAGTCTTTTTTCTCGAAATCTTGACTTTTTTCTCAAATTTCGACTTTTTTCTCGAAATTTTGACCTTAATATCGAAATTTCGACATTTTTCTCGAAATTTCGACTTTAAACTCAAAATTTCGACTTTTTTTCTCATAATTTCGACTCTTTCCTTAAATTTCAACTATTCTCGAAATTTCGACTTTTTTCTGGAAATTTCAACTTTTTCGAAATGTTACAAAGGCGTAGAAAGGACATCGATTAAAAAAAACGTTATTTTTAGAAATTTCGACTTTTTTTCTCCAATTTCAATTTTAAGCTCGGAATGTCGACTTTTTTCTGAAATTTTGACTTTTTTCTCAAATTTCAACTTTTTTTCTCAGACTTTCGACTCTTTTCTCGAAATTACGACCTTTTTCGCGAAATTTCGTTTTTTTTTCTCAAATTTCAACTTTTTCCCAAATTTTTGACCTTAATATTGAAATATCGATAATTTTAACTTTTTCAAAATATTACAAAGACGCAGAAACGAAATCGATTTAAAAAAATGCTATTTTTCGAAATTTCGACTTTTTTCTCGAAATTTCGACTTTTTTTTTAAATTTCGACTTTTTTCTTGACATTTCGACCTTCTTCTCAAAATTTTCTCTTTTTTTCTCAAATTTCAACTTTTTTCTTGAAATTTTGACCTGAATATCGAGATTTGGACATTTTCCTCGAAATTTCGACTTTTTTCTCAAAATTTCGACTTTGTTTCAAGAATCTAAGTCTTTTTTCTCGAAATCTTGACTTTTTTCTCAAATTTAGACTTTTTTCTCGAAATATTTCGCAAGTTCGACTTTTTTCTTGAAATTTTGACCTTAATATCGAAATTTCGACATTTTTCTCGAAATTTCGACTTTAAACTCAAAATTTCGACTTTTTTTCTGAAAATATCTACTCTTTCCTTAAATTTCGACTATTCTGGGAATTTCGACTTTTTTCTGGAAATTTCAACTTTTTCGAAATGTTACAAAGGCGTAGAAAGGACATCGATTAAAAATTATGTTGTTTTTAGAAATTTCGACTTTTTTTCTCTAATTTCAATTTTAAGCTCGAAATTTCGACTTTTTTTCTGAAATTTTGACATTTTTCTCAAATTTTCACTTTTTTTCTCACACTTTCGACTCTTTTCTCGAAATTACGACCTTTTTCGCGAAATTTCGTTTTTTTTTCTCAAATTCAACTTTTTCTCGAATTTTTGACCTTAATATCGAAATATCGATTATTTTAACTTTTTCAAAATGTTACAAAGAGGCAGAAAGGAAATCGATTTAAAAAACATGCTATTTTTCGAAATTTCGACTTTTTTTTTTTTAAATTTCGACTTTTTTCTCGAAATCTACACTTTTTATCAAATTTCGATTTTTTCTCGAAATTTCGACGTTTTTCTCAAATATCGACTTTTTTCTCGAAATTTTGACTTTAATTTCCAGTTTAAACTTCATATTTCTAAAAATATTCTTCATCTTCTCAAAAAACCAAAAATGCATAAATAAAAAACAAAGCAGAAAATAAATACGTATCGGATGTTTCTAATTAGGAATAAATAATTAAAATATAAATATTAGTGTTTAAAATCCAAGAAAAAACTTTCAAAATTAAACTACGCCAATTCATTATTATCATTCAATTTTTCTTTTATTAGAAATGTTTAAAAATTTCACACCAACAAGACGATTAATTGGAAATCGATCTTTCAGCAGTCAATTTTATCTGGAATCGATACTTTTGCTCACGATTCCAATCGATCTAAGAATCGATTATTTTAAAAAGGAATCGACATCCCTAGTAACACTCGTAACACAGTAGATACGGTGAAATGAATACAGAGTGGTTCAAAGCCAGCAACATGGTACTCCACGAACCAAAACTTTTGGCCCCCGCTATGGTGCCGAGCTCAAGGGTTTGCATAAGAAAACTGGCCATACCAGGAAAATGTTGCGTCAATCTGAAAATCTGTATCCCAATCGTTGTTTTAGTCATGTCTTACAAATAGTTTAGCCAGTGGATCCTGTATTACTGGTCTAGAATCCAAACCAGCGGGTATTTTACTTCCTACGACTAATACTAGCTTGAAAATTCTATCTTTCAAAATGAGGCAATATATTTATTCAATTTTCAAAAGGCTTCATCTCCGATATACCCAAAATCTTAGGAACATGTTTCCAGTTTAACGTTACACTGGGTTAAGTGCTCCACAACTTGCAAATCAGGATTTTATTAGATTTCAACCAAGCGTATAGTGCATGTAAACTTGTAAATTAATTTAATGGAGATATTCCACTCCATGTCATGTACTTCCAAATTTACATTTTCGCTCGTTCTTGCAATAGTTAACTAAATGATAAAGTCTAAACGTGCGGTAATGACATTAAAGCATTTCAGAAATTTTTGTAAAAAGTCCTCACTTTATTCACGACTTGGCCTAATTATTAATAAAAACAGGTACATTACGTGCAGCCAGATCATATATCATGAAAGCAATTATGAAACTCATATTTGTAACTGTTTATCGCAAATTTAAAATTATTTAGCAAACTAATAAATGTACCAACAATAAGCTTTTGACAGGGTAATTTATGATGGAAACTGGCAACTAAAGCGCCCAGCTTTAAGCAAATTAATGATCTAAATGGTTCGGTACATTTACATTTCACTACGCAAACTATTTATTCATTTTATAGGTCTATTCAAAATTTTATACGCCAAATCTTAGGATTTTTTAGCTATTATATTCTACCCTGCTGTTTCGCGTTTGGCCTTAGGAACCGAAATTAATTCAAATTTACATACAACGAGTTTCCATTCACGAATATTATCATTTTGTGTTCGTATTTTAGGAGAAAAAAAATTATAACCTCGGGGAACCAAATCCGCTTTAACGTCTAATTTTCTGGTCTGCTTTTTAATATAGGAAAGAAAATGTCTTTAATGACTCATCAGGAAACAGGAAATGCTTCAAAAGGAGGTGAGGCAGATCCTTCCCTTTGCAGCGTAGAATGCCCAAGGGAGTCCTGTTTGTATTAAAAAAAGGGAAGATTTTAAATGTAATTTTAACCAAAATGTTAATGTTTTTTGATTCTTTTGAACACCATTCGTGTTTCATAAGAAAATAATCTAACTTAGGAGTTTTATAACAACATAAACATTAGAAATAATTGAGAAAGAACATAAAATATTTTATATTTCACTGGGGAATTCTTGCCAAATAAATCTTAAACTTACAGAATTCATTACATAATAGATAAATTATTCAAGGTCAAAGGTCATTAAAATCAGATTTTCGCGATTATATAGTTTTCTGTGGCCCCAATGATGTTAACATTTATTAGAAAATTTGTAGAGCATAAAATTTGCAACAAATTTTGTTTCACACATTTTTTTGTACGTTCAACCGTTTTTGAGATAAAGGGTAGGGCTCAGCCATACCTATTGTGATGAAATGACCATTGGACCATTGGAGTATGTGATATTAATAATTTAATAACTTTATGCAAGGTATTATTCATTGAACTGACCTTGCTTTACAGCATGTATGGCTGAGCGCTGCCCTTTATCTCAAAAATGGTTGAGCGAACGAAAAAATGTCTGAAACGAAATTTGTCGCAAATTTTATGCTCTACAATTTTTATAATGGATGATAACATCATTGCAGCTGCAGAACCCAAGATAATCGCAAAACATTTTGTGATCTTTGATCTTGAATAATTTATGACGCAGAGACAATTTATGGGACTTTTGAGACAACTTTTAGAACGCCAAATTAAAGACTTATACGAGTTCCACCTTATTATCTCTCATTCCAAGGTAAAACCCCTAACATGACTGGACTAGTACAAGAACATGTATAAAAAAGGGGTCAACCTCAAATGAGAGATGATAAGCCACATTTTCATTTTAACATTCTAAAAGTTGTCTCAAAAGTCTCATCAAATCTCATGTCTGCGTTATGTTATTCAAGTTCAAATATCACAAAAATCAGTTTTTTGCGATTATATTGTTTGTTATAACTCCATTGATGTTAACATCTATTATAAAAATTGTAGCGCATAAAATTTGCAACAAATTTTGTCCCAAACTTTTTTTTATATCTTCAACTGTTTTTGAGATAAAGGGTAAGGCTCAGCCAAAAATCGGTTTTTTGCAATTATCTCGGTTTCTATCATTCCAATCATGTTAACATCTATTATAACAATTGTAGCGCATAAAATTTGCAACAAATTTTGTCCCAAACTTTTTTGTATATCTTCAACTGTTTTTGAGATAAAGGGCAGGGCTCAGCCAAAAATCGGTTTTTTGCAATTATCTCGGTTTCTATCATTCCAATCATGTTAACATCTATTATAACAATTGTAGCGCATAAAATTTGCAACAAATTTCTTCCTACATATTTTTTTATACGTGCAACCATTTTTAAGATAAAAGGTAGTGCTCAGCCATACATACTGTAATGCAATTACCATTGGACAAATTATTCATTGTTAATGATATTAATGATTCGATAATTTTATACAAGGTATTATTCACTGAAATTCATGATTGACCTTGCATTACAATACATATGGCTGAGCGATGCCCTTTAACTCAGAAACGGTTGAGCATATGAAAAAATTTTTGGAACTAAATTTGTCGCAAATTTTGTGCTCTACAATTTTCATAATGAATGTTAACATCACTGCAGCTGCAGAAACAAAGATAATCGCAAAACATTTTGTGATCTATGATCTTGAATAATTTACGACGCAGAGACGATTTATTGGGCTTTTGGGACAACTTTTAGAATGCCAAATTGGAGGCTTATACGAGTTTCCACCTTATTATCTCTCATTCTGAGGTAAAACCTCTAACATGACTAGACCAGTACAACTTATACAAAGAAGGGGTCAACCTCAAATGAGAGATAATAAGTTAGGAACTCGAACACATTTTCATTTTAATGTTATAAAACTTGTCCCAAAAGTCTCATCAAATCTAATGTCTGCGTTGTAAGTTATTAAAGGTCAAAGGTCACAAAAATCAGTTTTTCGCGATTATCTAAGTTGCTATAGCTTCAATGATGTTAATATCTATTATAAAAATTGTAGCGCATAAAATTTGCAACAAATTTTGTCCCAAACATTTTTTTGTACGTGCAACCGTTTTTGAGGTAAAGGGTAGGGCTCAGCCATACATACTCTAATGCAATTACCATGGGACAAATTATACACTGTTAATGATATTAATGATTTGATAATTTTATACAAGGTATTATTCACAGAGATTCATGGTTGACCTTGCATCACAGTATGTTTGACTGAGCGCTGCCCTTTATCTCAGAAACGGTTGGCCATATAAGAAACTTTTTGAATATAAATTTGTCGCAAATTTTGTGCTCTACAATTTTTATAATGAATGTTAACATCATTGCAGCTGCAGAAACCAAGATCATCGCAAAACATTTTGTGATCTATGGTCTTCGATAATTTACGACGCAGAGACGATTTATTGGCTTTTGGGACAACTTTTAGAACGCCAAATTGGAGGCTTATACGAGTTTCCACCTTATTATCTCTCATTCTGAGGTAAAACCTCTAACATGACTAGACCAGTACAACTTATACAAAGAAGGGGTTAACCTCAGATGAGAGATAATAGGTTAGGAACTCGAACACATTTTCATTTTAATGTTATAAAACTTATCCCAAAAGTCTCATCAAATCTAATGTCTGCTTTGTAAGTTATTAAAGGTCAAAGGTCACGAAAATCAGTTTTTCGCGATTACCTGAGTTGCTATGGCTCCAATGATGTTAATATACATTACAAAAATTGTAGCGCATAAAATTTGCAACAAATTTTGTCCCAAACATTTTTTTGTACGTGCAACCGTTTTTGAGATAAAGGGTAGGGCTCAGCCATACATACTCTAATGCAATTACCATGGGACAAATTATACACTATTAATGATATTAATGATTTGATAATTTTATATAAAGTATTATTCACAGAGATTCATGGTTGACCTTGCATTACAGTATGTTTGGCTGAGCGCTGCCCTTTATCTCAGAAACGGTTGACCATATAAAAAACTTTTTGAACATACATTTGTCGCAAATTTTGTGCACTACAATCATAAATAATTTACGACGCAAAGACGGTTTATGGCACTTCTGAGACAACTTTTAGAACGTCAAATTGAAGGCTTATACGAGTTTCCGCCTTGTTATCTCTCATTCCGAGGTAAAACCCCTAATATGATTGGACCAGTACAACTTATACAAAAAAAGGGCACAACCTCAAATGAGAGATAATAGACTAGGAAGTCGAACACATTTTCATTTTAACGTTATAAAAGTTGTCCCAAAAGTCTCATCAAATCTAATGTCTGCGTTATAAGTTATTCAAGGTCAAAGGTCACGAAAATCAGTTTTTCTCGATTATCTCGGTTGCTATAGCTCCAATGGTGTTAATATCTATTATAAAAATTGTAGCGCATAAAATTTGCAATAAATTTTGTTTTAAACATTTTTTTATACATTCAACTGTTTTTGAGATAAAGGGTAGGGCTCAGCCAAAAATCGGTTTTTTGCAATTATTTCAGTTTGTATAATTCCAATCATGTTAACATCTATAATAACAAATGTAGCGCATAAAATTTGCAATAAATTTTGTTTCAAACATTTTTTTGTACGCTCAACCGTTTTTGAGATAAAGGGTAGGGCTCAGCCATACATATTATAAGGCAATCACCATTGGACAAATTATTCATTGTTATTGATATTAATAATTTAATATCTTTATATAAGGTATTATTCACCGAGATTCATGAATTCATGGTTGACATTGCATTACAGTATGTATGGGTGAGCGCTGACCTATATCTCCAAAACGGGTAGGCGTATAAAAAAATTTTTAATACGAAATCTGTCGCAAATTTTATGCTCTACAATTTACATAATAAATTTTAACGTCATTGAAGCTAGAAAAACCGAGATAATAGCAAAAAAACGATTTTTGTGACCTTTAACCTTGAATAATTTACGACGCAAATACGAGATTTTATGAGACTTTTGAGACGACTTTCGGGATGCCAAAATAAAAGTTTATACAAGTTTCCACCTTATTATCTACCATTCCGAAGTGAAACCCCTGACTGAACTGGTACAGTCATTTGAAGAAAAAAGGAGTTAAACTCGAAACGAGAGATAATAAGCTGGAAACTCGTATACACTTTAATTTTGGCATTCTAAAAGTTATCTCAGAGGTCTCATAAAATCTCGTATCTGCGACGTAAGTTATTCAAGGTCAAAGCTCTCCAGAAATCGGTTTTTCGCGATTATCTCGGTTGCTATAGCTCCAATTATGTTAACACTTAGTAACAAATTGTAGCGCATAAAATTTGCAACAAATTTTGTCTTAAACATTTTTTTATACGTTCAACCCTTTTTGGGAAAAAGGGT
This sequence comes from Dastarcus helophoroides, assembly GCA_028583605.1. Taxonomy (NCBI): domain Eukaryota; kingdom Metazoa; phylum Arthropoda; class Insecta; order Coleoptera; family Bothrideridae; genus Dastarcus; species Dastarcus helophoroides. The sequence continues at coordinate 43,022,793 of CM053327.1, read as the reverse complement.
AGGGCTCAGTCATACATACTCTAATGCAACTGCTATTGGACAAATTATTTATTGTTAATGATATTAATGATTTAATATCCTTATATAAGGTATTATTTACCTAAATTCATGAATTCATGGTTGACATTGCATTACAGTATGTATGGCTGAGCCCTGCCCTTTATCTTAAAAATGGTTAAGCGTAAAAAAAAGTTTTAATACAAAATCTGGCGCAAATTTTATGCTCTACAATTTGTATAATTAATGTTAACGTAATTGAAGCTAGAAAACCGAAATAATCGCAAAAAAGATTTTTGTAACCTTTAACCTTGAGAAATTTACGACGCAAATACGAGATTTTATGAAACTTTTGAGACGACTTTCAGGACGCCAAAATAAAAGCTTATGCGAGTTTCCACCTTATTATCTACCATTCTGAGGTGAAACCCCTAATATGACTGAACTAGTACAGTGATTTGACGAAAAAAGGAATCAACCTTGAAATGAGAGATAATAAGCTGGAAACTCGTATACACTTTAATTTTGGTGTTCTAAAAGTTGACTCAGAGGTCTCATAAAATCTTGTATCTGCGTCTTAGGTTATTCAAAGTCAAAGCTCTCAAAAATCAGTTTTTCGCGATTATCTCGGTTGCTATAGCTCCAATGTTGTTAACATCTATTATAAAAATTGTAGCGCATAAAATTTGCAACAAATTTTTTTCCAAACATTTTTTTATACGTTTACCCCTTTTTGGGATAAAGGGTGGGGCTCAGTCATACATACTGTAATGCAATTGCTATTGGACAAATTATTCATCGTTAATGATATTAATGATTTAATATCTTTATACAAGGTATTATTCATAATTCATAAATTCACGGTTGACACTACATTACAGTATGTATGGCTGAGCCCTACCCTTTATCTCAAAAACGGTTAGGCTTATAAAAAAAAATCTAATACAAAATCTGCCCGAAATGTTATGCTCTACAATTTATACAATAAATGTTTACGTCACTGAAGCTAGAAAAACCGCGATAATTGCAAAAAACTGATTTTTGTGACCTTTAACTTTGAATAATTTACGACGCACATACTTGTATAAAGATATTAAATCATTAATATCATTAACAATGAATAATTTGACCAATGACAATTGCATTACAGTATGTATGACTGAGCCCTACCCTTTATCTCAAAAACCGTTGAATGTATAAAAAAACATTTGGGACAAAATTTGTTGCAAATTTTGTGCGCTACAAGTTTTATAATAAGTATTAACACCATTGGAGCTACAGAAACCAAGATAATCACAGAAAACCGATTTTTGTGTCTTCTGACCTTGAATGATTCAATATTCAGTAATTCTAGAAATGTTTTTAGAAATTTTGACTTGAGACTCAAAATTCTATTTTTTGGACTATCATAAATCGTCATTTTTTCCATAATTCCGCCATTTTTTTCTAAATTCCGCCATTTTATCAAAATCCCGCAATTTTTTTATAATTTCGCCATTTTTATTAATTAAAAATCATTTTTTTCTAAAAAATTCGTCTTTAAATTTATCTTCTAGATAATTTCAACTTGTGTCTCTCGAATTGTGATGTTTTGGTTGAAAATGTCAACGAATATCCTATATCCTAGTTCCCAAACTTACATTACACAAATGTATATTCCTCGATTCATTGAAAACAATACCAAGATGAAAGGACATTTATATTTTAAAGCCGCAATAATGTGCTCATGTTCGAAATAATACAGAGTTTACTCTTTTCTTCTGTCCCATTAAATCCGACGTCCGTATATAGTAACTTTCTTTTATCCCGAAATTAAAGCACGTATCAGCGTCCTAGAAAAAGCATTCCCTGGCAGACAGTCTATAGGGGATATTTCAACAACAAATTACACTGCCGCCAAATATAATACGTCTTGGATTTCAAACCAACCATATGTTGCACGAAAAGAATTCCTTATTGCCGGTTGTAATGTAACCTGTCTCCATCAAAAGCCAGTGCTTACGAAACACCAGAATTGGAGTTTCGAAATCCGAAGGAAAATTAGTTGACACGACATTGATTCTAATGCACAGACCCATAGGTTTGAACATTTACCAGATTCCGAGTTTGGAAATCAAAGATCAGTTTCGATTTTATTAGAGACTGGTTTCCATTTTATTAAAGACCGGTTTCGACTTTATTAGAGACCGGTTTCGTTCTTATTAGATTTCGTTAGTCTGATACATCCAACTCAAGATCTAATAACATCAACTATTCTTTGATCCCCAAACCTTGAATTTGGTAAGTGTTCACACCTATTGGTCTGTGCGTTAGAATCTTGTCTTCCGGGACTTTTCCAAAGAGCAACCGCTTTGCTAAGCGTTTGTGGTTCAACTGTTGGCAGTTCGGCTACACTATAAACGCTTAGAGTTTTGCATAGTGTGGTTTAGAATGCATTCTAACCACATTAATGAAGAGAATAAAATGAGGAATTATGTATACGATTCCAAATAAAATATATTTTCAAATTTCAGAGTGACCGTAAAGACCCTAACAATTTAAAATTAATTCTGAAGCCTTTCTATAAAAATGTTAAGCATTTTTGGGTAGTCTAGCAATTTGACTGATTACTGTGGAAAATCAGAGCATTGGAGACTGTGGAATTTGTAGAATTAGACCTGCCGCATATATCCGGAATTCAGATCAGGTTTACGAAGCAGAAATTCAAATTTAGAATTCACTTTGGTCGCACACGTACGGCTTCCTACAAATGCGTTCATTTCAGTGCTCGAATCTAAATTCCGAACCAGGATTCCGTAGGTATTCAGTGCTCGAATCTGAATTCCTGATTCAGAAACCGAACCAAACTTCCGTACGTATGGCTTAAGGTGCAAACTGCTGAAATTGGATTTAGCTCATTTTTGCTTTCACTTGATTCTAACTCCCAAACCTCCGCTATGTCAGGAATTTGTATCATAAAATGCGGCAGTCAAAAGTATTTTGGGAATCGTTAGAAAAGACAACTTCGACAAAACATAAAGAGGAATATAATTTGTTTCCATTTCCACTTTTAAATTTGATAACCAGTCTAGTGGGTGGTAAACAACACCATTTTCAACACATTAGACATCTGCTGCTAGCCAGGATTTCAGGACTGTTCAGAATGATAAATATTTATCGAAATAAAAAACAAAATGATGATATTCTTGAGTAAAACAACGATTCTTATTAAAAAATCTCAAAAAACATAATTCAAAGGAGCAGCTTCCTACTTTTTGAAATTTCTAAATTACTAAAGAACTTACTTAAGATCGTGGCTGAAGATAATTCTAAGTTAAATCGTTTTAGGTAGGGCAGCAATATTGAATGGGAAGCAACAGGCATACCATACTTGCTTAGTTTATTTCGTGAGAAATTGCGAGACTATAAATCCAAGCACGATTTTCAATCCTAATTTTAATTCTGTGATGGTCAAATAATTTGTGTTTTGAATTATGTCACATAGTCTAAAAAACTTGACTCACCCTCTGAGTGTAAACTTAAAACTATAACCAATAATGCAATAAGTGACAACTGAAATATACAACGTAATTCGATACAATTTCCTTGTCATTCCGAAATTTCTGAAGCCATGTTGAACTCTTTGTCCAAAAACCACAGAGTATCAAATATGAGGTAGTTTTTAATAAAAATCAAGCCAAATTGAAACTGATTTGAAAGCCTATATTCCGTTCAAGTCATTGCATAACAACAACCTTACCCCAAATTTCGTTTGCAAACGCTTCGTACTAAATTTAATCAGGAGAACTTCGTTGACTCCAGGTGAATTCATATTTCATATTCGATAAGACATCTGACTAAAGAGCGGCAAACGACTGATCGATATATCTTTTTAGGTCATTTCCTCGATGTAATAAAAAAAATAGATGAACTAAAATACATCTAAGCTAGATGGGGGAAGCTGCAAAGGTATGGTGATCGGAACGACGTCGACGACGTCAAGCGGAAGTGAAAATACGCCGGCAGCCTCATAGTGCAGCGTCTACGGAAACTATTAAACGCCTACTAATAATAATGTAACTTTAATAAAGACGCTCAGAAACTCGGAAACAAAACGAGCTGCAGTTACGAACGCCTTTTCCAATAAAAGACGTCGGAAAATTGCGCTCTTCGAAAAAGAGAGAAATTACTGAACTGCGACAAAATTGCCTTGAAAATTGTTTACTAGGAGACGAAAAATTAAAAATTGTGACCTGCTTGTGTTCTCTATACAAATTAGCCAGGTGTTCCCTGGCCAGATTGTTTCTTCTTGTATTTCAATCTGCTCGGAAGGAGGATTTTTAACCCATGGGGACTAAATTTCCATAAATACTGTTTTATTGATGAGAAGGGAAGAGAAGGAAAGAGAAGGGAAGAGAAGAGAAGAGAAGAGAAGAGAAGAGAAGAGAAGAGAAGAGAAGAGAAGAGAAGAGAAGAGAAGAGAAGAGAAGAGAAGAGAAGAGAAGAGAAGAGAAGAGAAGAGAAGAGAAGAGAAGAGAAGAGAAGAGAAGAGAAGAGAAGAGAAGAGAAGAGAAGAGAAGAGAAGAGAAGAGAAGAGAAGAGAAGAGAAGAGAAGAGAAGAGAAGAGAAGAGAAGAGAAGAGAAGAGAAGAGAAGAGAAGAGAAGAGAAGAGAAGAGAAGAGAAGAGAAGAGAAGAGAAGAGAAGAGAAGAGAAGAGAAGGGAAGAGAAGAGAAGAGAAGAGAAGAGAAGAGAAGAGAAGAGAAGAGAAGAGATGGACGAGAAGAGAAGAGAAGGAGATAGGGAAGAGAAGAGAAGAGAAGAGAAGAGAAGAGAAGAGAAGAGAAGAGAAGAGAAGAGAAGAGAAGAGAAGAGAAGAGAAGAGAAGAGAAGAGAAGAGAAGAGAAGAGAAGAGAAGAGAAGAGAAGAGAAGAGAAGAGAAGAGAAGAGAAGAGAAGAGAAGAGAAGAGAAGAGAAGAGAAGAGAAGAGAAGAGAAGAGAAGAGAAGAGAAGAGAAGAGAAGAGAAGAGAAGAGAAGAGAAGAGAAGAGAAGAGAAGAGAAGAGAAGAGAAGAGAAGAGAAGAGAAGAGAAGAGAAGAGAAGAGAAGAGAAGAGAAGAGAAGAGAAGAGAAGAGAAGAGAAGAGAAGAGAAGAGAAGAGAAGAGAAGAGAAGAGAAGAGAAGAGAAGAGCAGAGAAAAGAAGAGAAGAGAAGAGAAGAGAAGAGAAGAGAAGAGAAGAGAAGAGAAGAGAAGAGAAGAGAAGAGAAGAGAAGAGAAGAGAAGAGAAGAGAAGAGAAGAGAAGAGAAGAGAGAAGAGAAGAGAAGAGAAGAGAAGAGAAGAGAAGAGAAGAGAAGAGAAGAGAAGAGAAGAGAAGAGAAGAGAAGAGAAGAGAAGAGAAGAGAAGAGAAGAGAAGAGAAGAGAAGAGAAGAGAAGAGAAGAGAAGAGAAGAGAAGAGAAGAGAAGAGAAGAGAAGAGAAGAGAAGAGAAGAGAAGAGAGAAGAGAAGAGAAGAGAAGAGAAGAGAAGAGAAGAGAAGAGAAGAGAAGAGAAGAGAAGAGAAGAGAAGAGAGAAGAGAAGATAAGGGAAGAGAAGGGAAGGGAAGAGAAGAGAAGAGAAGAGAAGAGAGAAGAAGGGAGGAGAAGGGCGGATAACGGAAGAGAAGGGAAGAGAAGGGAAGAGAAGGAAAGAGAAGGGAAGAGAAGAGAAGGGAAGAGAAGGGAAGAGAAGGGAAGAGAAAAAAGGAAAGAGAAGAGAAGAGTTTGATTAACTAAATTCTGATTAAAATCCCTACACTCATTTTTGGGCAATATGGTTCAAAAAGTTGATTTCGATATCTAAAATGAACTACAATTATGGAGTTAAATCCAGAAAGCTTGCATATATAAAGTCTGAACTTAAAACTTAGCAACTAACAATTCCTCGTTTGCATAATCGACTGTTTTGATGCAGTCATTCTGCGTGGAAAATGAAGGCTTCAATTGGGTCCTCTTTGCAAGGGTCAACCCCGTTATGGTCTTTGGTGTATATGCACTTCGTCGACACCAAAATCGTATCATAAAACAATAAGAGTCCATAAAGCATGATATGCATAATGGATTAAATCTATTAAAACTTATGCTCTTAATCAGACTAAAACCAGTGAGCTTCCAGAATTAAATTCCGCGATAAATAATTCCATCAAATTTCTTTTGTGGAGCGAACGAAAAGTAAACAAAATCGATTTGACATCCCCAGATAGAGTTCATTCATTCATTCGCTTTTGAGTCCTTCTACTTATACTTATCGCAGCCTAAAACGTTCTACAAACCGTTGTGTAAATATTTGATCTATCGGGGTATTCACTTTTGATATTGAACTCCAGGTTCGATCGGGTTAACGTCGGAATGCTGATGATACACACCGATGCAAATTCCTGCCCTTTCATTTAATCCCGATCGTGCTCTTCAGAGCACTATAAACTTAGATGGTTTTAGGGAATATGTGTAGTCATGGAGTTGACCACTTTCATAAATTAAATTTTGATCCCATACTTACTCCATTTATCCTCCGGCAAAGTACTTTTGGAATCATCTCAAATCAATCGGAGAGGAGTTTGATTTCCGTCATCTACTTCCAGTCAGGGACGGATTTAAATACTTCCCTAGTGCAGCTAGGGATGCAAACGATAGTTCAATGTTTTCAAAACTTCGATGTATCGTTTGTCGATGCTCAACATCGATGGTAAAGCGAATATCGATACACCGTTTAGTTTATAAACGATGTTTGAAAAATTGATGTATCGCATCGCGACAGAATTAGCGCCATCTGTTGCACAGAATTAATGTACAAACGACATCACAATTTTGCGACTTGTCACTCGATGGCAGCAGTGTATATTTAACAAATTTATGCTAAATTTGTATGCCAAATGTATACAATACCACAGTATAGATATTAGCTTACGCATACAGTAGCGACAAATTGCTAAAATTTTGTCACGATTTTTGTTTGCGCATGCGTCAATTTGCACAATCCCGAACATGGCGTCGCAGTGTTCTATGATTACCAGAAATAAGATCTATGGTCGTTGGGTAACTGAATGTCAGTTGAAAGTTGCCACGTGTTCGGGAAAATCAGCAGTTGAGCGAATATGATTTTTTATTTTACGTTCATATGTTATTCATTCATGGTAAAAATGTAAGACAATTTATCTACATTTATGGATGTTCTAGAAATTTGATATAGTCAGGGATTTTCATCCGAATTGTGGGATTTTTAAGGAGATTGTCCGCGAATAATGGTTAGGTTATCTGGCAACACTGGATCAGTTTTATTGAAATGTCAGTCTTGTTATAATTCATTGCGCTAATAAGATGAAACCAAATAAAAGAGAAAAGAGGAGAATTTACACGTTCTGTTTATAAATGTAACTGTAACAGCAATAATGATTTGATAAAATCAGCTTCTTCGGGTACACCCAATTTATTTTATTAAAAAAAACTGTTTTATTATACTCGCATTTGCCAGTTTTATACAAAAAAATAAATAAGTTGTTTCCTGTAGAAATTATTTTGCCGTCAGTCATAATCTGTGTTTAGTTTTTCTTTGTGTATTCTTTATACTTATCAGGTTATCAGTAATTACAAAATACACATTATTTAAAAAATAGACGAGAACTAGTATTTTTGGACTATTTGTAAAGTAGTAAATTGGAATTTAAACGCTAAAAACTATTGAAATTAATAAACTTGATGGTTTTGTTTAATAAATAAATTTAAATTTTCGCGGCCGTGCACAATCCACAACATGGCTGATTCCATTGAAGGTCAACGATTTTAGCTACTTCAAGATCAAAGGTGCCGACACTTTTGTCACTACTGTATGCGTAAGCTAATATCTATACTGTGACAATACCACCAATTCCAATTGTTATCAAAACCAAATTCAAAATCAACATTTTCTGTTTCTTTAGGAAGAATTTGTTTTATGAAGATTTCTTTGTGCAAAAAGAGTCGAAATTTCTAGACAAAATAAACATTTTTAAAACAGTCTAATTTTTGAGTCAGTTTCCAAATAAAAACCAAAGTCAAAACCAATCCAAATATTTATGAAACTGATAAATGTGTTAATAATGTCTCAGATAAAAAACATTTATTTGCAATAAGTCGATGATTAACACAGTTGATGAGATTGCCGGGGATCGCGCTAAAATGTTCGATTCCAACTGCAATGACTGCATTGCGTGCAATTTAATAAACTAGTTCTAACTCTAAAAACATTCATCTAAATGAAATAGTGTAAAAGACACATTTGATCTGCATTATATCCTTCAACTAAATCCAGTTTTTTATTTTAAAAAATTATTATTATATTGGTCTCTGGAAAATAAAAAATCAGCGGGACCAAAAAGTTTGGGAACCTTCAACCTAATATGTTGTGGATTCTCTGAGTAAATTTGTTCCTCTCGTTTTCTTTTACGAATATTGCCTCTCCAGATAACATACATCGAAACGCTGCAGCTTCATACAAAATTTATCCTCATATAATGGATACCGTAATCAGCGGCGATATTGGAAGTTAAATTGACAATTTGTGGTTTGGTAAGGGGGGCCATCCCGCTTTTCGACGTTAATTCTATGTGCGCTACGCGACCTTACGACGGAATCTTTCGGGAAAATCTCACGTGAATAACCTAATTTTATGTCGAGGGTTTGAGAAACGGCATCGTTTTATTGGACTGACGTTACTTCGTTCTCAGGATCTCGAAATGATACATTGACGTTCGAGTTTGGGACGCTGTTATTAATGGTAGACGCTTCAACATATTTCATCCACAAAGGAAGAACATATCAAAAATTATACAAATCTTGTCCCCTGAAGCCAAGAAGGATTAAAAAACACAACAAAGGTTGCTGTAACGCGTTTCGATAGCCAAGCTATCATCTTCAAAGGGATACTAACATCTGTCTCTGTCTTTTCCCTTGTCTTTCTTTCTCTTGTCTTCCCTTCTCTTCCCTTCTCTTTCCTTATCTTCCCATCTCTTCCCTTCTCTTCTCTTCTCTTCTCTTCTCTTCTCTTCTCTTCTCTTCTCTTCTCTTCTCTTCTCTTCTCTTCTCTTCTCTTCTCTTCTCTTCTCTTCTCTTCTCTTCTCTTCTCTTCTCTTCTCTTCTCTTCTCTTCTCTTCTCTTCTCTTCTCTTCTCTTCTCTTCTCTTCTCTTCTCTTCTCCTCTCCTCTCTTCTCCTCTCTTCTCCTCTCTTCTCCTCTCTTCTCCTCTCTTCTCCTCTCTTCTCCTCTCTTCTCCTCTCTTTTCTTCTCTTCTCTTCTCTTCTCTTCTCTTCTCTTCTCTTCTCTTCTCTTCTCTTCTCTTCTCTTCTCTTCTCTTCTCTTCTCTTCTCTTCTCTTCTCTTCTCTTCTCTTCTCTTCTCTTCTCTTCTCTTCTCTTCTCTTCTCTTCTCTTCTCTTCTCTTCTCTTCTCTTCTCTTCTCTTCTCTTCTCTTCTCTTCTCTTCTCTTCTCTTCTCTTCTCTTCTCTTCTCTTCTCTTCTCTTCTCTTCTCGTCTCTTCTCTTCTCTTCTCGTCTCTTCTCTTCTCTTTTCTTCTCTTTTCTTCTCTTTTCTTCTCTTTTCTTCTCTTCTCTTCTCTTCTCTTCTCTTCTCTTCTCTTCTCTTCTCTTCTCTTCCCTTCCCTTCTATTCTCTTCTCTTCTCCTCCCTTTTCCTCCCTTCTGCTCTCTTCTCCTCTCTTCTACTCTCTTCTACTCCCTTCTCTTCTCTTCTCTTATCTTCTCCTCTCTTCTCTTATCTTCTCCTTTGTTTTCTTCTCTTGTCAACTCTTCTCTTCTTTTCTCTTCTCTTCTCTTCTCTTCTCTTCTCTTCTCTTCTCTTCTCTTCTCTTCTCTTCTCTTCTCTTCTCTTCTCTTCTCTTCTCTTCTCTTCTCTTCTCTTCTCTTCTCTTCTCTTCTCTTCTCTTCTCTTCTCTTCTCTTCTCTTCTCTTCTCTTCTCTTCTCTTCTCTTCTCTTCTCCTCCCTTCTCCTCCCTTCTCCTCCCTTCTCCTCCCTTCTCCTCCCTTCTACTCTCTTCTCCTCCCTTCTCCTCCCTTCTCCTCCCTTCTTCTCCCTTCTCCTCTCTTCTCCTCTCTTCTCCTCTCTTCTCTTCTCTTATCTTCTCTTCTTTTCTCTTTCCTTCTCTTCCCTTCTCTCTAGATCGTTTTATTGGACTGACGTTACTTCGTTCTCAGAATCTCGAAGTGATACATTGACGTTCGAGTTTGGAACGCTTTAACATATTTCATCCATAAAGGAACATATCAAAAAATATACAAATCTTGTCCCCTGAAACCAAGAAAGAATAAAGGTTGTTCTAATGCGTTTCGATAGCCAAACTGTCATCTCCAAAGAGATACTAACATCTGTCTCTGAAGATAATAGCTTGGCTACCAAAGCATTAGAGAAAACTTTGTTGTGTTTTCTAATCTTTTTTGGTTTCAGGAAACAAGATTTCTATTTCAATTTTTGAAGATTACCAAGGACCAATATGTTGCACCAAAAAAAAATTGTTATAATGTTTAAAACAAAATATTTTGTTATTCGAAAGTAAATGGAAGGAAGAACAGTCAAAGAAGAAAATCGGACAAGAGAGAGTCGAGCTCATTAGGTTTTTGTACCAATTACTACAGTGAGCAGTCAACAGACCAAATTAAATCATGTTTAGTTATGAATGTATTTGAAATTTTATTCAACTTTTATTGTATTATAATTGAAAAATAAAACAATTGTCTCTTTCCAGATATACACACTTTTTTCTGCTATCAATCGCAGCATTTATGGAACTGGTGAGTGTGTTGATAATGCCTCTAGTAAAAGGCATCCATTTGCAATGAGTCGATGACTAACAGAGTTTATGTGATCGCCTCGGATCGCGCCAAAGTGTTTGATTCCAATCGCAATTACTGTGTTGCATGCAATTGAATAAACTAGTGCTAACTCCGAAAATATTCATCTAAACAAAATAATGTAAAAACAAATTTGATCCCCATTCTAACCTTCAGTTAAATCAAGTTTTTTATTTAAAAAAAATTAATGTGACAAAAAAATAACACCCTATCAAAAAAACCACACTGTTGTAATAACGGAAAGGATTTCAATTTGAGGTTGACTATGATGGCAAAAATGAATAAGAATCAAGTTACTTATTTCCTCTTGCAGCATTTCCCAGTCAGTTGGGAAAACTAACAAAACCTGAAAACGATCCTCGCTCGCATAATATGAAAATACGACCGACAAACCGTGAAGTTTATGTTTAACTTCATTGAACACAATATGGAAAAGCCGCAGAATGCACGGTTGATTATGCATTGACAGTTTTGCCGCTCCACTTTCCCGTTTCAATGGGAAATCATTTCGACGAATAGGGAAAGGTGCATAATGCACTCGTGCAATATTCACAGCCGTGTACAACGGAGGCTTATCAGAAGGACTGCCGCAATAGTTTGATAATAGGGATGTTTGGGAACAAAGGACGATTCTGCGGTAACGGCGGAAACGTCATGTAACCGTTATTTACCGGCGCGCCGTCAATAGGTATGGAGTTGTGTTTGTGGGTTTGCATGACGATTCGTTTCAATCACTGCTTACGTAAAAAATAGTGCACCATGTATTTCGTGTTTCTTTTCGAAAATAATTTCATAGATTTCGTGAAGTATGGATGATATCCAAAAAACAAGTTTTTTTCTTTCATTTTACGTCTCATTTTCAAAAAGACGTGAAATTTTAAAGACACTACAAATTTTTAAAAGCGAAATTTTCAAAATAAAGAATTTGGAAAAGGGGCCACGTTTTCCAAAAGACTATTTCCGAAAACTTCAAAATTTTGACAAATAGACAACAACAGATTGCCAATCCTTAACAGAAGGTTACTGAAAATTTAGAATTGTGAAAGTAACTGGCGAAGAAAAAACCACTAAATGAATAGAAATACTAACACTTCGCAAAGAAAATACAGAGAATATTTAAATAGGCGAACTTTAAAAATTACGAAATTTGGAAAAAAAAGTAAAAATGTTAAAGATTTGAAATTTTCAAAAGTTGTTAATGTTTTGGAACAAATCAACTACTTTAAAAATAGCAGAAATTTTTGAAAAGAATTCCAGAAAACTATTGAACTTTTCATAAAATATTAAAATTTTCCAGTCGAGATTTTCAAAAAAGTAGACATTTTGAGAAAAATTTGTACGCTTCAAACTGTTGAAGATAGAAAGAAATCGCATTTTTCATAAAATGTTAAAATTGCAAGTTAACATTTTCAAAGAAGTCGAAATTTTGAGAAAAATCCGTATGTTTTAAAACAGTCCAAATGTTGAAAATTGAATAATCGAATTTCTCAAAAAAAGTCGAAATTTTTGAAGAGTCGTAATTTTTATAAAATGCAAATTTCGAAAAGCCAAATTTTTTAAAAGGGAAATTTAAAAAAGGGTCGAAATTTTTAAAAACAGCCAAAAATCTCAAAATAAACGTTAAAAGAATGTCGAGATTTGAAGAAAATTCGATATTTTCAATTTACAATTTTATTCAAAATAATCACATTTCAATTCTTCGAATTTTTATCGAAATTTCCATTTTTTGAAAACGTTTGGTGGAACGGACTGGTCCTTGGTTATCTTCAAAAATTGAAATACAGAACTTGTCCCCTGGAACTAAGAAATATTAAAAAACACAGCAAACGTTGCTCTAACGCGTTTGACAGCCAAGCTGTCATCTTCAGAGGGATGATTTTTTAAATTTAGGATTTTTTGAAAATTTTTATTTCGTCATTATTTCAACCCGTCCAAATTTTTTTCGATTTGTCATTTGTCTCTAAACCATGAAATTGCTTAAGAGATGAAAAAACCAGAAAACTTGTGTTTACCTTCCAGTATTTAAATCAAAAAATCAAAAAAGAAATCAAAAAACTAAGATGTACATGTATCATTCATATGATATTTATAAAAATATCGTGATATATGCCAAACCTGCACTTTGGAAAAATATCAAATTAAAAAAAGTTTAATTTTACAACAACAAAAAATCAATAAATTAAATCAGAACAGAAATTTTAAAAAAATGTAGTTTTTGTTTGGCCTAAATTTTCGATGAATCAGAAGTTCGAAAAATAAACAGAAATTTTAAAAAAGTGTAATTTTTGTAGCTTGAATTATTGAAACAGTCAAAGTTTTTAAAATATTGACATTTTATATTAAAAAAGTCCGAATTAAATATTGAAAATAATTCGAATTAAGACAAAAATCGATTATTTTCCAAAAATAAAACCTCAACAAAGAAAATCTAAATTTCGTTAAAAATTCGAAAATTTTTAAAAAAACGCAATTTAAAGAAAAGGTCTATGTACAAATTTTCATTCGGAATTTCGAGAAATGGCCAAAATTTTGAAGAAAGTTGATGGTCCTCATTTTCGAAAAAGTAATTGTTTTTTAAAGTCGAAATTTTCAAAACAGATCACGAAACAAATATATTTTTGTAATTTTTTAAAAAAACAAGTTGAAGTTTTAAAATTGTCAAAACAGATACGAAACAAATATTTTTGTTATTTTTTTAAAAAAAAAGTTGAGGTTTTGAAATTTTCAAAAAAGATTAGGTCGAAACAAATATTTTTGTAATTTTGTAAAAAATAAGTTGACATTTTGAAATTTTCAAAACAAAATTAAATCAACAAAATCGAATTTGTCAAAAAAAGTCTATATTTGCAAAAAAAGGTCGAAATTTCGAGAAAAAATTCGAAATTTTGAAAAAGATCGAAAATATTAGATAGAAGGCAATAGTAACAGAAAGACGAAGTTTTGTTTGTCATTTCATTTGTCACATGATGAGAACAAGGTCACATCATTTCCAGATCACACGAGGTTAAAATCATTAGAGTTTAAAATCACGCGAACTGAAGATCACATGATATCAGAGTCACATGAGTTCACCATCGCGTTAGACCAAGGTCACGTGTGGTCAAGGTCACGTTAGACTACAGTCACGTGAGAGTTTAAATTAACGTCAACTAAAGGTCACATTAAATCAGGTCACGTGAGTTCAAGATCACTTTAGTTCAATATCACATGAAGTCAAGGTCGTGTTAGTCCACAATCATGTGGCTTAAGTAATATCAGTTCAGGAATAGGTTAGCGTTTGTTCAAGATCACGTTAGCTCGAAGCCACGTGAGTTCAAGGTCTTGTTAACTCAATGTCATTTAGGATGGCAAGACTAGCTTAAGGTCACGTGGTTTCAATGTCACCTGCTATCAAAGTAACATAAGCTCAAGGTTACATTAGCTCAAGGTCACGTGCGTTCAAGGTCAAATAAGCTCAAGGTCGCGTGAGTTCAAACTTGCATGTGATCAAGGTCGCGTGAGTTCAAGGTCGCGTGAGTTCAAAGTCGCCCGAGTTCAAAGTCACGTGAGTTCAAGGTCTCGTTAACTCGATGTCAATTAGGATGGCAAGGCTAGCTTAAGGTCACGTGAGTTCAATGTCACCTAACATCAAAGTAACGTAAACTCAAGGTTACATGAGCTCAAGGTCACGTGCGGTCAAGATTGCATGAGCTCAAAATCGCATAAATTCAAACTCGCATGCGGTCAAGGTCGCGTGAGTTAAAAGTCGCGCTAGTTCAAGGTTACATTTGGTCAAGGTCACGTGCGTTTAAAGTTGCATGAGCTCAAGGAGACATGAAGTCAAAGTTACGTGCGTTCAAGGTCGCTGAGCTCAAGGTCACGTGACTTCAAACTTGCACGCGGTCAAGGCCGCGTGGGGTCAAGGTCACATGCAGCTAAGGTTGTGTTCAAGGTCACCTTAGCTCAACGTCGGGTGAGCTCAAGGTCAATTAAGTTTAGGATATATTTAGCTCAATATTGCGTGTGTTCAAGGTTACATTAGCATCAAGGTCACATATGATTAAGTTTACATGTGATCAAGGTCACATGCGCTCAAGGTTATATGCGATCAAGATCACATGATCTCAAGGTCGTGTGAACTCAATGTCACTCGAAGTCGCGTGAGTTTGAGGATGTCAAAGTTGCGTTGGTTCAAGGTCACATGCAGCCAAGGTTGTATTACCTAAATGTCACGTTGGTTCAAGTTCACCTTATTTCAACGTCGCGTGAGCTCAAGGTCAATTGAGATCAGGATACGGTTAGTTCAATATTGCGTGTGTTCAAGGTTACATTAGCTCGAAGTCACATGAGTTCAAGGTCGCATAAATTCAGTCACTTCATTTAAAGGTTTTGTTAGCTTAAGATCATATGAACTCAATGTCGCATGAGCTCAAGGTTGTGTGTCCTGAAGGTCGCGTGAGGTCAAGGTCGCGTGACCTGAAGGTCGCGTAAGCTCAATGTCACATGTGATTAAGGTTACATGTGATCAAGGTCACATGCGCTCAAGGTCACATAATCTTAAGGTTGTGTGAACTCAAGGTCAGTCAAGGTCGTATGAGCTTGATGATGTCAAAGTCGTGTGAGTTCAAGGCCACATGCAGCCAAGATTGTGTTACCTAAATGTCACGTTGGTTCAAGGTCACCTTAGCTCAACGTCGCGTCAGCTCAAGGGTAGTTGAGTTCAGAATAAGGTTAGCTTAATATTGCGTGTGTTCAAGGTTACATTAGCTCGAGGTTACGTGAGTTCGAGGTCGCATAAATTCAGTCACTTCATTTGAAGGTTCTGCTAGCTTAAGGTCATATGAACTCAATGTCGCATGAACTCAAGGTTGCGTTACCTGAAGGTTGCATGAACTCAAGGTCGCTTGGTCTGAAGGTCGCGTGAGCTCAAGGTCACATGTGGTTAAGGTTACATATGACCAAGGTCACGTGCGCTTAAGGATGCATGAGATCAAGGTCACATGAGCTCAAGGTCGTGTGAATTCAAGGTCACTCGGGGTCGCATGAACTTGATTATGTCAAAGTTGCGTGGGTTCAAGGTCACATACAGTTACTTAGATGTCACGTTGATTCAAGGTCCCCTTATCTCAACGTCGCGTGAACTCAAGGTCAATTGAATTCAGGATAAGGTTAGCTCAATATTGCGTTCAAGGTTACATTAGCTCGAGGTCACGTGAGTTCAAGGTCGCATAAATTCAGTCACTTTATTTAAAGGTCATGTTAGCTTAAGGTTATACGAACCCAATGTCGCGTGAGCTCAAGGTTGTGAGCTGAAGGTCGCGTGAGCTCAAGGTTGTGAGCTGAAGGTCGCGTGAGCTCAAGGTCACATGTGATTAAGGTTACATGTGATCAAGGTCACATGCGCTCAAGGTTACATGAATCAAGGTCACATGATCTTAAGGTCGTGTGAACTCAAGGTCACTTGGGGTTGCATGAGCTTGATGATGTCAAAGTTGCGTGGGTTCAAGGTCACCTTAGTTCAACATCACGTGAGCTAAGGTCAATTGAGTTCGAGGATACTGTTAGCTTAATATTGCGTGTGTTCAAGGTTATATTATTTCGAGGTCACGTGAATTCAAGGTCGCATAAATTCAATCACTTCATTTGAAGGTCCTGTTAGCTTAAGGTCATGTGAACTCAATGTCGCGTGTGCTCAAAGTTGCGTGACCTGAAGGTCGCGTGAGCTCAAGATCGTGTGAACTGAAGGTCGCGTGAGCTCAAGGTCGCGTGCCCTGAAGGTCGCGTGAGCTCAAGGTCGCATGAGTTCAAGGTTGCGTGAGCTCAAGATTATAGAAACTCGGATGTCACGTGAACTCAAGGTCGCATAAAAACATAGCGTGAGACATTTCTCTTAAAAAGTTTTATCTCAAAATTCCGACAGATATTAAGGTTTTCGTGATATTTCTAATTGACCCTAAATTTTCACTTTTTATACCTTTTCTTGGAATTTATTCTATTTGTATCTTAAACTAGTTAACATTAACATGAATAAAAACCCAAAATATATTATAATATTTATTAGTTAATATATCGTGATATTCAGAGCGATTCAAAACTGCGGAACAGTGGGACTCGAAGCAAAGGTTGCAAATCATACTGAAAAACGACATTACATTGCACCCTAAAAAACCCCGTTTTCGTTTTTATAAACACCAATGTCTTCATTCATGGTACTGTTACAGGAAGCTATCTAACTGTCACTATTTAAATTTTAAAAAAATGGAAATAAGGAAAGAGAACTTGAACTGGTTTTGGTCAAATAGTGAATCAGAGGAGCACCAGACTTTTGCATTGTTAAGTTATGACGGTAATTTTTCTTTTATTTTGACCAAAAAAAATTTGATATATATCAGTGACATATATCAGATATATATCACTGATATGATTAAGAACGAAGGTTTCACCACTTTACCACATTGGCAATTAAATAAATAATTACGCGATACGTATTTCGTATTTGGTAAAGGGATGAAACCTTCTTTGAACTTAATCACAAGTCACAGTGTTTAGTTCAGTGCTTTACTGATATGATATTTATAAAAATATCACATTTGCCAACCCTGCTTATTAACCATTAACTTTTTCTTTTAATATGTGGTTTAAACATTACGTAATAAATAGATTAAAATTACTGAAAACAAAACAATAAATTCCCCAGTTGCTATAAATACTTTTTAGGTCAGGGCCCCAATCCCTTAGGGATTTCTTAGTCCTGTACGTAACTTATTATATCCTAAAGGCTGGCAAAATTTCAAAAAATAAAGCGAATAATGCGATTCTATCTGGCTAGCAAAATATCGACGAATTTCAACTAGTGTACACATAAAATTGTCTGCATTTCCAGTGAGAGCCAGATGGAACAAGAATATTATTAATAGCATGGCGCAATAATAATTGCTTTTATTTATAGGGAAACGTGCGAGTGAGCTGACCTACTGCCGCATTGGAGATGTGCCAACCCTCATACCTGAGGTTCGATTGCACCAAATTTGCCATTCATTTTAACCGATCTAAATCATTAATGCAATTTAGTGCACATTAAACGTTTTCCTTTCACCAAAATTTGATGAGTTTATATAAAACTAGCTATTACCCGCAACTTCGTCTGCGGATTTAAGTAAATAACAGGAAAACTGTCCAAAATTAAATTTTAAATTTCTTGAATTGACGGATCAATTTATTTTTTTCAACGTTTTTATTTGTTTCTGCTGCCAATTCTTATTTACGAAATTTGTGTTACCGTTCCACTCTAGAATGCAGGAGATTTTTTTCCGAATACGGATTTACCAAAATATGAAAGAACCCGTAAAATACGGGAAATCTGGCAACTGTCAGCGCAGAGAAGACGCCCTATGGCATTATGACGCTGTCAAACTGTCTTTTTCAGAAGAATCCTACCTCAAAGTTATATTAGGTTTGGACCCTCGCCCTTAGATGATGGCGTCGTCGTGTTATCATTGCAAAATTTTGCATTTTTTTACATAGAAAGTGGGTCCTGCTATATGCGTGAGAGTAGATATTTAATCTATGAATAGAATAGAAAGGGCGCGAAATCTAGCAACACTGAAGCGGGCAGACAAACACACTTTCGCATTTATATATTAATAAGGATGATGGAAAAATTTATTAGACAGCGCGCGTGGATTACATTCAAATGTAGCGTGGCTTAATTTTTATGATTCCAATCTCAAGATTAAGCGAGCTAATGGCGACATAATTAGAAGTTAATTTACTTCAGGCAACACGACAAAGGGGTGCTGTTGTGCGATGAAAAGACGCCAACGAGCATCCAGAGTTTACCCTGACCTATCTACAAACAAATGGATTCAATTTATCCCTTCGTTTTCGCCCTCCTTATTCCCTACTTCTATGGCCGGATTACCCCTTCTGCAAGATCGATACAACCTACTAAAGCTGTGTAGACGCGCCTAATTTACATTTTGCACGGGGAGAATTTCGCCTTCTTGCTCTTTGTTATATCGGTTTTATGGCGATAAAACACAAGTATTTAACGTTTGTCATAAACTTTGGGCTTTCACCCCATTAGATAAATGTTCTCGTTTGCGGTTGACGTCATTATTAACGTGATTACTTCTTGCATAGTTGTACGTGAGAATTAAATTCCAAGGATCTATTATATTTTATTATATGTGAATTATGACATCTTCATTTCGGAAAGCATTCATATTAATTTAATATAAGTCGTGAAATGTAACATTTCTATATTCAATAATATTTATATTCTGTCACATAGTTTACCAAATGTTTAAAACACTCTGAAGTGAAGACTTCTTATAGGCGCTGTGAGCAATGATAGGTAAAGGGTGAATTTATATTTTCGCGTTCCCATCACCCGTGACCATCACGGAATATGGTCGAATGTTAACTGACCGTGCAACCCTGTGTGGGTTGCACGAAATATATCTGCTTTGCTTGATTTTGAGCTGCAGAATCGAAATTTGCTAACGAAGTTTATCTATCGCTTTTCGTTTTGAAGCTACAACCCCTAAAATGCTAAAAATAACATGAATTTACGTTCCAGTTGTCTCCCCCTTCAATAGCAATCGGGTTTTATATTAAATTATTGCAAATTATGTGCCATTGGATCAATTTTAAGCTTTTTAATTGATATTTGTTAACTAAGTTGCTCAGCAACTTTTCGTTTTTAATTTACGAGTCCCCAAAATGGGACGAAAAAGGAATATTTTGCAAAAAAACTTCAAATGTTTCCTAGTTCTCGAAATTTATAACAAACTTTAGTGAAGGAATGCACAATTATGGTAAAAACAATGCACTTTAAACTCAGCTTATTTGGGAATAACGCCGGAGTGAATTTGATCAAAATTTGGAATTCTCATTTTTCACAGTTTCGATTTTCGCGTTTTTTCAAGTGTCTCTCCCCATCCTAGTAAACACGTTTTTTCATAAAAGCTGACAAGATAGTCCTGGTTGGGGTAATATTGTAACGCGAAATCGATATTTGATAACTAAATTGGCCTACGGTTTATCCCTTTTAAGATATAACCCTTAAATTGGCAAAAATGGCGCGATTTTGATTTTCGAGCGTATCTCCCTTTTGTGGCAGTCACATTTTAAACTAAATAATCGTAAAATATATCTGTTTTGATCAATTTTGTGTCGCGGAATCGATATCAGCTAACGAAATCGGCCTAAAATTTACCGCTTTTGAGATATAACCTTAAAAGTGGAAAAAACTGCACTATTTTGATTTTCGAGTGCCTCTCTTTTTCATAGCAACCACATTTTGGATTAAATAATCGTGAAATATGTCCGCCTTGATCAATTTTGAACTGCAGAATCCAAATTCGCTAACGAAGTTTATCTATCGTTTTTCGTTTTGAAGCTGCAACACCTAAAACGCTAAAAATAACATGAATTTACGTTCCAGTTGCCTCTCCGTTCAATAGCAATCGGGTTTTATATTAAATTATTGCAAATTATGTGCCATTGGATCACTTTTGAGCTATTTAATTGATATTTGTTAACTAAGTTGCTTAGCAACTTTTCGTTTTTAATTTACGAGTCCCCAAAATGGGACGATAAAGGAATATTTTGCAAAAAAACTTCAAATATTTCCCAGTTCTCCAAATTTATAACAAACTTTAGTGAACGAATGCACAATTATGGTAAAAACAATGCACCTTAAGCTCAGCTTATTTGGGAATAACGCCGGAGTGAATTTGATCAAAATTTGGAATTGTCATTTTTCACAGTTTCGATTTTCGCGTTTTTTCAAGTGTCTCTCCCCATCCTAGTAAACACGTTTTTTCATAAAAGCTGACAAGATAGTCCTGGTTTGGGTAATATTGTAACGCGGAATCGATATCTGATAACTAAATTGGCCTACGGTTTATCCCTTTTAAGATATAACCCTTAAATTGGCAAAAATGGCGCGATTTTGATTTTCGAACGTCTCTTCCTTTTGTGGCAGTCACATTTTAAACTAAATGATCGTAAAATATATCTGTTTTGGTCAATTTTGTGACGCGGAATCGATATCAGCTAACGAAATCGGCCTTAAATTTACCGCTTTTGAGATACAACCTTAAAAGTGGCAAAAACTGCACTATTTTGATTTTCGAGTGTCTCTCTTTTTCATAGCAACCACATTTTGGATTAAATAATCGTGAAATATGTCTGCCTTGATCAATTTTGAGCTGCAGAATCCAAATTCGCTAACGAAGTTTATCTATCGTTTTTCGTTTTGAAGCTGCAACCCCTAAAATGCTAAAAATAACATGAATTTACGTTCCAGTTGTCTCTCCCTTCAATAGCAATCGGGTTTTATATTATATTTTTGCAAATTATGTGCCCCTGGATCAATTTTGAGCTATTTAATTGATATTTGTTAACTAAGTTGCTTAGCAACTTTTCGTTCTTAATTTACGAGTCTCCAAAATGGGACGAAAAAGGAATATTTTGCAAAAAAACTTCAAATGTTTCCTAGTTCTCGAAATTTATAACAAACTTTAGTAAACGAATGCACAATTATGGTAAAAACAATTCACTTTAAACTCAGCTTATTTGGGAATAACGCCGGAGTAAATTTGATCATAATTTGGAATTCTCATTTTTCACAGTTTCGATTTTCGCGTTTTTTCAAGCGTCTCTCCCCATCCTAGTAAACACGTTTTTTCATAAAAGCTGACAAGATAGTCCTGGTTTGGGTAATATTATAACGCGGAATCGATATGTGATAACTAAATTGACCTACGGTTTATCCCTTTTAAGATATAACCCTTAAATTGGCAAAAATGGCGGGATTTTGATTTTCGAGCGTCTCTCCCTTTTGTGGCAGTCACATTTTAAATTAAATAATCGTAAAATATATCTGTTTTGGTCAATTTTGTGACGCGGAATCGATATCAGCTAACGAAATCGGCCTTAAATTTACCGCTTTTGAGATACATCCTTAAAAGTGGCAAAAACTGCACTATTTTGATTTTCGAGTGGCTCTCTTTTTCATAGCAACCACATTTTCGATTAATTAATCGTGAAATATGTCTGCCTTGATCAATTTTGAGCTGCAGAATCCAAATTCGCTAACGAAGTTTATCTATCGTTTTTCGTTTTGAAGCTGCAACACCTAAAACGCTAAAAATAACATGAATTTACGTTCCAGTTGCCTCTCCGTTCAATAGCAATCGGGTTTTATATTAAATTATTGCAAATTATGTGCCATTGGATCAATTTTGAGCTATTTAATTGATATTTGTTAACTAAGTTGCTTAGCAACTTTTCGTTTTTAATTTACGAGTCCCCAAAATGGGACGAAAAAGGAATATTTTGCAAAAAAACTTCAAATGTTTCCTAGTTCTCGAAATTTATAACAAACTTTAGTGAACGAATGCACAATTATGGTAAAAACAATGCACTTTAAACTCAGGTTATTTGGGAATAACGCCGGAGTGAATTTGATCAAAATTTGGAATTCTCATTTTTCACAGTTTCAATTTTCGCGCTTTTTCAAGCGTCTCTCCCTATCCTAGTAAACACGTTTTTTCATAAAAGCTGACAAGATAGTCCTGGTTTGGGTAATATTATAACGCGGAATCGATATGTGATAACTAAATTGACCTACGGTTTATCCCTTTTAAGATATAACCCTTAAATTGGCAAAAATGGCGGGATTTTGATTTTCGAGCGTCTCTCCCTTTTGTGGCAGTCACATTTTAAACTAAATAATCGTAAAATATATCTGTTTTGGTCAATTTTGTGACGCGGAATCGATATCGGCTAACGAAATCGGCCTAAAATTTACCGCTTTTGAGATACAACCTTAAAAGTGCCAAAAACTGCACTATTTTGATTTTCGAGTGTCTCTCCTTTTCATAGCAACCACATTTTATATTAAATAATCGTGAAATATGTCTGCTTTGATTAATTTTGAGCTGCAGAATCCAAATTCGCTAACGAAGTTTATCTATCGTTTTTCGTTTTGAAGCTGCAACCCCTAAAATGCTAAAAATAACATGAATTTACGTTCCAGTTGTCCCTCCCTTCAATAACAATCGGGTTTTATATTAAATTATTGCAAATTATGTGCCATTGGATCAATTTTGAGCTATTTAATTGATATTTGTTAACTAAGTTGCTTAGCAACTTTTCGTTTTTAATTTACGAGTCCCCATAATGGGACGAAAAAGGAATATTTTGCAAATAAACTTCAAATGTTTCCTAGTTTTCGAAATTTATAACAAACTTTAGTGAACGAATGCACAATTATGGTAAAAACAATGCACTTTAAACTCAGCTTATTTGGGAATAACGCCGGAGTGAATTTGATCAAAATTTGGAATTCTCATTTTTCACAGTTTCGATTTTCGCGTTTTTTCAAGTGTCTCTCCCCATCCTAGTAAACACGTTTTTCCATAAAAGCTGACAAGATAGTCCTGGTTTGGGTAATATTGTAACGCGGAATCGATATCTGATAACTAAATTGGCCCACGGTTTATCCCTTTTAAGATATAACTCTTAACATGGCCAAAATTGCGCGATTTTGATTTTCGAGCGTCTCTCCCTTTTGTGGCAGTCACATTTTAAATTAAATAATCGTAAAATATATCTGTTTTGGTCAATTTTGTGACGCGGAATCGATATCAGCTAACGAAATCGGCCTAAAATTTACCGCTTTTGAGATACAACCTTAAAAGTGGCAAAAACTGCACTATTTTGATTTTCGAGTGTCTCTCTTTTTCATAGCAACCACATTTTGGATTAAATAATCGTGAAATATGTCTGCTTTGATCAATTTTGAGCTGCGGAATCGATATCAGCTAACGAAATTGGCCTAAAATTTACCGCTTTTGAGATGTGAAAAGTGGCTAGGTTTAAGCATTTATTAGATTCGAAGTTTGGAAACGAAAAACCGGTTTCGATCTTGAGGAGATCTAACAAGATCGAAATCGGTTTCGATCTTGACGGAAAAAAAAATTAATGACAAAGCCAAATGATGTTATCGAAATAATAGCTGGTATCTGCACTTTTATTTAGCTGAGAAAAAGGATTCTTGGGAATTTAGCTTAAAATTGACAGGAAAAGGTCCAATTTAAACTTAAAAATTGTCAAAAAAATACGAAATATTATACACATCGGGGGGGTAAAGGTAGAATTCGTCCGCAAATGCATCTAGGGCTTCATCACAAAGCGATAATACAATGTAATTATGTTACTGAACAAAAAGGGTCAAAAAAATGTTATTCAAATAAATAACAGCAAAAAGAGTGTTACTTATTTTTCTGAATAGACGATCTGCTTTGCCTACAAGTGGAAATTTTCACTGATTTTTTTGTGGAGATAGTACTTTTTTTCTAGTTGACCAATATCGCCCCACTTTGGTTTTTGGTGGACGGTGGGCGCTAGAACCAATTCATTTCCAAAAATTAACATAAAGTGTGCGACAGACGTAAAAACTGAACCAAAAACGTAAAAACTGAACCAAATTATTAAGGAAGAATTTGGATTAAAATTTGTCCAGTAAGATAAACAAAAGATTATATTTATCAACAATTCATGAAGCAACAGGCCATCGATCGACGAAGACTAAACAAAAGCAACCTGTCAACGAGTTACATAAGTATCGTGTTATGCAGTGTTATGTTACCAAGCACCCAGCTGACAATGTCAGCTTTCAGCGCTGCCCCCACCAAGAGAATAACACGTGCACTTTCACGAGGTATCGACAAGCACCAATTTGACAGGAAGACATGGCTTTCCCGAAAGGAACACTGATCAATGGCCGAGCGCATTTCTAACATTCAAAAATTAAATAAATTTTACCAACCTTGTTTTCTAACTGGCATTTTATATCCACTCCACCCCCGATCGCCGAATTCGATCACAAAACAAAATCAACGAAACAGACACGAAAGATTCCAGGAAAAAACAAACTGACACTCGCGACGCCGCCGATTCGGATTATCGATAAGCGATAATGAGGGTTTATCCGGCTTTTTTGGAATACGGATTGTAAACACACACTTATTTATGACAATATGGCGCAACCGGTTCGGATTGGTTGATCTAACGATAGAACACCGAAGGGTAGTTTGCGAACCTCAAAATAGTGTATATTTGTGTCACTTGCGCTGCGTGTGGGACGCACTGATATACGCGACGCGGACGTCGGGACGCCTGGATTCGCTCCGGTGCTGGCATCTGCACTTCGACGGCTGAAGTAACGTGGCAGCTATGCAGTTTTCAGTAATTCGACATCCGTGAGTTCGACTTTAGACGTGAAATTTCAGAAAGCGATGATTAGGTTTAAATTGGAAGCATTTAAAAATTGAAATAGAGACTTGTCCCCTGAAACCAAGAAATATTAAAAAACACAACAAAGGTTGCTCTAACGCGTTTCAACAGCCAAGCTCTCATCTTCAGATAGTTTCTCTCTAAAGATGACAGCTTGCCTGTCGAAACGCGTTAGAGCAACGTTTGTTGTGTTTTTTAATCTTTCTTGGTTTCAGGGGACAAGTTCTGTATTTCAATTTTTGAAGATAACCAAGGACCAATCCGTTCCACCAAACTGGAAGCATTCAGATGTATAAAATCAAAATTTAGAGATAAAAAACTCGAAATTTTCAATAACAGTATTCGTAACTTTTCGAATTCAATCTATAAACAGGGAATTTTAATATACCGCCCAGACAAGTTGATTTTCAAGTTTTAAATTTAAAATTTTGAGAAAAAAGCGAGAAGCCACATCAAATAGTAATAATGAAACAGTTTTGGAATAAATTTGGAATTTACAGGAAACAAAATTTAATATGAAAACCTGACATTCTGAAAAAACTTGAAAAATATCGATATTTCGATAAAAAGTAGATTTTCGAGGTAAAAATCGAAAGTTTCAAAAACCTAAACAAATTTTGAAACAAAATAAATTAAAATTTCGAGAAAAGTATCGACATTTTGAGAAAAAGATCCAAATTTTGTGAAAAAAAGTTGAAATTTAGTAAAAATTGGACAAGCAGAGGGAATGAAATTTTATCGAAATTTTGAGAAAAGTCAAATTTCGAGGAAAAAAGTAGCAATTTCAAGAAAAAGAATGAACATTTCTTGACTGTATAATTAATTTTTAACCGAGGTAGGGACAAGCTTCTCCCCCCTGCCCCTCTATGAACTAATGAGATAAACATCAAAATTTTGAAAAATTGAAATACAAAACTTGTCCTCTGAAACCAAGAAGGTATCTCTTCGAAGATGATAGCTTGGCTGTCAAAACGCATTAGAGCAACCTTTGATGTGTTTTTTAATATTTTTTTAGTTTCAGGGACAAGTTTTGTATTTCAATTTTTGAAGATAACCAAGGACCAGTCCGTTCCAACAAAACATCAAAATTTTGAGAAACAAGTTAGAATTTGAGTTTTCTGGAATTTTTGCCCTTTAACAAAGATTTAGAATTTTCAGAAAATATTTATCAAAATGTCAAAATAAATACTATTTCAAAAATTTTTACTTTTTTACTAAGAGATCTACCAAATTTCGAGAGAAAATCGAAATTTGATGAACAAGTCGAATCTAAAACAAAATCGTAATTTTTAGAAAACAAAATTGTAATTTTTAGAAAACAAAATCGTAATTTTTAGAAAACAAAATTGTAATTTTCAAAAAAAGTCAGTTTTTGAGAAATGAAATTTTGAAAAAAAAAGTAGGAATTTTGAAATAAAATTCGATATTTTGAAAAAGTCGGATTTTGATAAAAGAAGTTGAATTCTAAAATTTGAAATTTCAAAAAAAAATGAAAGATTTTATGAAAAAAGACGGATTTTGAGAAAAAAGTCGAAATTTCGAGAAAGCATTGAAATTTCAAGAAAAGGAGTGATTTTCAGCAAAAAGTGGGAATATCTGGAAAGGGTTCTCGCAGTTAAAAGTATAAATGTTCGGTTGGCTGCATGATCCAGGGGGGAGCAAGCCTCCCACCCTACTCTACTGTAGCTAGCTGGTAGGAAAAGAAAACGAGGGAATTTCGAGAAAAAGGCGAAGTTTGATAAACAATTCGAAATTTGCAGAAAGTCGAATTTAAAACAGAATCGTAATTGTTAGAAAACAAAATCGTAATTTTCAGAAAAGGTCAAATTTTGAGAAATGACGAAATTTGGAAAAAAAACGAGGAATTTTGAAATAAAATTCGATATTTTGAAAAGGTCGGATTTTGATAAAAGAAGTTGAATTATAAAATTTGAAATTTCAAAAAAAAAAAAGAAAAATTTTATGAAAAAAGACGAATTTTGAGAAAAAAGTCGAAATTTCGAGAAAGCATTGAAATTTCAAGAAAAGGAGTGATTTTCAGCAAAAAGTGGGAACATCTGGAAAGGGTTTTCGCAGTTAAAAGTATAAATGTTCGGTTGGCTGCATGATCCAGGGGAGAGCATGCTTCCCACCCTACTCTACTGTAGCTAGCTAGTAGGAAAAGAAAACGAGGGAATTTCGAGAAAAAGGCGAAGTTTGATAAACAATTCGAAATTTGCAGAAAGTCGAATTTAAAACAGAATCGTAATTTTTAGAAAACAAAATCGTAATTTTCAGAAAAAGTCAAATTTTGGGAAATGACGAAATTTGGAAAAAAAAACGAGGAATTTTGAAATAAAATTCGATATTTTGATAAAGTCGGATTTTGATAAAAGAAGTTGAATTATAAAATTTGAAATTTCAAAATAAAAAAAGAAAAATTTCATGAAAAAAGACGAATTTTGAGAAAAAAGTCGAAATTTCGAGAAAGCATTGAAATTTCAAGAAAAGGAGTGATTTTCAGCAAAAAGTGGGAATATCTGGAAAGGGTTCTCGAAGTTAAAAGTATAAATGTTCGGTTGGCTGCATGATCCAGGGGGGAGCAAGCCTCCCATCCTACTCTACTGTAGCTAGCTAGTAGGAAAAGAAAAAGAGGGAATTTCGAGAAAATGGCGAAGTTTGATAAACAAGTCGAAATTTGCAGAAAGTCGAATTTAAAACAGAATCGTAATTTTTAGAAAACAAAATCGTAATTTTCAGAAAAAGTCAAATTTTGAGAAATGACGAAATTTAAAAAAAAAACGAGAAATTTTGAAATAAAATTCGATATTTTGAAAAAATCGGATTTTGATAAAGGAAGTTGAATTCTAAAATTTGAAATTTCAAAGAAAAAGAAAAATTTTATGAAAAAAGACGAATTTTGAGAAAAAAGTCGAAATTTCGAGAAAGCATTGAAATTTTAAGAAAAGGAGTGATTTTCAGCAAAAAGTGGGAATATCTGGAAAGGGTTCTCGAAGTTAAAAGTATAAATGTTCGGTTGGCTGCATGATCCAGGGGGGAGCAAGCCTCCCATCCTACTCTACTGTAGCTAGCTAGTAGGAAAAGAAAAAGAGGGAATTTCGAGAAAATGGCGAAGTTTGATAAACAAGTCGAAATTTGCAGAAAGTCGAATTTAAAACAGAATCGTAATTTTTAGAAAACAAAATCGTAATTTTCAGAAAAAGTCAAATTTTGAGAAATGACGAAATTTAAAAAAAAAAACGAGAAATTTTGAAATAAAATTCGATATTTTGAAAAAATCGGATTTTGATAAAGGAAGTTGAATTCTAAAATTTGAAATTTCAAAGAAAAAGAAAAATTTTATGAAAAAAGACGAATTTTGAGAAAAAAGTCGAAATTTCGAGAAAGCATTGAAATTTTAAGAAAAGGAGTGATTTTCAGCAAAAAGTGGGAATATCTGGAAAGGGTTCTCGAAGTTAAAAGTATAAATGTTCGGTTGGCTGCATGATCCAGGGGGGAGCAAGCCTCCCATCCTACTCTACTGTAGCTAGCTAGTAGGAAAAGAAAAAGAGGGAATTTCGAGAAAATGGCGAAGTTTGATAAACAAGTCGAAATTTGCAGAAAGTCGAATTTAAAACAGAATCGTAATTTTTAGAAAACAAAATCGTAATTTTCAGAAAAAGTCAAATTTTGAGAAATGACGAAATTTAAAAAAAAAAACGAGAAATTTTGAAATAAAATTCGATATTTTGAAAAAATCGGATTTTGATAAAGGAAGTTGAATTCTAAAATTTGAAATTTCAAAGAAAAAGAAAAATTTTATGAAAAAAGACGAATTTTGAGAAAAAAGTCGAAATTTCGAGAAAGCATTGAAATTTTAAGAAAAGGAGTGATTTTCAGCAAAAAGTGGGAATATCTGGAAAGGGTTCTCGAAGTTAAAAGTATAAATGTTCGGTTGGCTGCATGATCCAGGGGGGAGCAAGCCTCCCATCCTACTCTACTGTAGCTAGCTAGTAGGAAAAGAAAAAGAGGGAATTTCGAGAAAATGGCGAAGTTTGATAAACAAGTCGAAATTTGCAGAAAGTCGAATTTAAAACAGAATCGTAATTTTTAGAAAACAAAATCGTAATTTTCAGAAAAAGTCAAATTTTGAGAAATGACGAAATTTAAAAAAAAAAACGAGAAATTTTGAAATAAAATTCGATATTTTGAAAAAATCGGATTTTGATAAAGGAAGTTGAATTCTAAAATTTGAAATTTCAAAGAAAAAGAAAAATTTTATGAAAAAAGACGAATTTTGAGAAAAAAGTCGAAATTTCGAGAAAGCATTGAAATTTTAAGAAAAGGAGTGATTTTCAGCAAAAAGTGGGAATATCTGGAAAGGGTTCTCGAAGTTAAAAGTATAAATGTTCGGTTGGCTGCATGATCCAGGGGGGAGCAAGCCTCCCACCCTACTCTACTATAGCTAGCTAGTAGGAATAGAAAACGAGGGAATTTCGAGAAAAAGGCGAAGTTTGATAAACAAGTCGAAATTTGCAGAAAGTCGAATTTAAAACAGAATCGTAATTTTTAGAAAACAAAATCGTAATTTTCAGAAAAAGTCAAATTTTGAGAAATGACGAAATTTGGAAAAAAAACGAGGAATTTTGAAATAAAATTCGATATTTTGAAAAAGTCGGATTTTGATAAAAGAAGTTGAATTCTAAAATTTGAAATTTCAAAGAAAACGAAAAATGTTATGAAAAAAGACGAATTTTGAGAAAAAAGTCGAAATTTCGAGAAAGCATTGAAATTTCAAGAAAAGGTCTGATTTTCAGTAAAAAATGGCAATTTCTGGAAAGGATTCTCGCAGTTAAGAGTATAAATTTTCGGTTGGCTGCATGATCCAGGGGAGAGCAAGCCTCCCACCCTACTCTACTGTAGCTAGCTAGTAGGAAAAGAAAATGAGGGAATTTCGAGAAAAAGGCGAAGTTTGATAAACAAGTCGAAATTTGCAGAAAGTCGAATTGAAAACAAAAAGAGAATAAATTTTCGGTTAGCTGCATGATCCAGGGGAGAGCAAGCCTCCCACCCTACTCTACTGTAGCCAGCTAGTAGGAAAAGAAAACGAGGGAATTTAAAAATACTTTTCATTAGATGAGACTGGATAAATTATTGCATTAAATATTATCTCTAACTCGTGATATGGATCCCTCAAGGGTCCACTCCAGTTTAAGAAACCCTGCCTTAGAAGTTGCATTGTTATTTCATAAATAATTTCCCGTTTTATTGCCAAATATATTCACATAATTTCTTGTGAATGCTTAAACAACCCCGGAATATTCGTGAATGCGAATATTCGTTCCATTAGTGTGTATGCATTTCATTGTATAAGAATTAATAATCTAATCCAGAAGAAGAAGAATAAAAACACTGCCAGGATTGAAGTGATAACTCTAATAAATAAAAAAAAGAATGAACGACCGCAAACTTTTTTATTACAAAACCAGTGGCTATTAGGGCAGCTTCCCCTGATAATGTTATATTTTTTAAACCATTGTTTTTCACAGGAAACTTATGACCAACATTTCCAGTTTCAACTAGAAATGTTCAAGCCTTTTAAGTGGTTTAAACATCAAGTGTCTAAGATAGTCTCTGTAATTTCTTTGCGAAGTATTCATATTTATATGTAGTTTTATTGGCTCTTTCTTCGCCAGTCACTCCTTTCACAATCCTAAATTTCCTTAATAGAAGGTACTGAAATTTAGGATTGTGAAAGGAGTGACTGGCGAAGAAAAAGCTAATAAAACTGCATATAAATCAAGTGTCTAGCAAGGTAAAACAGAAAACGGATTTAACATGTATAGAAAAGCTCTAGATTTGAGTTTGAAATCAAATTTTTAAGAAGCAGACCAAAAAAAATCGGAATTTTGCAAGAAAAAACAAAAATAAAAAAAGAATTTTCAAAATTTGGGCTTTTGCTCGAGATTTTAACTTTTGGGAAAAAGAAAAAGCTCGGAAAATTGTGTTAAAATCAAAATGTTACGATTAAAGTTAAAATTTTAAGAATTTTTTCCAAATTTGGACGTTTTTTGTTCCAAATTTTGTCCAGTTTCTTAGAAATATAAATTCTTGATTTTTTTTCGAATGTAGAAGCCGTATTTCCAGAAAAAATCATTTAAATTTCGAAAATTGGAAGGTTTTACGCAAAACGTAAGGACGAAAATAAGGCAAATATTTTCTTCGAACCTCGAAGTCGTAACGGGCGAACTCGAACGGCAGGCTCGAAAGGACGACGGGTATGTCCCCAAGTTCGAATTTTTTCGATTATGATAGCGAAATAAAGTTATTATTAGTTTTCGAAATTTGGAGTTTGAATATAACCTCCAAATAGGAGGCGAAATTTCCGGGTACGAAAAAAGGCTAGAAAAAGGCGCAAATCGATCGGCAAGCCTTAGGTCGAGACGACCGAAGGATGCCTGTCAAGTTTTGTAAGCCTACAAAACGTGTCAAAGGAGAAAAAGACGTTTACGACTTCGCTACGACGCCGCAAAAAACAACACTTAGATGCCCAGTATTTAGCATTTACTCGCAAAATCGATCGGCAGCCCCCAAGGCGAGACTCTGTTAAGGTTTTCTGCGATTTGTGTGAACTTTCGACGCCTAATAACGAAGATATACGCGTCGAAAAATTCGCACCATTTCTAACCATATGTCCGCCGCGTAGCAAACAATTTGGAAAATTATCCGCATCGTAGAGCGATCTAGAATATGCTTGGAAACGGGTACATGGTTCTACGCAAGCGAGAAATGCGATAGAAACCTAATTTTCCAATAACGCTAGACATAACCTAAAACGCTTTCCAAAAAAAAAACGACCACCGGCGGTAAGCGGCAAGCTTTTCAAAATTTCAACTTGAACTTTCCAATTAAACTGTGAAAAAAAATCCAATATTTGAGTGCTTAAATTTCAAAAGACATCGCGCTATTATAGTTCGTCTTTTTCTAAATTACAACTTGGTACTCAAAATTCTACTTTTACCTCTCAAAATTGGACTGTATTAAAAATATCCTGTATTTCATAAAAATGTCGGCCTTTTTCTCAAAATTTTGACTATTCGAAAATCTAGATCTGCTTCTCTAAATTGGTTTTATTCTCGAAGACTAAATGTGTTATGTAATTATGAAATTTTTAGTTATTTATGAAATTTGTATTTAAAATTAAGTTTTTCATTCAAAATGCGACTTTTTCTCAAACTTTCCTTACTTTTCTAACACTGGATTTTAATTTTAAACAAATACAAAAATTTTGAGAATAATATTTTTACGAAATTTAGGGCAAAATAGTTCTTGTAAATTTCGAGATTGTCAAAATTGAAATGAAAATTATAAGAGAATTATTTTTGAAAACTGGGTTTTTTCCAAATTCGATTTATTTATTCTGGAAATTGCTACGACTCACAAAATTTTTCAAGTGCCGATAAAAACGCCAACATTAGCCAAGTATCGTCTTCAGAGAGATACTCTTTGAAGATGATAGCTTGGCTATCAAAATGCGTTAGAGAAGGGGTCGGCAAACCGCGGCTTTCTTAAAAGAACATTTCGGCTCTTTAAATTTCCCTAAAAAAAAATAAATAAATAAAAGTTAGAGCGGACAGATACCCAAACACTCATTAAACAAGTGACCTACAGAAGTCGAAATTTCCAAAAATAGTTTCTAAAAATTTTTGCGTTTTACTTAAATGTTGACAAAAAGTTATGATTTCAAGAAATATTTTTCCGAAATTTTTGATTGATTATTATTAACATTTTGAAAAAACTCGTGAAATTTGAAGTTTCTAGAAAAATACCAACTTGGGGGGTCGAATTTTCTAAAATATATTTTTCTCATGATTTTTACTTTTTTATTTGTAAATTTTCTAAAAACCTTGAGATTTCGTGAAAAAAAGGTGAATTACTTTTTGTGAGAAAAAAAATCTAGATTTACAGAAGCGGCAAATATCAAAATGTCAAAATAAATACTATTTCAAAAATTTTTACTTTTTTACTAAAAGATCTACCAAATTTCGAGAGAAAATTTGAAATTTGATAAACAAATCGAATCTAAAACAAAATCGTAATTTTTAGAAAACAAAATCGTAATTTTAAGAAAACGAAATCGTAATTTTTGGAAAACAAAATTGTAATTTTTAGAAAACAAAATCGTAATTTTTAGAAAACAAAATTGTAATTTTCAAAAAGTCAGTTTTTGAGAAATGAAATTTTGAAAAAAAAAGTAGGAATTTTGAAATAAAATTCGATATTTTGAAAAAGTCGGATTTTGATAAAAGAAGTTGAATTCTAAAATTTGAAATTTAAAAAAAAAATGAAAGATTTTATGAAAAAAGACGAATTTTGAGAGAAAAGTCGAAATTTCGAGAAAGCATTGAAATTTCAAGAAAAGGAGTAATTTTCAGCAAAAAGTGGGAATATCTGGAAAGGGTTCTCGCAGTTAAAAGTATAAATATTCGGTTGGCTGCATGATCCAGGGGGGGAGCAAGCCTCCCACCCTACTCTACTGTAGCTAGCTAGTAGGAATAGAAAACGAGGGAATAGTTTCTAAAAATTTTTGCGTTTTACTTAAATGTTGACAAAAAGTTATGATTTCAAGAAATATTTTTCCGAAATTTTTGATTGATTATCATTAACATTTTGAAAAAACTCGTGAAATTTGAAATTTCTAGAAAAATACCAACTTGGGGGGTCGAATTTTCTAAAAAATATTTTTCTCATGATTTTTACTTTTTTATTTGTAAATTTTCTAAAAACCTTGAGATTTCGTGAAAAAAAGGTGAATAACTTTTTGTGAGAAAAAAAATCTAGATTTACAGTAGATTTACAGAATCAAAGTTGAAATGAAAGCTGAAATTTCCAGAAAAAGCCGAATTTTGAGAAAAAGAGAATTCCAAAAAATTGAGAAAAAAGAAAGACTTTGAAAACATTGAGAAAAAGGGACAGATTTTTAAAAAATGAGAAAAGGGAATTTATCAAAAGTTCTCAAAAAAACGTAAAGTTTTAGAAAAAAAAAGTGAAATTTCGACAATAGATTAAAACCCAGGGCAAATTAAAAACCTGAAATTTTTAGACAGTTTTGAATTTTTTGAAATATAGTAAAATTTTGAAAAAAGAAATTGTAAAAATTAACTGGAAGCTTAGAGAAAATTGTCGACCTCTAAAAAAGTCGAAGTTTTTCAGTGAAGAAGAAAAAAATTTAATTTTAGGAAGAATTTCATGGAAAAAGTTTAGAACTCGAAATTTCGATAAAAAATTGCAATTTTCCAGAGAAAGCTAAATTACGAAAATAAATTTGCAATTTCGGGAACAAGGCGAATTAAAAAATACTCCAACTTTAAAAAAAGATGAAAATTTCCCAGAAAAAGCCAAATTTTGAGAAAAAGAGATTTCGAAAAAAAATTGGCAAAAATGAACAGATACAAAAAATGAATTTGTGTAATTCGGAAAAAGGGAGAAATTTCGAAAAAAATGAATATATCGAAAATTCTTTCAAAAAAGGCATAATTTTTTAAAATAAGTCGAATTCGACGATAGATTGAAACCCAAAACAAATTTAAAAACCTGAAATTTGTAAACAATTTTGAATTTTTTGAAAAATTGCAGAATTTCGAAAAGAGAAGAAGAACAAACGAAAGCTTAGAAAAAAAATTGTTGAAATTTAAATTAGTCAGTTTTTCAGAGAAGAAGAAAAAAGTCAAACTCAAGGAAACGGTCGAAATTTTAAGAAAAGCTCAAAATTTCAACAAAAAATTTACAATTGTCCGGAGAAAGTTAAATTTTGGGAATAAATTTGAAATTTCGAGAACAAGACGATAAAAAAAATCAAATTTTTAGGTAAATTCGAATTTTGAGAACATTTGTAAAATAATTTCGAAAGAAAATGCGAAGAAAATTTCGAAAAAAGTTTTGAACTTTAAAAAATGGTCAGAATTATCCAGAAAAAGCCGAATTTTGAGAAAAAGGAAAAGATTTCGAAAAAAATTGGGAAAAATGATTTTAAAAACAATGAATTTGTCCAAAGTTTTCAAATAAGGGCAAAATTTTAGAAAAAAAAACGTCGAATTTCGACACTAGATTGAAACCCAAAACAAATTTAAAAAACTTGAAATTTTCAGATGAAAGAGAAATTGTAAAAATAAACTGGAAGCTTAAAAAGTGTCGGACTTTAAAAAATTCGAAGTTTTTCAGAGAAGTAGAAAAAAGTCAAATTTTAGTAAACAATTTCTAGGAAAAAGTCAACATTTTAAGAAAAGTTCCAAATTTCGATAAAAAATTGCAATTTCTAGAGAAAATTATATTTTGAGAATAAATTTGAAATTTCGAAAACAAGACGAATTAAAAAAACTCCAAATTTTCAGATACATAGAATTTTAAGAAAATTGGTAAACTAATTTCGAAAGGAAAATGAATGTTAGTAAAACTTCCAATTTCGAGAAGTGTTAAACTTTAAAAAAAGATCAGAATTTCCCAGAAAGTCAAATTTTAAGAAAAAAATGAGATTTTGAGATTTGATAATAGGTGAATTTCGTTCGAAATAAAAGTTCGAATTTTGAAAAAAAAAAAAGATTTCAAAAAATATGAATTGGTCAAAAATTCTCAAAAAAGCAAAATTTTAGAAAAAAAACGTCGAATTTTGACAACAGATTGGATCCCAGAACAAATTTAAAAACCTAAAAGTTTTGGACAAATTTGAATCTTGTGAAAAATTGTAAAATCTCGAAAAGAGAAATTGTAAAAAACTCAAAGCTTAGAAAAAATTGTCGAACGTTAAAAAGTCGAAGTTTTTCAAAGAAGAAAATAAATAATTTGCAAATTTCCAGGGAAAGTTAAATTTTTGGGAATAAATTTTAAATTTCGAGAACAAGATGAATAAAAAATCTTTTGTTTTGAATTTCCAGAAAATTGTTAAAATAATTTCTAAATAAAAAGGAATGTGGATAAAACTTCCAGTTTCGAGAAAAGTGTTGAATTTTAAAAAAAGGTCCAAATTTCCCAGAGAAAGTCAAATTTTAAAAACAAAATCAAATTTTTAGATAAAGTCAAACATTCTTCATGGTAGACCCTTATTGACCGGAAATATTATGTTTTTTTTCAATTTAAAGTCAAACATTTTGAAAATGGGTGAATTTCGTCGATAAAGTCGCAGCTTGTAGAAACAAAATAAAATGCCGAATTTTCAGTTGAAAGTTGGAATTTCGAGAAACACCTAATTTTGCGAAACAGGTCGAAATTTCCAAAAAATAGGTAAAAGTTGAAATATTCAATAAAAGTCAATATTTGGGGGAAATGGTGAAATTTGGAAAAGGAACGTAATTTAAAGAGAATAGAAATTTGGAGGAAAAACTCGCAATTTAGAACAAGGTCAAAAAAATATAATTTTAGATAACAGTCAAAGAAGAGATCTAAATTATGAAAAAAGAAAATTTGAGAAAAAGATCGAAATCTTCAAAAACTATTTTATTTAACATCTCCAAATTATTACATTTTTTATTACGAAATCGACAAAAGATGAATTTTTGAGAAATAGGTCGAATCTTCCAGCAAGTTTAATTTAAAAGAAAATAAGCGTTTTCACGGATTGTCGAGTTTTGAGAAGAAAGGGAGATTTAGGGAAAAAAGTCTAAATATATGGTAAAAAAAAGACGAATACAGAGAAGAGTCAAAAAAGTCGAATTTGCGAGAAAAAGGCAAATTTTGAAACAAAGCTCTAAATTTTGAGAAATAAAAGGTCTTTGGGCTGAATATGTTTTCGTTTGACTACATGAGTCAGAGGGGTCTCACCCTGTCCCACATTTTGTCTGATTTGATTTTGAAATAAAATGTAAAATCAGAAATAAAAATGTATGACTCTTTGAAGTTCACAAAAGCAATTTTTTCATTGCGAGTGGCTCTTTCGTCTTAGTTGGTCGACCCCCGCGTTAGAGCAACCTCTGTTGTGTTTTTTAATCTTTCTTGGTTTCAGGGGACAAGATTTGTATTTCAATTTTTGAAGATAACCAAGGACCAGTCCGTTCCGCAAAAAAAACCCATAGCTTCATGAGCAACCTGTTATTGAATACTCATTTCAAATATTTGTTAAAAGCATGCATCATTATTTTTTAGGTATTCATTTCTTGTTACAAAATATAATTCTGATTTCTTTTGTTATTTATTTCCCTTGATCAACAGAAGTTGTTAAAAATTCTTATAACCTTCCTATATTCGAGGTCTCATATTTGAAGTCTATGTCGACGAAGTCCCGGGTGTTGCTAGTAATAAATAAAACAAGTCATAAAGATATTATTTATTATCACGCTCAGTAACAAGTGCTGTACTAAAATTACTACAGTATAGAGCAGCTCCTTCACCGTTCCTTCCCTCAGAACAATATCACATTTCATCTCTATAACATAAAAGTAAAAACTAGATACAATCAGCCTTTAATTAAAATATGTGTCCTTGGAACAAATTTCAAAATATATAATTTATACAACGGATATTTCATCAAAAATATATTCTAGATTAAAATATTTCTATTTACAATTAAAATATAAATGTCTACTTTTTTTAAGTTCAATCTATTACATTAGTTCATCAATCAATTTTGATCAACTTTAAAAATAAAAGTAGTGGGATCTTCAAGATGTTAAGTCGTCAACATATTTCAAATAAAACTGCTGCGGGGGTAAAAGGAGTTATGTCGAAAAAAGATAAAATTAGACAAAACAACTCAATTTGCACATGACCTCGCACTTAAATTTTGGACTTAACACAGCGACCATAATTAGATAATTGACATTTCCAACATAATTAGTTCACCATGAAGCATAATTAGTTCACCATGAAGCATAATTAGTTGCGTTAAGTATGCTCCGATTTAGCTTCCTTTACAGAACGACAGTAACTTCAAAATTATAGGGTAGATGTACCGTTTGTGGCCACTGTTCCGTTTGTGGCCAGTCTGAGATGTATAGGGATATATTATATATATTATTTTATTATAGCATTTTATAGTGTATTTATAGGGTTTTTGTGTGTGTTGGCTACGCTGTAAACTTTTCCCTATACTGATTGAAAGTATAGTTTGAGTGATTATTAAAAAAATATCTGGACGCGTGGTGTATCTCACCAAATTATAACTAATTCTTATAAGAATCTCGAGAAAGGCCTGGTAAGTAAATTAATCATAATTATTGCAAATCTTAATATTCTTTAAAATTTTAAGCTCTATAGTAGCTAGATAACGTAATAGTATGTTAAAAAAAATTAATTTACTTATAATAACCTCAAATACTAACAAAATATCCCATGGCCATAAGTGGAACAATAAAAACATGTGATTGCTATTTGTGGCCATACCATGGCCACAAATGGTGCA
Organism: Dastarcus helophoroides; assembly: GCA_028583605.1. NCBI lineage: Eukaryota > Metazoa > Arthropoda > Insecta > Coleoptera > Bothrideridae > Dastarcus > Dastarcus helophoroides. Next base: position 42,984,290 of record CM053327.1, on the reverse strand, counting down.
TACACTATCCAGTTTTGGCCATAATTTTTACTCATTTAATGTATTTTGCTGCCCAACTGTATGTTATTTAATAATTAATATTCAAACAATTAAGATAATATTTCGAAATAGAGACTGGAAAAGAAACGTAGTGTTGAAAGATTATTTTTTATCTGTTGCAGGTTAAAATGCCATCAAGGAAAAATCAGAAGCCCGTTGAAAAAATTCCAAAATCAACAAAAACTGGTATTCAAAAGGAAAAATCTAAAAGGACATTTTTTAATTACTCAGAAACTGACTTACAAAAAGCTTTGGAATTAGTGAAGAATGGTTGTGCTATTGCAACGGCGTGTAATCAATATAAAGTCCCAAGAACTACATTACGTAGTAAACTTCGAGGCAAAGTACCAGAAACTACAGGCCGAGTAGGACCTGAGTCTATACTTGGCCATCATATTGAAGAAAAATTAGAAGAATGGCTATTAGGAACCAGCAGAATGGGTTTTCCTATAAATAGATTTCTTAATTCATTCAGTGAAACAATTAGTCGACGCAGAAGGTTTAAAAAATCCTTTTAAAAATAATATCCCGGGAAGAAAGTGGTTTGAAGGATTTCTTAAGAGGCATCCACGTGTGGGTCAAAAAAGGGCTGAACACCTCTGTAAGGCTCGAGCCATCGTCACTGAATCTGGTATACGGTCATGGTTCTCTCATATAGCTGAAGAACTGGGAGAAAATATTAAAATCCTTGATGATCCTCGACGAGTATTCGACATGGACGAGACGGCAGTTCATTTATCACCAAAAGGTGGTCTTGTTTTAGCAGAAAGGGGAAAAGCTGTGTATGATGTTGCTGGAAACGAAAAAGAAAATGTTACTACACTTTTTAATGTAAACGCTGCCGGAGAATTTGCACCATCACTGACAATTTTCAAGTATGAGCGACTACCTAAGATTTGCGTTGACTCGGCACCCAAAGGTTGGGGGATAGGAAAATCCGAGAATGGGTGGATGACTAGTGAATCTTTCTACGAATATTTCACGAATGTTTTCTATCCATTCCTGCTTGAACGCAAAATTCAACTTCCTGTGATAGTTTTCTTGGATGGCCATGTTTCTCATATGTCCATTCATCTGAGTAAATTTTGTAAGGATAAACAGATTATCCTGTGCTGTTTTCCAGCTCACTCCACGCATATTTTACAACCATTGGACGTTTCTTTTTTTTTCCTTTGAAGCAAAGATGGAAAAATTTGATAAGAAACTGGCGTATACAAAATGATGGTGTTGATGTTCAGAAACATAACGTTCCAGCTTTTTTATCTAAACTTATTACTGAAGAAGATTTTACGACTGCCATAAAGAATGGATTTAAAGCTTGCGGTTTATGTCCGTTTAATGCGAATTCAGTTGACTATAGCAAGTGTGTCGAAATGAAAGATCGAGAAAACAATCAAAATATTTCTAATGAAATAAATTCGCAAAGAACCATGCAGCAAGCCTTATCTCATCAAGAATACATCGAGAGTAAAATAAATCCTGAGCTATTACAACGATTCAAAAATGCCAAAGCTACAGGTATTGATTGGGAAACTGGTGATAAACACGAGTCATTGTACAATTTTTGGGCCCAGGCTGTTGAAGATGACAAACCGGAAAATGAATTGCAATCCCCACTTTGTCATCCTCTAGTTCCTGAAAATCCTTCTCCTTTGGCTTCTCATAATGATAATGTTTTCGAATTTCCTTTTCCTGAGTTTGATGCGTCTAATCTTCATGAAGGTGAGTAAAATTGAAAAAACAGTTAAAAAATAATCTCCCAATGTTGAATTTATTTCAGTGATCTATTCTTTGGATAATTTATAAATTTTTAAATTATATTTTAATTTGATATTTTTTTTGCACTTTTTTAGTCGATGAACTGTTGGATTCCTATCCTTCTGATACTCTTAACCAAATTACCGACTGTGAAGTACCTCTTGCGATTGAATTTCCTATCCTCGTAGATAATCATAAAAACCCGAATATTGTAATCCCTCCTAGTGATGAAGTTATTCAAGAACCTGTTGTTATGGAAGGTATTATAGAGCCTGTAGTTGAGGACGTTAGTACAACTAATGTTTCTCGTTTGAACAGTATTTCAATGCGTCGAAAGTCTTTGGACGAAGTTATTGATGGAATTTGCATGTGGCCTAAAAAGAAGACTACGACACGAAAACGTAAGGTAGAACATTTACCTTCCGTAATCACAGCTGACAAGTGGATCGAACTAATGGAAGCTAAAGAGAATGAGAAAAGCGCAGAAGAAGAAAGAAAGAAGCTTAAAAAAATCGAAAGAGAAGAAAAAAAAGAGCTTAAAAAAATCGAAAGGAAAGAAAATAAGGAAAGAAGAAAAAAAATTAAAGAAGAAAAATTGGAAGAAAAAGCTAAGAAAAAATTAGCCCCAAAAAAATCAGTTAAACCGCGCAAAAATGCTAAAAAAAATTGATGATTTTATGTGTATTACTAATTTTTGTGACTTGTCTAGCTATTTAATAAATAAAGTGATGCATTGACTGTTAATTAAGATAATATTATTAATAATTCCCTTCCAGCAAAAAATTTCAGGCACTATGACCAAAACTGGAACAGCAAATGGCCAAAAATAGTGCTTCTATGGCCACTACTGGTGAAATTGGTGTAATTATTAATTTTAATTAATTTTGCATGACAAATTAAATTTTAAACATTTGAGCTTTTGATATTTCAATTCCTGATAAATTGAAGATTTGATTAATTTATTTTTTCTTATTAAATATTTAATTTAAATATATTTAAATCTCAATTAAACATACAAAAAAGCTTAAAGTGGCCACAAACGGTACATCTACCCTGTACGAAAAGTTGAATTCATTTTCACGAAAATTTGACTTTTACCCGCACAGCAGCGAATTCACAGACTGGCAATACTTATATCACATTTAAAATTTCAAATAAGAAAATTTTCTCCACCATTAAGATATTTTAGTGTATGTATTTATTGGGATATTCTCTACATCTTCTTTGCGATGTGTTTTTGGATCACTTCTATTAGATAGAAAAAGTCTTTCAAATGATGCAATACTTTGAATATTTCTAAGAACTTCATTAGGGGAGAACTTTCCCATTACACAAAATAAAACTGTACAAAATCGACTATTTAATGAGCAACTGACAAAAAAAGTGGAACCGTACCCAACATTAATTGACAAAAAGCTCTATCCGTCAGCTGTCAATATTTTTCTCACTACATCTAATTGCAATGCAACAAAAATTAAAATTCACCCAGTCATTTAAAGACTACACAGTTTCACAGGTCATTACCAACTTTTACAAAGTTGTGATCTAACAGTTCGTGAGCAGTCGCTCTTTCTTTTGGATCGAATTTGAAACATAAACTTAAGAAATCTAAACCTTCATCGATGAAATCTTCAGGGGGGTCGGGAGTATCACCCATGCCAACCTTAAACATTATTTGGTAGTTTGAATCATACTGGGCCCAGGGTCTCTGAAAAAAAAAACAATTTACAGCAAACGTTCGCATTCCAATTTCCAAACACGAAAGTTGCTCTAAAGAGGGATTGTTGTTGTTATTTCATCTTTTTTGGTTTCAGGGGGCCAAGATTTGTATATCAATACTAAAAATTAATAAACCTTCTTACAGTAGACTCCCGCTAAAGCTGCGCTGACCGTTTAGGAATGTCGATCTGAGATCAAAAAATCGATTTTTTCAAGTCTTAAGGTCGATTTTTTAGATCGATCTCAAATATAAGATCGATCTAATGAACTTCGACTTTTCTCTCAAGTTTTGACTTTTTTCTCATATTTCGACTGTTTTTTTAAAATGTCGACTTTTTTCTAGACATTTCGACTTTTTTTCTGAAAATTTGAACTTTTTCGAAATGTTACAAAGGCACAGAAAGTAAATCGATTAAAAAAAATTTTTATTTTTAGTAATTTCGACTTTTTCTCAAATTTCGATTTTGAGCGCGAAATTTCGACTTTTTCTCTCAAAATTTCGAGTTTTTTCTCAAAGTTTTGACTTTCTTCTCAAATTTCGATTTTTTCTCGAAATATCGAAATTTTTCTCAAAATTTCGTTTTTTTGTTTCTCAAATTTCGACTTTTTTCTTGACCTTAATATGGAAATTTCGAATTTTTTTTCGAAATTTCGACTTTGAACCCATTTTTGACCTTAATATCGAGATTTCGACTTTTTTTCTCGAAATTTCGTCTTTTCTCGCAAATTTCGATTTTTCTCTAGAAATTTCGACTTTTTTCTCGAAATCTCGACTTTTTTCTCAAATTTCGACTTTTTTTTTTCAAATTTCGACTTTTTTCTCGAAATATTTCGAAATTTCGACTTTAAACTCAACATTTCCACTTTTTTTCTCCGAATTTCGACCATTTTTTTTTAAATATCGACTTTTTTCTCAACATTAGACTTTTTTCTGGAAATAATTTCGACTTTGTTCTCAAAATTTCAACTTTTTTTAAATGTTACAAAGGCGTAGAAAGGATATCGACTTTTTTCTCGAAATCTCGACTTTTTTCTCTAATTTCGACTTTTTTCTCGAAATTTCGACTTTTTTCTCGAAATTTCGACGTTTTTGTCAAATTGGGACTTTTTTCTCGAAATTTTGACCCTAATATTGAAATTTCGATTTTTTTTTTTTTTTTTGTCAAATTTCGACTTTTTTCTCGAAATTTCGTCTTTTCTCGCAAATTTCGATTTTTTTCTCGAAATTTCGACTTTTTTCTAGAAATTATTTCGACTTTGTTCTAAAAATTTCACCTTTTTTTTAAATGTTACAAAGGCGTAGAAAGGATATCGACTTTTTTCTCGAAATCTCGACTTTTTTCTCGAAATTTCGACGTTTTTCTTGAAATTTTGACCTTAATATCGAAATTTCGACATTTTTTCGGAAATTTCGACTTAAAGTCAACATTTTGACTTTATTTTTTTGAAATTTCGACGTTTTTCTCAAAATTTCGACCTTCTTTCTCTAAATCTCCACTTTTTTTATCAAATTTCGACTTTTCCTCGAAATTTCGACGTTTTTCTCTCTTTATTTTTTTGAAATTTCGACGTTTTTCTCAAAATTTCGACCTTCTTTCTCTAAATCTCCACTTTTTTTCTCGAAATTTGGTTTTTTTCTTTTCAATTTTCGATATTTTTCTCAAATATCGACTTTTTTCTCGAAGTTTTGACCTTGATATCGAAATTTCGACATTTTTCTCGAAATTTCGACTTTAGACTCAAAATCTCGAATTTTTGTCTACAAATTTGAACTTTTTCTCAAATTTCGAATTTTTCTCAAATTCCCACTTTTTTTCTCGAAGGTTTGATTTTAATCACGGAATTTCAATTTAAAACTCGCAATTTCGACTTTTTTCTCGAAATTTTAACTTTAATTTCGAAATTTTCAAAAAAAACCATATTTTGCTAATTAAAAATAGCAATTTTTGGTCGCACCCTACAACCAACCGTCAAGATTGTTGGGAAAGAGGTGTGGTGGGATGTAACTGTCGTCTGCCTAATTTAACCATAGTGTGCTTATTATAGAGCGACTTATTCTCGAAATTTCGAGAAAAAATTCGACATCAAAGTCGAAATTTCGAGATTAAAGTTGAAATTTCAAGATTAATGTCGGAATTTTAGGAAAAAAGTAGAAATTTCAAGAAAAAAGTCGAATTTTTGATATGAAAGTCGAAATTCCGAGATTAAAGTCGAAATTTCGAGATTAATAGCGGAATTTTAGGAAAAAAGTAGAAATTTTAAGAAAAAAGTCGAATTTTCAAAAAAAAAGTCGAATATTCAAGAAAAAAGTCGAAATTTTGTGTGTAAAGTCGAAACTTCGGGTTTAAGGCCGAAATTTTGAGTTTAAATTCAAAATTTCAAGTTTAAATCCGAAATTTCGAGTTTAAATCCGAAATTTCGAGTTTAAATCCGAAATTTCGAGATTAAAGTCGAAATTACGAGAAAAAAGGTCGAAATTTCTAGTTTAATATCGAAATTTTAGGAAAAAAGTAGACATTTCAAGAAAAACGTCGAATTTTCGAGAAAAAAGTCGAAATTTCGAAAAAAAAGTCGAAATCTCTAAAAATATTTTTTTAAATCAATGTCCTTTCTACGCCTTTGTAAAATGTTGAAATTTCAAAATATATTTTTTTAAATCAATGCCTTTCTACGCTTTTTTAACATGTGGATTTTGAACTCGAAATTTCGAATTTTTTCTCGAAAATTCTACTTTAACCTTGAAATGTCAAGAAAAAAGTCGAAATTTTTGGTAATAAAAAATTTACTGAACTAAGTGTCAACATTAAATTGTAAAAGAGTTGGTGCTTAGAAATTAGTCTTATATTCTAAGGGTTGGTGGAGCTAAAGTGTCGTCTGTCTAACTTTAAGAAATTTCGACTATCTTGAAATTTCGTAAAAAAAGTTAAAATTTCGAGATTAAAGCCGAAATTGCGACTTTATCTATGAAATTTACTCAAAAAAAAAATCGAAATTTGAAAAATAAAGTAGAATTTTCTACTTTAATCTCGTAATTTACAGTTTAAAATTCATATTTCTAAATATATTTTTATAAATTAATGCCCTTTTTACAGCTTCGGTAGAAACCAAATATGCATAAATAAAAAAGAAAGCAGAAAATAAATATGTTATTTTAGGAATAAATAATTAAAATATAAATATTAGTGTTTAAAATCCAAGAAAAAACTTTCAAAATTAAGCTACGCCAATTCATCATTATCATTTTATTAAAAATGTTTAAAAATTTCACCAACAAGGCGATTAATCGGAAATCGATCTTTCAGCACCCAATTTTATAGGGAAGCGATACTTTTGCTCACGATTCGAATCGATCCAAAAATCGATTATTTTAAAAAGGAATCGACATCCCTACGATCGTTACAGTTGCTACTCCCCGTTATCCATACCACTGTCGAAAAAAATATATATTTTATTGCTCCTTGCGCGGTTGAGTGGATACCGATCGTATCCTAACAACTTTAACAAGCGAACAACTTTAGCGGGAGTCATTTGTATTCTAGAATTGTAAAACCTTAACATAAAAATAAAAACTAAACTGTCTGCACAGATTTAAATGTAAGATCTAGCTATGTGGATGGACTCGTCACAATTTTTTAATTCCCTTACTTTTCCAGAAGCCATTTCTACAACAACGCAACCCACTGACCAAATATCGGCTGCTCTACCATGTCCTTCGTTCATGTTTTTTGTGAAAACCTCTGGCGCCATGTACGCTAAAATAATTACAAATTCAATAAAACCGTAAGTATATTAGGTTGATAAACCGAACCTTGTGTTCCCACGAATCCTTTCAGTTCCCCCGGCATAGTGGTGTGGTTTTTAATTTTAGCTGCACACCCGAAGTCACCAATTTTGAGACAATTCCCTTCATCCGTTAGAAAGATGTTGGCAGTTTTAATGTCCCTATGTACTATTCCGTGATCGTGAAGACATGCCACAGCACATACCAGCTGGTAAGTGTATCGTCTGACCAAACCTTCTGGTAATCCGTTTTCTGTGGCCGCTATCAAATTCTCTAAGGTGCCCTCCGCGCAATATTCCATAAATAGCAGCATCTCCTCCTAAAAATATATAATTTATTTAACTGATGACTTGAAAAAGATTTGAAAATTTTCTAATTCCAGAGGTAAGATTTTTACATGCATTTTTTGATAGACTTTTTTCGAATTTTATCATCCAGAAAACATTGAAATTCCGATTCTCTGACGGTTAAAACAGTCACATTTTCTTAATTTTCGGGGAAAAAAATTCCGGAAAATGTGGAAATTTTGAATTTAAATCTCACCACTGTAACATTGTTCCCTAAATTTTGGATTTTTCTCAATATTTCTATTGTAACGAAATTAAATTGTAGAATTTAGTGCACAAGAAAAGTTTCTAGAAAGATCTGATAAGGGGAAAGCGGCCGCGATAACGACAGGTAAGCCCGAAATTCCGGCAAGCGATAAGCCTTATCTGCCGGATTGTTTATTTATTTATTTATTTACTCGTTCCAACAGACTTAAGTCTATAGTGGAAAAATACCTACATACTTAAAAATATAGCATGATAAAAATAAGAACCTAATAATTTAAATGGTATTACATAAAAAAAGAAAATGTATAACAAATAAAGAATCCTAATAAATAAAAATAACAGAAATAAAAATAAAATAAAAGGAATCCAATAATTTGGTGTACAGAATTAATATTAATTTATTGAATAACAATACTACGTAACTCTAAGTAACTGTCTTTTTATACGCGGAGAACTTAAATTGTCAAGAAATATATCTATGTTTTGCGGAAGGCTATTAGACAAGCGAATGCATCGAAACAATGGGCTGTTATAATGGTGCAAAGTGGATGGGATAATATGAGAAAATGCCTTGGGGATAGCGTGTGTTAGGTCGCGGAACATGAAAGTCAATTTGTCGCAACAAATCCTCGGACCTTATTTTACCAGTAACAATTCTTTGAAAAAGTATTAAGCAGTGCATATTTCTGCGGCTGGTTAAAGGTACTTCATTGACCATATTTAGCAGCCACCAATAATCACAGTTCCGCTCTGGATAATTTCCATACATTTTAAGAAATACATATTTTGCAAATTTCCTATTAATTCCTTCCAGCAGATTGTTGTAATTTTCATAGTAAGGACTCCAGACCTGACAACAGTACTCGAGTTTAGACCTTACTAGCGAATAATATAATGTTTTTATACAGTGAATGCTTGTGAAGCCTCTCGTGTTTCTAAATACAAAACCTAATACTTTTGTGGCTTGCCTCCAAACTTGTAAAATATGAGGTATAAATGTGAGTTGCGCATCCATAATAACTCCCAAATCAGTCATTTGGGTGCATCTGTCAATAACTTGGCCCTCGATCAAATAATGACAATTTATAGGATTCTGAATCCTGGAGAAGGTTAATATTTTACATTTCTTTTTATTGAGTGCCAGTCCATTACAGTCACACCAACTTTGCAGAGAATCCAAATCATCTTGCAAAATAGAGCAATCATTTACGTTCGTTATTATTTTAGCAATTTTTAGGTCATCCGCGTAAATAAAAGTTCTACATTTTAAACCTACAACTACATCATTAAAGAAGATATTAAACAATAATGGACCAAGGTTGGAACCTTGTCCTACTCCGCTGGTTGGAAAGTAAGGGTTAGATCTAAATCCACCGTATGACACAATTTGTTGTTTATTGGTTATAGTCGATTTTATTAAATTAAACCAAATAGACGCAATTTCTTTAACAGTATACAATAATGAACTTTATCGAATGCTTTCGACAAATCTGTGTATATCGCATCAACTTGTAATCGCTTATCAAGAGCATTCGATACATATTGCGTAAATTCCATTAAGTTTGTAGTAGTCGATTTGCCGATTACGAATCCATGTTGTTCTGCTGTTAAATTAGAAAGACTTGGATGATTTAATGCATCATATATAACACACTCAAAAAGTTTAGCGACATTCGACATCAATGCCACTGGTCTATAATTTTTTATATCCGCTCTATCGCCAGATTTGTGTATGGGAATGATGTATAAAGTTTTCCATTGGGTGGGAACCAAACAAGAATTTAAAATTAGATTAAAAATATGTTTCAATGGTAAGATCAGGAAATTGATGCAATCGACAATCAAAAAAGCCGGTAAATTATCGGTCCCAGTAACATTATTAGGTTTAATACGTTCAACAGCTTTTAAGATATCTACTTCACATATTGTATTCAAGCTTAGATTAAGATTGTTAGCTATCTCGACATCAACATTGAGAGATGGACAGCAATTTTGCAGACAGTACTCACACCGGATTGTACCAAGATCAACACACCCACTATCACACGAATGATTGGGTCCTTGCGCAAAGGTTGAAGAAAAATAATCCGCAAAACCATTAACGATGTCTTGCTCAGCTGTCAGTATCCTATCATCATAAAACATGAGTCCAGGCATGGTAGCGCCTTTCCTTTTTTGGTTAATGAATGACCAGAATTTTTTGGGATGAGCCTGTAAAGTATTTTCAGAGTTCTGGATAAAATGCTGAAATTCGATTCGACATTCATATTTAATTTCTCTTCTTAATTGCTTCAATAAATTAAGGTGGTATAGAGATTTCGATTTTCTGTAAATATTCCAGTGTTTATTCTTATAATGGATTTTCTGAATTATGCTTTTGGTGAACCAAACTGGATAATTTTTCTGACGACCTTTTTTCGAACATAACGGTACGTGCTGCACGAATATATCATGTAATTTGTTAAAAAACTGATCGCTTGCAATTTGAGGATCAGATATATCTAAAATTGATGTCCAGTTTATATTCGCTATAGATAGGTAGAGATCAACTAAATTCGCTTCATAAAAATTAAACCTTGGTAATGTCTCATTATTTATAAACCGCCTATCTGAGGTATCACTAACGTGTACCGTGACTTGTAAAGTTGGGTGATGTATGTCTTCTGCTACTAGTGGATATTCGCCTTTATTCGTAGTCACTTTTAGATTTTCCGCAGTAATAATTAGGTCCAATAATCTCTGGTTAGTATTCAGAATATTGTTATGTTGACAAAGATTATTTAGGGTAATAAACTGCAAGTAAGAATTATAAAGATTAGTAGTTCTGCCTTCAGATGTACATTCATACAATTCAGGAATATTGAAGTCTCCAATAATACATATATGCGAAGTAAAGTCAAGAGAAGTTTCCAGATAATCGAAAATTGTATTATATTCATTGATACCTAGCGAAGGAGGAATGTATAAAGCTATAATGCTGACTGAGAAACTATGATACTGCGCTTTAATCCCTACGAGTTCTATTGCTTGCACTGGAGATTCAATATCTAGCCTTGTAACAAAGGACTGATTTCTTAAAGCAATTAATACCCCTCCTCCTCGACCAAATTTCCTGTCTGCACGGAATACTTGAAATTGTGAGGAAAATAATTCCTCGGATAAGACATCATCTTTTAACCACGTTTCTGCAAGTATTACAATATCAGCATCACAACTGGAACAATTAACAGAAAATTCATTGATTTTAGAATTTAAACCTCTCACATTTTGGTATATCATGATTATTTCAGAGTTAGATATTTTCGTACTTGATCGTTTTTTATAGTCACAATTTTCACAATTAAAGAAGGTAGTGGTTTTATTGCAGATGCTACGGGTATTTTGATAATATACATTCGAATACGTACTGTTGGATCCTATCAGTTTAAATCTTTCAGTTTGTTTACAACAATGCGGGGTACACCATGAATATATTTAATAGAGAGTCCAGTTTCACCGTTCGCTTTTCTGGTATCAAGTTGCGCTTTAAGTTTCCGGTAATCGTCAATTTCCCTAGGAGTGCGATCAGGCGAGATGATGATATTCTGTTGCTTATATCGAGGACTATTTCTGATTCCTTTTAGTATAGATGCGACTAACTCCTCATTTTCCAGGCTAATTTTGATCGGTCGAGGTTTCACAGAGTTTGGGTTGAATTTACCAATTCTTATGGATTTCGGTATATTTGGGCTGTTATCTTTGAGTGACATTGAGCTCAAAAAATCTTTAACACTGTTTATGTCATTACTTTTGCGATCTTCTATTGATGATGTGGGCGGTAATTCTGGAATATTGTAAAACATGATGTTTTTCTTACGATATTGTCCATCAGTGACCTCTTTTACTATCTCTTCTAGGCTTAACTCCCCGGTTGACTCCGATTTAACTGATACTTGTTTTTTCAACTCTTCGATCGCGCCTTTAAGGTTATTAATAAGATCTATTAGATGGGGGATGACCTTACAGCAATCACAGTTGGCTTTGGTACTATTGTTTTCAGGAATTCGGCAGGTGTTACAAAACCACTCTAGTCCTGCAGTACTCTTAAAGAGATCATATTGAGGCTTGGTCATGTCAATACATTTGATATGATGGGCAGAAAAACATTTCGAACATTTTGGTCCATGAGCAGTTGGTGTGATTCCAGATTTACATGATACGCACATCTGCGGCATTTTATGTTGCTTATCAGTTACAGATAAGTGTTTTTGTTAAAAATTTTAAGTAACAATACTGTGCTAATTACACAAATTGCAAAATAACTGTTCACATACACCAGTCGCAAGATTACAACTTATGTAAGCACGTTTCACTATTTCCAAGCACTATTTAGGTGTAAAGCGCACCTAATAACTCCGGGTAAAAACTACTGAAAAATCTGCAGTTTCAGAGAGCAAATGTTGAACGTGGACGGTTTAAAGATAGCTATTGTTCTAGAACCTGGAGGCCAAAACTATATAAAGCGGTCAGTTCTCCCTCGAGTAAGTCAGTTAGAATCAGTGTAGTTAGTGAGTTAATAGTTAGAAGTATACAAGCGAGTTATTGTTCAGTTGTAGTGATCCGAGTTTAGTTTGGTAATAAAGTGGATATTATTCAATGTGTTAACCAATTCGAACCGATAAGCCCGTAACACTATTAATCAGGTAATGACTTAAGCACTAAATTTTGAAAATTTTAGGGTTTAAAAGAAGTGCATTTCTTTGCTTCAATTATTTCTGAATTTATTTCCACTTAAAAAAAAAGAAAGAGATATAATTTTCTGTTATTTGGAATTTTGAGTTCAAGTCGAGCTTGTAGAAGAGACAACACTGAAACAGCATTCCAAATTAACTAACCTTATGTACTTCCATGCCATAATATCTAACTAAATTTTTATGGACTATTCCCTCCAAGATCTTCATTTCTTCGGCCACTCTCTTTATCGTCACGCTATCATTACAAAGTAACGATATTTCCTTGACGGCCATCATTTCACCCGTATTATTGTTGACCGCCGTGTACACTTTACCAAATCGTCCTTGGCCGATTTTAATACCACGCTGCCAGGTAAAATTGACGTATCTTTGTCGAACGTGAATTTTACCCGAACCGTCGCACCTCACCACTCTTCCAATTAATTCCTGTTTTCTTAATTTTTCATCTAATTCGTTTTCTAGGGCTTCTACGGCGTCGCGCACTCTTTCTGAATGAGTGCTGGGAGGCAGTTTGATCTTGACAACACTTTCGCTCAACGACTCGCATCTCCTGCAAAAGATCAACACAAATATAAAATCACTGTTTGTTAAATGTGACTATACACTACGGGCCAGTACACGATTTCGGTCTGCTGTAACGTGTAAAGAACAAGGAACATATCAAAATTTTGTAAGGAAAGAGAAGGATGGTATGATTTACACTGTTTCAATATATTGCTCGATAGACGCGCTTATCAAATCATGACCACGCATTCGCTGCAAACTGCACACCTGTCTTGTAGATATTGCATCAGAACCTTATCGGAGCTCGATAAAAGAGTGTCGTTTTAAATGGAAAATACATCTTTACCTATTAATTGATTCTACAATTATTTTCACACCCTAAAAAGTATGAAAATAATTGCAGATACTTTACGATTTTGTTTTCTTTAATCAACCGGGTCTCACGAAAAATAAAACAAAAATTCTAAAAGATAAATGAACTCTGTGTAAAAATAATCAGCCGGTGTGATGACAATCTAAACTGAAAACTTAAAAAATGATTCAACAAAAATGGAAGAAAAAATGCTTATGTAATAAGTGGTTCAAAAATGTTCCCTCCTGGTGTTTCGCAATAACCTAATCTTTCGTAAAATTCAGTTCTTACGCGTGCCAACATCTCAGGAGAAATATTATCTAGGACTTCTTCAATTCGATCCCGTAAATGGTCTAAATTACATGGTCTTTCTTGTACGTGGGTTAAGAAATGTCCATCGACATCAACTTTTTCTCTCATAGACTCACAAAACTCAAGACGTTTGTATCGATCTTCAGGAAATATTTCTTGGGTTTCAGAAACTTTATAACAGTTGCACCCATTTCTATTTCGCACTGTTCGCGATGGCACATTAACTTCTTCTGCGATCTGTTCACTAGAACAAGGTTCATTTTGCTTCGACAAATGCAATACAGCTAACTCCTTAGCCATTCTTTCGTCGGATAATGGCCTGTCACATTCAGGTTGACGCGCTTCCAAACAACACTTGTTATTACAACCTATTATGCATCCCGATTTTTCAAATTTGTGGACGATATTTAACACCGTCTTTGCATCAGGTATTGGTCGATCTTCGTAGGAAAAAGCGAATCGCCCAACGACTTCTTCACCGCTCTGGAGGGTTAAATACCACTTAATAATTAGCACTTTTTCTTCTGAATCGAATAACAATAACACCCCGAGTTGGCCAATACATCATAATTTCGGTCAGCTGGATGTGTAAAGACAAATTAATTACTCGAATTCTGTAAGAAGATGGTTAAGAGTGGAAATTGTTGGACGATTCAATAAATTTAATACTGTTCGACCGAATCTCTTATCAAATTATGAAAACGCATGCGTCCGCATTTCGAGTTTATATTCGAAATTCTACTCTTTTCTAAAATTATGACCTTAAAATGTAGACTTTTTTCGCAATCTCATTTTTTTTCTTAAAATGTCAAGACAATCATTTAAACTTAAAATTTTAATTTTCATTTAAAAAAATGATTGAATTCAAAAATCTAACTTATTTTTGAAAGTTAAAATTCGGAAATTCGAATTGAAAATCGAAATTTCAGAAACCATTCTTAACGAATTTCAAGAACAAGATTAAAAGTTTGAATTTAATGTAAAAAATCGACTTTGAAATATAAAATTGAAGTAAAAAAATAAATAAATAAAATTTGAAGTAACTAATTAGGAATTTTATAAGAAAGTAAAAGTGCCTTAAAGAATTTGAAATGTATTCTCAAAATATTAAAATTATAATAGTTTTAACTCTAAATCTCTGGTTTTTTATTTTTATAAGATTTAAAATTTTTCCAAAATTTTGATTTTTTCAGAAACTTTCCTATCAAAATTTCAAATTTTTTCTCACATTTTTAAAGTAACACTTTCTCATATTTGTCGCAATTTTAAAATTGCAACAACATTGAAAAATTGAATTTAAAAATTGAAAAAAATTCGTCTTTAAAGTCGAAAATTCATAATTCATTTTTAATTTAATGTTCAAATTTCGAGAAAAAAAAAGAATTTCCAAAAAAAGTTCACAATTTCCTCCCAAAAAATATCTAAATGTTGAGTGTTTTCTTGATTGAAATGTAATATTTTTGTTTTGTTTTTAATTTGGAGTTTGGATTTTAAGAAATGCAAAGTTTAAATTTTGACTTCAAAATTCAACCTTTTTTTTCTAGAAATTTGAATTAAAGGTCAAAATTTTAAGTCAAAAAATAAAAATCTTTAAATTTAAATAACTTATGAAATTTCAGAAAAAACTCGTAATGTCTAGAATATTTATATTTTAAAAAAGTATGCTTTCTCGAAAATTACACTTTTTTTTTGTTAAAATTTTCAGTCTAAACTCAAATTTCTCAACTCCAGAAATTTGTTTAAACATTTTTGAATTTTCAACGAATGGTGTATTTTTCTCAGATTTTTTCTTTCTTTACAAAATGATCCCTTTATAAATTCAAAGTTGCAGAAATAGCAACCAAAGTTTGTATTTAAATTCGATAAATATCAGTTTTAAAATCTGAAATTAAGACTTCAAATTTCAAAGAAAAAAGTAAAATTTTATACAACATTATTCGACTAATGTTGCTTAATTTTAATTATTTTCTTCGCAGTTTTATCTTTTCTGGAAATTTATAGTTTTTTATTTTGAGAAAAAAGTCCGGATTTCTGGATCTAAATATCGACACATAAACAACTGCCGCTGTTATTAACAATTAAAGATTTGAAAAAAACAGTCCAGTTTTTCGCAATTATTTCAAAAACAAAGCAAGTAAAATTCGTTTTTATTATGTTATTAAATATTAATTCAAAAATGTCACAAATTGACCAAATCATCTAAAACTGTAAAAGAAAAAAAATCTGCTGGAAAAAATGATTTACATAAAGTTTTAGATTTTTCGTTTAGATTCCAAGTAGAATAATAATTATTAAAGTTGCTAATATGTTTTTTTTTCCTTCGCTAAGGTTTTATGGCAACTATACTTAATATTATTGTAATTTTGCGATATTTATAATTGTTATAATCAATCTGGTAATTATTAATTTTTGAAACCATGAAAAATCTAAAAAAAATTAAATTTCTTAATAGTTTAGATAGTATATTTAATATCTAAATTATAATGTTATGACAGTTAAAAACATTGCAAGTTTTCCTATTAGTATACAACTTAATCTTGCCATAAGATCTCCACATAAGGAATTTAGTTAGTAGCTTTTGTTTAACAATTAACTAATTACCAGACTTCGAATTTACACATTTTTAGAAACCTTATAAATTAACAAACGGCCTATTTTATGTAAAATTAATGAAAACACTTTTTTTTGGCCGATAGCGAAGCGTGTATCAAAGTAGCGGTTGCACTCGCGATTAATCTTCAATTTTATTCTCAAAGTGCCGAACATTTTTAAAATATTTTTTTTTAATGTTTTACTTTTTTGTCGAGTTTCATCCAAACATTTTGCTAAAAATTTCTTTTTTTTTGCTGGAAGTTATTTCCTAAATTCTAAGTATTAAATTTATACTTTTTTATTATCTTCAAGAAAACTAAATTTATAAGCTAGTTTGTCTTTTTGGGGAGATTTTTCCTTTATTTTTAAAATTTTACAAATTTTTTTTCACAAAATTTCGAGTTCTTATTTTAAATTTTTACTTTTTCTCTTAAATTGTTGGCATAAACTCAAAACTTCGTTTTTTTTTTCAAGTGATTTTAAAATTTTTTTTGAAGTTCTACTTTTTTTGAGTGTTAACTGAAAAAACTAGAAACTTCGGTTTTTTCCGCGAATTTTTGACCAACATTTTCGGATTACTGTCACAATTTAAGGAACAATATGAAATATTTGAGTTTAAAAGTTCGGAAAATTCGATTTTGAAGTATTTTTAATTTGGATTAAATCCCCGACTACATGCCTATTGCCGCCTCCTCGATAGTGCCGCCCGTATGCGTTGTATGCTCCTTACGCCCGCGACGGACGGACTACTAGAGGATAATTTATTTAAGGCAGATTCGGTCCAGTCGTAAGTCCATGTAGAAATAATGCCAATCGATGCCAGGTGACATGTGCGCTACACATGTAGCCTTATCATTCTCCCAATTGTTGAATCGAAGAAGCGCTGAAGCGAATTATCCCGGTCATAATGAAGGAGATACACATAAATGAATTACCATGTAGCATCTCTGCCGATTTAGTTTCTCTTTCCGTCTTGCCTCATATCAGAAGTTTGCTTTGTCGTTCTCATTGACAAGCAGATCGAAATAGTGTACTGGCCGATCCTGTATACTCTACGACTAAAAATTTTAATCAAAATAGTTCAGAGATGGAAATTTTAAAAAGAGTATAATTCTCAAAATTGAACCAAAAAATTTTAGAAAAAAGAAAAAAACATCTAAAATTTATAACAGAATATTCCCCAATGTTCGAGTTTAATTTCGCGGACAAATTAGTTAGTTACAATTAAATTAAATAAAGTTTTAAGAAAAAGATGACAAATTTAATTTTGAGGCAATTTCCAGTCCACACGGTCACGTATTACTTCTTTTTTTTGGAAAATTTCGTGTTTTTTTCTGAAACTTTTGTGTTTTAGTCAAAATTTCAAATGTAATCTTGAAATTTCGAGTGTAATCTTGAAATTTCGAGTGTAACTTGAAATCCAGACTTTTTTTGAAATGGAAATAATTTCCTCGTTTAAATTTTACATTAAAATATCGAAAACTTAATTTTTTCGCATTTAGTCCATTTTTTTCCAAATTGAAACATTTTGATCGTACAAATTATAGGATTTTTCAAAACGTCCATTAAATTTCTAAATTTACATTTTCACTGTTTACTGCTTTTTCTTAAAATAGAAATATTGTCCCCTGAAACCAAGAAAAGTTAAAAGTAGTAAAGGTAAAGGTAGTATGACTAAAAACTTTAATCAAAATAGTTCAAAGGTGGAAAGTTTAAAAAAAAATATAATTCTCAAAATTAGACCAAAAAAAAAAGAAAAAAGAATCTAAAATTTATAACAAAATATTCCCGAATGTTCGAGTTTAATTTCGCGGACAAATTATAGTTAAGTTACAATTAAATTAAATTAAGTTTTAAGAAAAAGATAACAAATTTAATTTGTAAACAATTTCCTATCCACACGGTCTAGGTATTACTTCTTTTTTTATAAAATTTCGTGTTTTTTTCCGCAACTTTTGTGTTTTAGTCGAAATTTCAAGTCTAATCCTGAAATCTCAGGAGTGTAATCTTAAAATCTAGTCTTTTTTGAAATTAAAATATATTAATTTTTTCGAATTTAGTCTACTTTTTTCCAAATTGAAACATTTTTTTCGTACAAATTATAGGATTTTTCAAAACGTCCAGCAAATTTCAAAATTTACACTTTCACTGTTTACTTCTTTTTCTTAAAATACCAAACTTGTCCCCTGAAACCAAGAAAGGTTAAAAAATACAACAGAGATTGCTCTAACGCGTTTCGATAGCCAAGCTATCATCTTTAGAGAGATACTTTTTCTTAATTCCAAGTTTAAGCGAACACAGTTTGATTAAATAAATAATTTTTGGAAAAGAGATTTTAGAAATTTTACGGGAGATTTGACTTCATTTCACCCCTAACAAATCTTACCAGAGGAAAGCCTAACTTTGTATCTTAACTATACGAGATGAAATTGTACAGAAGAGTTTTTCAATTTTGGAAAACGCATTCAACAAACAAGAAATTCCTTCAGAAATACATCAGCCCTTCAGTTCTTTAAAATAATAGAGAAAGTGTACATTTCTACTAACCTTACTGCTTCAAACGTAGGCGAATCTAGATGTTCAGAAGGCGAGGACATTTTGTCAGCGCTAGTTTTCCTGCCAGCTGACCTCTGGCTTTTATAACAGGGTCTCGGGCTGGGCGAAGAACCCCTTGACCTCGCCAGCGACGACCGCGGACTAGCCGAATAAAACCCGGATTCCGGCGTACTAGGCGCCGTAGTCCCAATAACGTGAGAGATGCAAATATCCATCTTCTGTTTCAAATCCTCGAATTCATCATCTGTCAGGTACTTTGTGTTTCGAGGTTCGCAAACAGCCAATAGGAACTCTAAACCCTGATAGGCCCATCGAGGCCTCATACCGCGACCTCGATCGCATTTTTCTATAACGAATTTCATCCACAAATTGGCAAACTGTATCATGCTTCTGACTAGTTTCTGTCGACGACCGCAATTTTTATTAGCGTCGATGTCGGACATTTCTTTGTAAAACTAAAAATAAAATCGTGAGCTTATTCGGTGTTTATTCGAGATCAATTACCTCGAATCCAAATTTGTATCCTTGCATGAGGATCTCGCGGATTCTTGATATAAGAGACGCCTTTTCAGACTCGTCAAAAAGATCTGTATTTGTATGTTCGAATATCTTTTGAACTCTGGCGATGGCATCGGGAATAATACACTTGAACGCAATGATCGCATCCTGTAAACGATAGTTAATTTTAACTCGGGGCCAAATTGTTAATGCACACCAATCTCCGAAGCAGTCTACTCAGTCTACTTTCTCATTAATAAATAAATTCGCTAAAGTAATGCATATTTTTACAGCGATTATTATGATGATACCAAAGAACCAATTAAGTTTTATAACAAAGTTACAATTTTTTAACTGCAAAAACTCGCCTCCAATTTCCTGGTCGACTCATCGGATAGCATGTCATGTTTCAAAACTGTCTTGCAAAAGGACATAGTTTTAATACTCATTTCCCTTTCTTCGTTAAAGAGTGTCTGCAGTTCTCGACAAACGGCAAATATGTTGTGCCTAAAAGGTGAAAAAATTCCATCATTCGGCGCTTTACAATTCCAAAATTCGGCACTTTAAAATTCCAAAATTCGGCGCTTTAAAATTCCAAAATTCGGCGCTTTAAAGTTCCAAATTTCGGCGCTTTAAAATTCCGAAATTCGGCGCTTTAAAGTTCCAAATTTCGGGGCCTTACAATTCCGAAATTCGGCGCTTTAAAATTCCACAATTCGGCGCTTTAAAATTCCAAATTTCGGCGCTTTAAAATTACAGAATTCGGCGCTTTAAAATTCCAAAATTAGGCGCTTTAAAATTCCAAAATTCGGCTCTTTAAAGGGCTATAACCATACTTACTTAACGTCTTCATCCTCGGGTATGTCATTCAAAAGCTCGTCGATACCTTCGATCAACCTTTCCCCGATAGATTTCAAAATCGAGCTCAGGATAAAACAAAACTTATTTCCTAATAATTCAGAACCGTTAGGGATGTAGTTGATAATACTGCAAGAGTACTGCCATTCTTCTTCCAATAAATTCTTTTGAAACGTCTCATGTTGTAGCAAAGCCCACTGCTGAAGATAATCCAAATAAACGCTAAACACCTTAAATAAACATTCGTCGTAAGCCTTTAGCTTGTCTAAATATATGTCGACGCTTTCGGTTGTACCCTTCGTAGCACTATAGATATACTCATCCATTCGTTTTCTCTGCACTGTGGCGATCTTAAGACCTTCTTTAAGCTCACGCATCAATTGCCGAACGCTTAAAGGGGACGGATTATCAGGTTTCTGTTCTAAACGCATTATCAAGAACTGATGTATCACTTCGATCGGTACTGCAGCTAGGAACAAAAACGAGGCTTTATACGACGGTAGATTTAGGGCTTTCGCCTCCGGGCTCCAGCAACCGTATCTCATCAGTTCTTCTTCTTCGGTTTCGCAATTGTTCTAAAATGAAACAAACATTAACCAAGATCAAAACTTCGAGTTTCGATTTTAATTGAAATTTTGCTACTTTTCTTTTCAGTCAACAAAATCAAATAAAATAACTTACTCTTGTGAATAGTTCATCGCTATCTGGTTTTTCCAAAGTGATCTGAGCTTTCCTCAAAACGTGTTGATGTAACTTATCCAAAAAATTCAAACTTTTATTCAACGCTCTAGTTTTCAGGATGTTTTCAATATATTTTCGGTATGGCGATACACTATTGGCGTTTTTTACGGCCAAATGGGCCAAAGGAGTTAAATTATAATAATCTAGAGTTACTCGTCCATCCATGTAATCATTAGCTGAAGATGACGAACTGTTATTGCTGTCGGAAGGACTGCCCGTTGAATTAAAGGAAACTTTCATATCGAATACTGGCCACTGGCAACTTTTACTTTCTAAAAACTCCAACAGTCTGCCTAATATTAGTAACTTTAAGCGTTGGTGTTTCACCATGTTGTACCATAAACTTATAGCTTTGACTCTTCCAACGATTTCCGGACTGCTATATAACGGATACAGTTCGGCAAAAGCTTTATTTGAAGGAAACAACGCTTCGGCTTCTTCCAGTCTTTTCGACAACTCCTCTATATCATGTAAGGCTTGATTTTGTGCCTCCATGCAAAAGTTACAGTACATAGAAACGCAACCCGAACATTCATCTTCAATACCGCTGTCGCTATTCTGAGTCGAATAAATCTTTGTATGTCGTTTATACCGATAATTCATTATATCTTTAAGCAACGGTTCAACCATTTCTCTTGCCGTGCACAAGTACGTGTCTTCTTCCATGCATGTTCTATCAGCGTGAAACGCTTGAAGTTCCAACCAGATCAAATCTTTTATTTCATTCTGCCATAAAAACTCTTCCCTGCTCAACTGCAAAAAAAATTGAAAATCATCAAACTGCTGGAGGGTGGCACCAAAAAATTTTTAATTTTAGAAACTCAAACTCTCTTAGCTTCAGGCTTTTGAGAGGACAAAAGGGACAAATGTTCGGGGGCCCGATTCTGAGAAAAGATCAAAATATTGATGATGAATAGTCGACGTTTTCAAAAACAATTAAAAACTTCGAAAGCGTCGAGAATTTAAAAAATAGAATATTTTTCAAATAAAAGTCAAATTGATATAAAATTTGAGACCTCGAGCAAAAGCTAAAATTTTGGAAAAAAAAAGAGCAACTTTTCACACGCAAGAAGAATGCAACCTAGACTACAAATTCATGCAGCCCTCCAGGCGGCGTGTATAGTGGCGAATCATAGGTAGCTGAACTACCAACAGTTGAAACACTGCCACCTAGCGAAGCGGTTGCTCTCTAGGAGAGTTCCCAGAAGACAAGGATTCTATAATGCACAGACCAATAGGTTTGAACATTTATTAGATTCGAAGTTTGGTATTTGGTTTCCAAACTTCGGATCTAATAAATGTTCAAACCTATTGGTCTGTGCATTATAGAACTTTTCACACGTCAAACGAGAAAACGTAAAGATTTTAAAAAGTGGTTGAAATTCTAAAAAGACTCGAAATATTTTTCATGAAAAACGTGAAAGTTTTCAAAAAAAAACTCGAAATTTTTAAAAAATATTGAAATTTTAAAGAGCCCTCTTTGTGAAAAAAGTCTAAACTCGGAGATGAGGTCGAAATTTTTATGATAAACAGTCGACATTTTAAAGTGGACATTTTGAAACAATATTGAAAATTTCAAAAAAGTCGAAATATTCAAAAGTAGAATGTTTCAAATAAAAGTCAAATTTACAGAAAATTAGAAACCTCAAACGAAAGTTGAAATTTAAAAAAAAAAGTAGAAATTTTCAAAAAGTCAAACGAGAAAACGTAAAGATTTTAAAAAAAGGTCGAACTTCTAAAAAAAACTCGAAATATTTTTCATAAAAAACGTAAAAATTTTCAAAAAACCTTAACATTTAAAAAAAATATTGAAATTTTGAAGAGTTTAAATTCTGAAAAAAGTCAAAACTCTGAGAAAAAGTCGAAATTTTGATGATAAACAGTCGAAATATTGAAGTGGAAATTTTGAGAAAAATGCCCAACATTTCAAAAAAGTCGAAATGTTGAAAAGTCGAATTTTTTAAATTTACAGAAAATTTGAAACCTCGAACGGAAGTTAAAATTTTTGGGAGAAAAGTAGAAATTTTCAAAAGGTCAAATGAGAAAACGTACAGGTCGAAATTCTAAAAAGACTCGAAATGTTCTCGTCATGAAAAAGGTGAAAGTTTTCAAAAAAACTCGAAGTTTTTATAAACTTTTGAAATTTTGAAGTCCAAATTCTGTAAAAAAAAGTAAAAAAAAAAGGTCGAAATTTTTATGATGAACAGTCGAAATTTTAAAGTGGAAATTTTGAAAAAATGTGGAAAATTTCAAAAAAGTCGAAATGTTGAAAGGTCGAATTTTTGAAATAAAAGTAAAATTTATATAAAATTTGAACTTTAAGCAATTTCTTAACTTTTTTTTGATGGAACGGACTGGTCCATGGTTATCTTTAAAAATTGGAAAACAAATCTTGTCCCCTGAAACCAAGAAAGATTAAAAATCACGAGAAAGGTTGCTCTGATGCGTTTCGATAGTCGAGCGAAATACTCTTTCTTTTGGAAAAAAATAGTGGAAATTTTCAAAAAAGTCAAACTTTCAGAAATAATCAAAATTTTGAATAAGGGACATTTTCAAAAAGAAAAAACTGAAAATTTTTTAAAAAATTAAGTTTTAAAAAAAAAGTAATTTCGAAATAATCAAATTCAAAAAATTTTTGAAAAAAAGTCGAAATTCTGAAGAAAAATTGAAATTGTGGATCAATATTTTTTAAAAATTCGAAATTTTCAAAAAAAGGGAAATTTTCAATACTTTTAAAAAATAGAATTTTTTAATAAAGTTGAAAATTTTCAGAAAAAGGTGAATTAAAATAAGCCTAAGTCGAAACTCAGAAAATAAGTCAAAATATAAAAAAAAGGCGAAATTGTGAAAGATTTGACATTTTCAAAATATACGGAAGTCAAGATTTGAAACCCGCAATTTTCAAAACTAGACGAAATATTCAAAAAAAGTTAAAATATTGAAAAAAAATCAAATGTTGTAAATAAAAATCGACATTTTTTAAAGAGAATCCTTCTCAGAATTTCAAGTTTCTAACTAAATGTTTCCAAAAGTCGAAATTTTCAAAAAATTCAAATTTCAAAAATGATTGTGATTTTTAAAAAATCGAATTTTAAAAATCAGATTTACAACAAATGGCAACTAAAATCAAAATTTTGAAAAAACTGTGCATTCTTGATAAGAAGAGGAATTTCGGAAGATCAAAATTTTCAAAAATGAATTGAAAATTGGAAAACTGTCGAAAATGTTCAAAAAATTGAAAATATTTTTAAAAATCGAAATTTTGAAAAAGAGTAGAAAATTTAAAATTTCGTTTGACTTTTTGAAGATTTCTACTTTTTTTTTTTTCGAAAATTTTAGCTTCCCTTCGAGGTTTCAAGTTTTGTGTAAATGTGGCTTTTATTTGAAAAGTTCGACTTTTGAATGTTTCGACTTTTTTTCAAAATTTCCACTTTTTTTTTTTCATTTCGACTATTAATCATCAAAATTTCGAATTTTTCTCGAAGTTTTGACTTCGTGAAAACTTTCACCTTTTTCATGAAAAATATTTCGAGCTTTTCGAGCTTTTTTCAAAATCTTTACGCTTTCTCGTTTGACTTTTTGAAAATTTCTACTTTTTTTTTCAAAAATTCAAATTATTCCTAAAATTGACTTATTTAAAAAATTCAACTTTTGAATATTTCGATTTTTTTGAAATTTTCGACATTTTCCACTTTTTCTCGAAGTTTCGACTTTTAGAACCTGGACTCTTTAAAATGTCAATATTATTTCAAACTTCCGAGTTTTTTGAAAACTTTAACCTTTTTCGTGAAAAAAGTTTTGGCTTTTTTTTTAGAATTTTGACCCTTTTTCAATATCTTTATGTTTTCTCGTTTGACTTTTTAAAGATGGCTCGTTTTTTTTCAAAAATTTCTATTTGAGGTTACAAATTTTATGTATATCTGACTTTTATTTGCAAAATTAGACTTTTGAATATTTCGAATTTTTTGAAAATATCAAGATTTTTCAAAATTTTCACTTTTTTAATTTCGACTGTTTATCATCAAAATTTCGATTTTTTTCTCGAAGTTTTGACATTTTTCAAATTTTGAATTCATCGAAGTTTTGACATTTTTCAAAATTTGAATTCATCGAAATTTCCACATTTTTTTCGAAATATTAACATTTTTTCAAAATTTAGAGCTTTTTTGTAAACTTTCAGCTTTTTTTTGAGATTTTCGCCATTGTTTTGAAATTTTTACTTTTTTTTTAAAACGCCGACTATTCATCATCAAAATTTCGATCTTTTCTCAAAGTTTTGACTTTTGCAGAGTCTGGACCAGGGCTAGCAATCGCTTATGGAACACATTTAAATAATGTTTTAGTTCCCGCTTTATTTGTAGGTGGCGCAAAACGTAAACAAATAATGCGGTTGTCATAGCACCGAAATGAGTTAGCTCGATTCGGTAATTCACCTAAATAGTCCAATTTGACATTTTTTAATTTTCTGTGTATTGTGCAATTTCCAGTTGTTTTATACTAATTTGTCGTTAATTGTGTGTGCTGTTTATGGAAGTTAATAATAACTGAAGATAGTTAAGTGTTATTTTATTAGTTACGGGTGTTGTTTTACAACAGTTCGTGAACTGGAAAATTAAGAACAACTTTATTTACTAAATCTTTAGTAATTTTTTAATAAGTAACATGTGTAAGTATGCCCATTAAATACTGGCTTGCTTTGTTTATCTCCAAATTGGATCCATTTAAAAAACCATCATGTTGGATGCGTTTATGTGTTTATACAGGCTGCTTTATCGATCTGAGGATGGAGAATAAAAAAAATAACTCAATACAACATAATTTCATCAGCATCGATGTGGTTTTCCAGTAACGCTGTTATACAGAGTGTTCCATAAAAAATAGTTTTATGCAATTATATTAATTTGACTGTTACTATTAATGTTGTTCGAATAAAACAAAATTTTAAAATTTTCCTCCAGTAAGAAGCTATCCTCCAGTCTTAAACCAGATGGTTTACTATGTAATCTAAATATAAATAACTACAAGGCGCTGCACATTTTAGGGTTTTTATAATTAAATCTTTAGACTTTTATTAAATATGCAAACATTGAAAGGTCTTGTAATAAACAAATAATGTTTATAATGTATGAAGAAACAAGCTAAAAAGCTGCATTTTGGTAGCCACAGTTTAAGTATTTGAATTTTCTCTCAAGTGTTTTAAAGTCCAAAACCTATACTTTAAACTTCAAAGTTTAAAATTGCGTTTTGTATTCTTGTTGCGTAACCAATTTTGGTATTTCATACAAAAAAAAATATTTCAATTTTTATCTGCTGCACATTAGCTTGCATGCAATATTTCCTTATACAGTGTGTCCACAAAGTATGGAGTAATAACTGTATCTTCCTAACTTTGGAAACATGCCCTTTAGAGAAAAATGACCTTAATAAAAGTGAAATGGTTATTTATTAACCGTAGATTTTATCGCAAGCTCCATTTTTTTTCAGTTGGCAACTGAAGATTGAGACATGTTCGTTTTTTTTAATAGCAACCTATATATTTTTTGACATTATTGATAACTTTTTTTCTTAATATCATATTCTATTATATACATATTACTGTATATATGTATTTTGTATGCAACAAAAAATGTAGAAATGTTGACAACAGCAACTTAATGACGGAATCTCAATTATTTAGTAATTTTCTTGGTATTATATGATTTAATATTTCTATAGATACTCTTTCAAATGGGGAATAATATTATTAGCTAAATCTGGGTTGCAGCTCTTTTCTAGCTTTTAATGTATTTTGCTCAAAAAATTTGTAAGTTTTATTTTTTAGCGCTCAAAAAGAAGTGTAGTGTTCTGAACTGTATGGAGACAGAGCTGAAAATGCATGTATTTCCTAGTGATATTTCGCGCCAAATGATATGGTTAACTGCCTGTGGGAATGAACAACTAATGAAGCTTTCAAACAACCAGTTAAAATATCGGGCCATTTGCAACAAGCACTTTGAATCAAAATATTTTCTTAGTAGCAAGTTAAGTACAACTGCTGTACCAACACTGTTTCTGCCAGGTAAGAATGTTATATTTTGAATTCATTTATTTTGTAATTATTGGTATTGTTCTAGTAAATTTGAATAATTTTGACAAGCGTGAAAAAAATGTTGAAACATATCATGAATTAGAAAACTCCCCACTAACATTAGAGCAGTCAACAAATATGAGTTTTGTTTCCACAGACCATACATCAGCTAAAAAGCAGACTGTATACCAAAAAAGAAAGGAAAAAAGTACGTATAATATGTGTTAAATAAAAAATATATTTATTGTTCCTCAATGCAGTTTTAAAGTAAGTAAAGACAATTTATAAAGAAATTTTTTTAGATCAGATAGAGATAGAACGATAATTTTGACGCTTGTCAGCTTTGCAATTTCCATTTCCATCTGTTTTGTAAATATTTAAAGAAGTGCATTTGCTGACTATTTCAACTACAGAAAACATTGACAATGACATGAATTTCAAATCATCACAAGAAAGATCTAAACTACAAAAAATATTTAGTTTAAATATGTTATAAATAAAGGATCTTTATACATAAATTTCATGGAAAAAAAAAAGAAAAAACAAATTAAACATTGTTGTGCCAGTCTGATACATATTTATTAGCCCAATTACTTTTCTCAAGCTTTGTACAAACTTAAGAACGTCGGTTCTTTTAGTTGGTTGATTATTTATTGATTTGAAACTGCATAAATTTATTAATGTGGTCAAGAATGCAATGTCTGCAAAAGAAAAAAATTTCGTTTTTCTTATTATTTTATTAACATTTGCGGTTTGGTTTTTGTGTAATTCAACATCTTTTTTATTTCAGAGACCATCTTATCCGCTTTAAATGTGCATAGGCAAGTCCAGTTAACACCGAAAGCAAGACAACTATATAAGCACTGCATCCAACTGAAATCAAAAGTCGCAAACTTAAAGATAAGAAAAACAAATTTGCATCAAAGATTAATATTGGCTGAAAAATGTATTAAAAGTGGCTTGTGGGATGATAATGACCTAAATCCTATTGTTAAAAACTTCTTCGATTGCCAGCTGAGAAATGTTAATAAAAGCAAAAAACAGAGGGTATATACGTTAGAGGACAAAGTATTTGCTTTGGCACTCTACAAACAGAGTCCAAAGTCCTATCGCTATCTTTCGAGACTAATGTATTTACCTTCCCCGGAAACTTTAAAGAAAATTGTAAGGCAAATCCCTGTCAAAGCTGGAATCTGTGATACAGTTTTTCTGTCATTAAAAGACACAGCTAGCAAAATGAAGACTTTCCAGGAAAAATGCTGCATTTTACTCTTTGATGAAATGGCGTTGCAACCTCATTTGACTTACGATAAATATAGCGGTACTATTACTGGCTTTGTGGATGACGGGGAAAGAAAAAACCAAATTGCTGATCACGCCATGGTATGGCTTTTAAAAAGCATTTCTGTCAAGAAGCCATGGAAACAGCCTGTTGCGTTTACTTTCTGTAAATCCTCCACGACACCAGCCACAATAATGAGAATATTTAAAGATATCGTAAGAAAGACATGCGATGCAGGTTTGAAACTTGTTGCTGTTGTCTGTGATCAAGGTAAGCGTACAGGGATAATTTTGAAATTAATTTCACTTAGAATTTTAGGTAGCACCAACATGACGGCCATAAATACACTTCTACAAGACACTAAAGCCGAAGCGTTAAGACAGGGATTAAAGGAAAATAATGACATTATATGAGTGGATGGAAATATTATTATACCTTTATATGATCCTCCTCATCTGTTGAAATCAATGCGAAATAATTTATTACTAAAACCTTTACATTTTGTATTAGATGGCGTTCAGAGAACAGCAAAATGGTGTCATATAGAAAATGCCTATTTTATAGACGTTTCTTTTGGCAATTTAAGAACAATGCCAAAATTAACAGACTATCATGTGGTGCCACAAAAACTAAAGAAAATGAAAGTATCTTACTGCACACAAGTATTCAGCAAATCTGTGGCATCTATGATTATGCTAATGAGCAGGGACCAAACCAAAAGCACCTGCGGAAAAAGAATAATGGCCTCAGAAGCTGCCGATACTGCAATATTTCTCAATTTTATGGATGATTTATTTGATTCCGTGAATGGAGGTGTTAAAGGTACTATTTCGTCCTAACATGATTCTTGTACCGGAATATTTTATGGTAAATATATTTATGATTTTTCTAGGTCGGAAAAAATTGAAGAAGTTGCGAACAAAAGTGACTGTTGGTACCCAGGGACCGCATCACAAAATTTGGAAAGAGGCTATTGCTGTTCTAAAATCTATGCGTTTTGAGAAACGCACACCAAGGGATAGAAGTTTTCCACCAGTTCTTAAAAACTGGATTTTTACTTTGAGAAATTTTGAAATTCTTAAAAATCATTTAGGAAATTTTGGTTTTAAAAAATTTGCTGCGAGATCAATTAACACCGACTGTCTTGAAAATTTTAATGGACAAATGAGACAATTTGGAGTAAGAAATATTAACCCAACTTGTGCTGCATTTGAATCATATTTTAAAAGTATTTTAATTAACAATGCTTCAAATTATCATTCTCGCCATTTCAATTGTGAAGATGACGAAATTGCAGGGTTTTTAATATCAATAAGATCTTTTATTCAGCCGGATTCAGAAGATATTGTTGCAACAATAAAATGGCCAGACCTACTTGATTCGTATGTGACTGAAAATGAATCAGTAATAACATATATAGCTGGATTTATTATCAAAGATGTTTTGCCTAATATTAAAACTTGCGAGATATGTTTTAGAAATATACTACTAGATGGGGATTCACTTAGTAAACACAAAATTATTTCAGAAAAGAATATATTTAATAAATTGAACTATTGTAATAACAATTTCATTGAAACATTATAAAGGTCATTACAAATATCACTTATTTTTTTGTATCAAGAGTTGGTTACATTAAGGAATTTGGAAAACAACTAAAAGAATTTATTGAAAATCATGTCAGCTTTAATTTTGTTGCTTGTGAACATTCTTCTAGAATATTAAATTATATCATTAGTAGATATGTGGATTTGCTTCTTTTCCAATATTGTAAAATATTTAATAGATTAATATCTGGTAAGCAGCGTATAACCGAAAATGCAGATTATTTACAAAAATATGCAGCAAATTATTTTGAAAAAAGAAGAAGGTAAAAATTTTCATACTATTCTTTAGTTAACCGACATTTTTGTTTGCTGGTTTTCACATCTATTGGCATTGCGAGAAAATTTCATACATTATTTTTATAAGTATTATTTGCTAGTCGAAACATGATGGGCTGCACAAGCCCAGTAAAAAATATAAATACAACTTTGTCACAAATGTTGGTATAGTGTCAAGATGTAGCAATTGCGAAATGAACATGATTTTTTTTTGTAAAATGACCCACAACAAAGATATACGTTTTGTGCGTTACTTTTGGTTCACGCTGTATGCATGTTTCATTTGGTACTTTAATTATGCATAGGTATTTTTTTTTAAAGTTGAATAGTTCCGTTGCTTTGTTAGTATTTAGGTTATATATATGGAAGATATATGGAAGGTAAAATTACATTTTATATCAAATCACGAAGTAAACATAAAGTTAATGTAAATTAAATGAATAGGAAATTTTATCAACTCACTGTACATTCAAATAGGAAATAAGAAACCAGGTATGTGCAACCAGAGCCAGATCCGGCCCTCGACATTCGTAACATTCCTAAAACCGCCCTTGATTCGGCCTTTGACACAATTTTATACAGTCCTAGTTATAATTTTTAAGTCTTTTTTTTTTCGTACGTCCCGTTTTTTTTCCAATTTTTTCGAGATTTTTTAGTACCCAATCCAGCCCGCAATTTGATATGATTTTTATATTCTGGCCCATAGTCTTGACTAAGTTGCACAGGCCAATATAAATCAAGTAAAATATTCAACTAACTTTTGTTTGCGAATAGGTCTCGATTTTAACTTTTTAACAAAAACTTGATTAAAAACTATAGGAGTGGTTTTTTTTAAAAATATTCCTTGGAAACATTTTTAAGAACTTTACTGAACATATTGAATTATATTTAATCAAAAAAATTGTTTGGAAAACATTTTTTATTTATTTTTTATCATGAACAATTTAGTGAATGTTAATGAATCTGTGCAAAATTGATTATATGTAATTCAAGTTACATAATATAAAAATTGAGCTCTTTTAGCAGAGCCTTTTTTTATAAAAATTAATTTAAACTAATCTTCATAAGATTAACTGAAATATTGTAATACGTTAATTTCAATTTTCACTCTGGCTTTAATATTATGTGAGGAACATTCTGCACCATTTTCGTTTATATAGTAGCCCTTTTGACAAACCTCTTAAATAACTCATATAAATTTCTAGGAGGTTAGATTATTGGATCAGTTTTAAATCAATTTTCATTTCAAGTATCCTAAGAATAAATACATTTAACTTCAAAAAATTATTATATCATTTTTGATTGTATAAATTGATAATATACAAATATGTTAACCTAATTATAGGTCTTTAAAAATCGTTTTTATAGATATTGTAATTTATTTTTCCTTTAATAAAAATATCTAAATATTTTGGTTGGTGTTTGGTGTACTCCATTTAAATTATTTTTTTACTTTATTTTGCAGTTACTATTACTTTCAGTAATAGTAACTGCAAAATAAGGTAATTTTTCATTTAAATTTAAAATTTAAAGGCATTTAAATGTTCGCGGTTTATATTATAGTACCCGCTTTATTTGTAGGTGGCGCGCAAATACTATATCAGGCATAGACATTACGGATAGGTTTCTCTTTATATATGTTCTGTGGTCTGGACTCTTCAATATTTGTTGCTTTGTTGAAAACTTTCACTTTTCCATGTTCCAAGTTTCTTTTTTTAGAATCTGAATGGCCCGGTAAGCTGCCACATTAGTAGTTCGTGAATTCCAAATGCGGAAATCGAAATTTCATGCTAACATTAAGCTTTAACTTTAAATTATAACTCGAAAGTCTGTTGTTTTTTCCAAAATTCCTGTTTAGATCCTAAACTAGATAATTCTTTTAAATTTCGACTTTGTTTTGAAACTTTTTGTTCAAACTTGAAACACATTTTTGAAGCATGAGGTTTAAAATCGGATTCGTTTTGTACAATTTATTCAAAATTTTAATAATTCGTATTTTAAAAGGTCAGATTCATGACTATTAAACTTTATTAATGATGAAAACAACAACATTTATTAAAAATTCCACGATATTTCTATAAATACTTGCTACGACCAGACCCCAGGTTTCGCTTTACAGCATCATCGGCGGTTATACCAGAATTCCACAAAGAAAAGGTGAAAAATCTCAATTAGGTCAGATTCTTCAAGAAAATTCGAAATTTTCAACAAAAAGAGAAATTTTCAGGAGAAGGGGAATTTTCAGGAAAAGGGGAATTTTTCAAAACGAACAGACAGCATTTCAAAGTTTCGAGAAAAAGTCAAAATTTTGTAAAAAGGTAGTGATTTTGAAAAAATTTTAGAAATTATGAAAAAATATCGAAATTTTAAAAGAAGTCCGGTTTCAAATAAAGTCGATATTATGAAAAAAGGAGGAAATTTTGATGAGAGAAGATTGAAATCCTTACTAATATATAAATGCAAAAGTGTGTTTGTCTGCCTATTTGTCCGCTTCAATGTCGCCAGATTTCACGCACTTTCTCGATCCAAATTTTCAAAAATATAGTCAAAAATATGATAAAAAGTCAAAAATTGAAATACAAATAGTGTCCCCTAAAACCAAGAAAGATTAAAAAACACAACAAAGGTTGCTCTAACGCGTTTCGATAGCCAAGCTATCATCTTCAGAGAGAAAATTTTCCAAAAAAACCTCCAAATAAAGTGAAAATATTAAAAATTTAAACTATTAAAAGGCAAATTTTCAAACAAGAAATTCTTTAACAAAAACAGA
The DNA here is from genome assembly GCA_028583605.1 of Dastarcus helophoroides. Classification (NCBI taxonomy): domain Eukaryota; kingdom Metazoa; phylum Arthropoda; class Insecta; order Coleoptera; family Bothrideridae; genus Dastarcus; species Dastarcus helophoroides. Next base: position 42,951,291 of record CM053327.1, on the reverse strand, counting down.
AATTATTATAAAAAGTTTGTAAAAAAGAAAATCAAAATATACCCAAAAATCATCATGTTAAAGCTCGAGTTTTCTAAAAAAAGTGAAAACTTCGAAAAAAGTAGACAATTTCCGAATTAAGTCAAAATTTTGTGGAATTATGTATTTTGAAAATTTCGACATTTTAGAATATCAACTTTTTTCAGAATGTTGACATTTTCTTATTCGACTCCCGAAGTTTCGAAAAAACTTGAAATTTTGGGAATCGAATAAGAAAATGTCAACATTCTGAAAAAATTTGATATTCTAAAATGTCGAAATTTTCAAAATACATAATTCCACATTCCCAGTAAAAATCGAATTCCTCAAAAAAAGTCGGAATTTCCATAAAGGTGACCCAAGAATTCTTGCTCTTCTTTCACGCGGACAAAGGCGCAGGTATCCGCTAGTTTTCAATCAATGGAAAAAATTCCAAAATAAATCTCGGCAGGCACCAATATCTTACCATCTTTCGAGGATTCCTATCTTGCGACTGTTTCTCCCCATAACCCATCCTGATCAATAAACTCAACGTCTTATAAAATTCAACTCTTTTGGAATAACACTCGTTATTATCACCTTCTTCGCATGCAATCTCCTTATCATGATCGGTATGAGACCTACTCTTAGGGCAAGGAACTGTCCTCACAGATAAACTCATAAACCGCTTACAGCTTCCAATTTGGTAACTCGGCTGTGGTGTTTTGGATGCATTTGGCTCGTCAGAGTGGGAAACTGCCTGGGCACTTGCTATATCGAGCTTGAGGTCTCGTTCAGAACCGCGTAGTAGCTTCATTTGTCTTTTACCCACTTTCTTTGAACTTCCCCCTAGAAATTGATCGTATTTACGGCTGGAGTTGGTCTGATGATATCGCATTATGGCACGAATTCGCCTGATGATCGCAAGTCGTCTGATAATTAGGGTTGCCACCTGTAGCGGCTGGATCACCCGGAGATTAGTTGAAAAACAGATTTTTGTTATTCCTTGCTTAGGAAAAATTGTTGCAGTATAAATTGATGACTAAAAAAAAGGTCGTCGCCTTCAAGCCGATCAACCCAAAGGTATCTTTCTACTCTCCGGAGACTCCAGTCAAACCCGGGGAGGTGGCAACCCTACTGATACCAGTGATGGTTACCTTGGTCGGACTCGTTATTTTCCGATCTTGCAATCAGGTCGTCATACATGGTTGTTACGGTGTTTCTTCTGGAGAGAACCTTCGCTTTAGACATTTTCTGAGATGGTCTAAAAATAATTTGTAAGACACTTGTATAGCTACTTTTACAAGATATAAGGAAAAATCCTACCCGGCGAATTTATCCTTGTGTTTTCTTTCTCTAAACTTTCTTAATATTTTAGTTCTAGGGGGTGTTTTCCCGTAGATATCATATTGACTCAAATCGTCATCGAATATTTCATCACCCATAATTTAATATGATAAGAGGCGTTTTTCATATATTACACTAGGAAGAGATTCACCCTAATGGCACTTTGATAACATGATAATAATCTTATTAACATAATAAATCTAACACAAACACTAATCATATTATCAAAGTTTATATAACCTCTTGTTTGAATTGTTTGGAGTTAATCGAAATTATGCATATAATTTAATTAGTACTTTGCTTATTACATCGTACGCAACTCGTCATTATCTAACGTTATCGTTCCTATTTACACAAAAAGGAGAATGATTACCAATTTGGTCGAAAAAACACAAACACATCCAAATTTGACTTTGACGTAAATGTCAGTTTAACGAAAAAGTTGACAGTTGGGGGTTGGGGCTGCCAACCTCAGTAACAACACGATCGTTAAAAAAATAAACCCGAACTTTTTAATATTATAAAAGATCGAAAATGATACAGTTCAGAATTACTTACCATCATGAATAGCCACCAATATGTTATTATGCAATAGTAGGACCGGAAATTCAGGAGTTAGATATTATTGATACCTAATATGTTTACATTGCGATAAAATGGATAAAATATTCTGTGGTGCGCGATCAGTGTTGCCAGCGGTGCAATACCAAATGTCGCTACCGGACCTTTAAAATTCCGCTACCGGCCGCTACCCAAAACAATAAGGCTAAAGAATTCTACAAAAAGCCTGACCTTGAAGAATAAATACCTTTTTTTACCTTCAGACTTCAGAGGATAACTAAGACCAAAGATAAAAAACCCTTTGCTTATCTTTAGAATACAGATCGCTAACAAAAATTAAAAAAAGTTCTCATACTACCTGAGAACTATTTTGAATTATTAAATGGCTTTAAAGTCGTCGAATAACGTAGTATTTCAGGGGACATACCATATTTCTCTGTAAGAAAAATAAAAACTAAGTTTTCTAAAGATAATTGCAATGATTGTGATTAACTTTCTACACGTAAAATTGTTATTAACTACTTGTCAGATGGCGCAATTAAATAAATCTTTATGTAAGTTTTTCAACATCCAGTTTATTTATTGTTGACTTGGTTTTTGAAAATAAAATGTAAAAATTTGGACGCCCTCAAAATTCCGCTGCATTTTGTTCAATTTACCGTCGGCGCCGCTATCTCGCTGAATGCTTCAAATGTCACTATCAATAGCGGAATTCCGCTACCACTGGCAACACTGTGCGCGATGTAATTTATTCATATATTGGTAGCAATGATTTTTGGTGTTTTTAATAATTCTGCGTTGGTCGTTCTGATACTGCGCTATTCTATGTTGCGCCATATATGCATATATGTAATACTTCTATATGGCCAGCTCCCTATTCTCTTCGCGAGTTTGTTTCAACCAAATTCGATAAAGATGGAACATGAATAAATGGCGAGTATTGCGCATGAATTGAACAAAATGAACCAATCGCTACGCGCGGGTTAAACGGGTGTTTATGTTTGGCCGTGCACAGCTGACTGGCGATGCACAGACGATTTGTAGCACCTGCGCATTGCGACTCATTAATTCGTGTGAAGGTCAGCGAGAAAGAGAAGTCTTTCCCATAAGAAACGAGGAACTGGCCATTATTTCGTTTTCAAAGTTTTATTACTAAAAAAACTAAGTTCTACTAACACTCGCACCCACTTTATTCTTAGATAAGAACAAAAATTGACCATGCCTTAAAATTGACAGTTTTTTATTTTGTTCGTTTTAATTTGGTTACATCGATTAGCGACATCTAGTGTAAATTGGGTGAAAGTGAAATAATACTAATCAAAGACAAGATCAAAAAAGATACCCCACTCCTTTAGAAAGAGATGAGATACTGTTTTCACCGCCATCTATGGGAATCTCTTATCCCTATATCTTAACTGTCAATGTCATTGTTACAGAAAACTGTAGCTTTTTTTCTGAACGCGGGAACTTCAAAATATTTTAATTTAAAATTATTACTTTTCGAATATTGCACAGAATAAATTGGGTATTTAAAATATGTTATACATATATAAAATGTACTAGGCCACATATTTTAAATCACAAATATTTAATACCGTGCAATACTATAAAAATTCGGATTTATATTATGGATATAAGGCAAATTATAACGCAGTTATTTATAAAATTCTATGTATTAAAAAATTATTTATTTTTGACATTATTTCAACATTTTATTTTAAATTACTATATCTAAAGTTCGATGCACATAAATAAAAATTTATGTTGTATTTGCACAAAAAGTTAGGTTATATTTACGATTTTTGCACTGTATTTGTAGGGATTAGAACGCACATTAACGGATTTGGTGCTATAACATACAAAGTAACTATTTACATCACAAAACAATTGACCCTGTGTGGAAAACATAACAACACAAATTTTTATTGATATGGATTCGGCATAATTTGTTTCATAATTGATAGAATTTTTGTTATATAATATAAACTCTGTTGACAATTACGTGTAGCTATTTTTAAATAGGTTTAAAATACTAAAATATATAAGTAATCATTATTAAAACACATTTTTAGATACTAACTTGATAAATTTAACGTTGGCAGTATAAGTTTCCTGAGTTTTAGTGGTATCTCCTTGAATAAATGTCTCCTTTTCAATTTCAAACAGCCTACTGGTTATTGATTCTCCAACTCTAATATTCCTTACACAATTTTCAGCTAGTACGCTCACCTAAAGCAATGTTTATTGTTAGATTTTCTTTCCCACAAAGCATATAAATGTTATGAATTCGGTGAGCAATTATAAAGATCCCTTAGCTTGTAGCAGGCGTCAGTTCTACTGTTTAACGCATAAACTCAATAACAGTGTAGAGTAGTTTTCAATTATGAAAAACGACATTTAAGACAAAAAGAAAGAATATTTATATCAAAACAAACAAAGAATACTCTGCAATAAATGGAAGACAACATTTGAATGGTCAGCAATTTTTAAAATGACATTCAAACAATATTACCAATGAATCAACGTTTAAAAATGTAAATTCCCAGATTTTACATTGAAAGAGACATCTATTGATGAAAGTTGCAAATGACAACAGCTTTTGACATTGACATAGTAAATGTCGATTTTATTAAATGTCAGTAATGTCAAATTAACAATGTGATAGAAAGAGATACACATATCTTTGTTGTGATACAGCACCATCTTTTGCCATCTCTTAGTACCCAAACGCCTACTTGCGCAGATAAATCCCAGTTCCGACACCCTGATACTAATAGTGACATTAATCAGCAACATTTGTTACACCTAATCACGCTAGATGGCCTAGCCCTAGACTTAGAGTGTATCGATATCGATGTTCCGATTTCATTCTCATAACATCGATGTGTCAACATTATCGAAAACTTAACATCGATGTTTTTCCACTAAACTATTGGCGTGTTGTGTATAATCGGCACTGCAAAATGCTTTGTCAAAAAGGTGAGATTAAAGTATATGTCGTACTCTTTCGAGGACAAGCATTCATTCATTTATAGCGGGAACAGATGACAAGATGGACGGGAACACTAATACAGGATATACTTCTTCCGGGATTGGACCGTGTCACAGAACTACTAAAAGTGTTCGACGTTTCGCCCACCATCGTAGGGGGCTTCTTCAGGATCAAAGAAAGAAAAATAGATGAAATGAGGGAACACTAATAAATGAATGACAACAATGACAACTGACGAGAAGAGGGATATTTGAAATAAGCTTTGGGATTGGTTAATATATTCTGTCTTTGAAAAAGACAAACATATATATCCATCGCGCCTTTTTGACCCAAACAAAGGGACAAAACACGTCATATAGAAGTATTACATATATGTGTTGCGCAGTGTAATTTGTTCATATGTTGGTAGCAATTATTTTTGGTGTTTTTTGATAATTCTACGTTGGTGGTTCTGAGACTGAGCCTAAAAAAAGAAAAAATGGTTACCGAATGAATTGTTATTGTAGGGGAACAATAATAGATTAGATTTTTATGTGTTTCTGTAAATTAATTTAGCAACAAAGCCCGGTGTGTCTATTTCTGCGAAGCTTACCGTTTAGTTTATTTAGCTCAAAATTATCTTAGGTTGTGAAACGAACGGTAAATACCGGTCCATTCGGGACCAAGCCCACTTTATTTAGGTTAGGGTTTGTTGAAAGTCTTTGTCATTCTTGCAGAATAAATATAAACATGTCATCGGGGCGCCCTATCAAATGTGTTGTTGTGGGAGATGGAACCGTAGGAAAAACTTGTATGTTAATATCTTATACAACAGATAGTTTTCCGGGAGAATATGTCCCTACAGTGTAAGAGATTGACGTCTTTAATTTGAATTTCAATTTACAAAGACATTTGTAGTTTCGATAATTATTCCGCTCCAATGGTAGTCGATGGCATATCCGTAAGTTTAGGATTATGGGATACAGCTGGGCAAGAAGATTACGATAGATTAAGGCCTCTTTCATATCCGCAAACCGATGTTTTTCTTATTTGCTTTAGTGTAGCTTCCCCTTCCTCTTTCGAAAATGTTACTTCCAAATGGTATCCTGAGGTAAAACATCACTGTCCAGATGCACCTATGATATTAGTTGGTAAGTTTTTATTCACTTTTCAGCAAGCTCTGAAATAGTGTATCAAGCAGTAAATATTCCTGGAAGACGATGTAAATTGTGTCAAAGACTAACAAACGTCGAAGGCTGGGAATCTGTCTGAAACCACAATCAATGTCTGAAATCACAATCAATATTATTCAAATTGAGGAATATTTTTTAATTTATGACATTTTTCGTTGTCATTTAATTTCTGAAAAATGTTGCCTTGACAATTACTATTTGTATTCATGTTTTATTGGCTTTTTCTTTGCTAGTTACTTCTTTCGCAATTCTAAATTTCAGTAACCTTCTGTTACGATTTGGCAATCTGTTATAGATTGCCCCAAACAGCGATTGTGTTGGATCTTGGTTTGTCAATCGCTGTTTGTGACTCAACACTAAAAAACTATCTTAGAATTTAAATGACTTAAAACCCAAATAACAACAAAACATGAATATGAGTATTAATACTATGCAAAGAAAATACAAAATATCTAAATTACTGTTTGTTTGTTGTTACTTGGTACGTTATCTACTTTTGCAGCCTAGAATATGATGATTCCTTAGCAACGTACTAAAATATTGGAATAATGTGTTTTGGAACCTGAGATTGCATCAAAAAAGGAGGCATTCTCAACCGATTTAAAAAGAATATTTTCAAAAACGATTTGATTGGGTTTGATACAGAATTCTGTACATGTTTGTGAACTTTGCTTTTAGTGAATTAATTAAGTTGGTTCGTTACAAGTAGATATCATAGAATTTTAATTCATTAATAACTCTATAATGCACAGACCAATAGGTTTGAACATTTATTAGATTCGAAGTTTGGAAACCAAATACCGGTTTCGATCTTGTTAGATCTCGTCAGTTTGGTATATCCAACTCGAATTAATAACTATTGAAAAAACTTTTTTATCGATAAAGTCTAATAATTTTTGGTTAAGTACAGAAATATAAAATTTGGTCACCATTTACATCCACTTATTTATTATAGGTACGAAAATAGACTTAAGAGACGATAGAGAAACGCTCAATTCTCTAGCTGACCAAGGTCTCAGTCCAATCAAAAGGGAGCAAGGTCAAAAATTAGCCAATAAAATTAGGGCGGTTAAATATATGGAATGTTCGGCGCTAACGCAAAGGGGACTGAAGCAGGTATTTGATGAAGCCGTGAGGGCCGTACTCAGACCAGAACCTCAAAAACGACGACAACGCAAGTGTCTTCTTATGTAAAACTTTTTTTTAACTTCTGACGTAGGCATCTTTTATTTGAAACGACTGAATTGATTACTAACGAATCTCGATACGTAATACTTTTGCTAATTAAGTTTTTATCTGTTATACTGAAAAAGTTGATTCAATATTGAAGATTTTTTTTAATTGGCAGATTTAAAATTTTGTGACAGTTTAGGTAATTGGTGTGTTTTTTTGAAAATTATCACATTATTTTATAGTTACTAAAATGACTGAATTTAATTCATTCTGTGTTGTGTTCATTAGTATTATAACAATTCATGATAAACTCATATTTTTATAACGTCAATTATTCCATTGAAACGAATATTAAGGTATTGTTATATTTTGTGAGTCTTTAACTTGTGCCATCCTTATTTATGTACTAGTTTTTTAATTTAAATGTTTTTACACTAAAAGTAGGAATATCTAAATATTTATATATGCATATATTTAGTATAAGTAATCAGTAGATTTGCTTTTTTATAACAAAGTAGACTAAGGAAGGTCCATTTGAAAACGAAATGTTTAATTCACCGATTTCAGAATCAGTTATTGGTTGTTTTTATTGGAATAGATTTAACCAAAGTAACATTTTTTTCTAGTCACATTTCTATTACTGTAATGCACTTTTTTTTACAATTCCTGATTATGGTGGTATTTAATGTGTTACATTTTAATGTAAAATGCATTTATATTATTATATGAATTAAAATAAATCTCTTTGTTTAATAACTATCACCTTTGTTTCCCTGCTAGGTATTTGTGCAATGGTTTGATCAATAAAGGTTGCTTAGGTACCGTATTTTAATGTCAAATGTTGAATTGATTGAATGACATCTTTTATCATATCTAATGGCTGAAAGAATAATTCCTTCAACAAATACTTTGGTAAAGTACGACAATCCGATTTTAGTTACTAGACATGAAGAGAAAAGAGCTGCTCAGTCCGCAAAGGTAAATTTCGAAAATATACCTACCTCTAAGGCTGCATAAGTTGCTTAAACAGATCACCTAGGTACTTTTGCTGTTAACTTTAAGGGCCAATGCATTAATATTTATATTAATCATTGGTTTGTTTATTTCACCGACTATTTGCTGCCAATTTATTTAGGTACTAGCTGATACACGACTTTCGTCTGTGTGAAAGAAAAAATGATTCTTGGGCCACCTTTTCGATAATTACCACTTTTTTTTTTGAAGAATTTTCGATAATTACCACTTTTTTTTTGAAGAATTCGATTATTATTTAAAATTTCGACTTATTTCAAAATTTTGGACTTATTTCAAAATTTTCGACTCATTTCGACATTTTCAAATATCCACTTTTTTTCAAGTCAACCTTCTCTTCTTGGCCTCCCAAAATTTCAACTTTCTTGAAATTAACTTGACTGAAAATTTCGATTTTTTTCGAAATTCAGACATTTTTCGAAATTTTTACTTTTTGAAAATTCCAACTTCTTTAAAACTCGGTTTTATTTGGATGTATTTTGATTTTTTTGGAAACTGCTCATTGTGCAGCAGAATTAGAAATTTCAATTTAATTTTTTAAACTAAAATAATTAGTCAATCTAGTTTTTTTTCAAGTAAGTCTGGAAGGTTTTGCCACATCAGTAATTGGCGATAATTACGCAAAACTTGGCCTTATTTGGATATATTTTGATTTTTTTGGAAACTTTCCTTTTTTTTATAATTTTTCTATTTATTAAAAATGTTGTTCTTAGGAAATTTCAAATTTTTGTTTGTAAAATTATCAGAAAAATCGAAATTTAAAAAAAAAAGTTCAAAATTTTTCACATTTCTGCTAATTCGATTTTTTCTAATGTATTTAATTTTGGAAAATTTCAGATTTCTTTGAAAACTTGTCACTGAAAATTTTAATGTCGAGTTTTTTTGAAAAGTTGTATTTTTTTTAAATATCGACGTTATTGCTAAATTCATTATTTTTTTAGCAAAATTCGATTTTTGTCAAAATTTTGGATTTTTTTAAAAACTTTCGACTTTTCTCGTTTTCGACTTTTCTCATGCTTTCGACTTTTTTTAAAATTTCAACTTTTTTTAATTTCTAGTTAGTTTCGACCTTTTTTAGTTTCGACCTTTTTTAGTTTCGACCTTTTTTTAGTTTTGACTTGTTTTACTTTTGACTTTTTTTAGTTTCGACTTTTTTTAGTTTCGACCTTTTTTTACTTTTGACTTTTTTTAGTTTCGACTTTTTTTTAGTTTCGACTTTTTTTTAGTTTCGACTTTTCTAAAAATTTTTACTTTTTTAAATTTCGATTTATTTTGAAAATTTCGACTTTTTAAGGTTTAGATTTTTTTCGAAAATTCAGACCTTTTTTGAAATTGTTGACATTTTTTCAGCTTTTCCATTCTTCGAAAAGAAAGTCTTAAATTGTTAGTAATTTTTATATGTTGAGTACTATTAATAAATTAGGGATTTCGTGTTTTGTACAAAAATCAAAGTTTTGATTATCGTATTCTTCTTAAGACTTATTTTATAATTTTAAAATTGCACTCAATGTTAGGAAAAAGGAAGAGATGAATTTCCTTCGAAAAAGGGGGCCGCGGCTGTTGAAATAAAGAAAGAAACTGAAGAAATCCTAAATACTATCTTGCCACCCAAAGAATGGGAAAAAGAGGGGCCACATCAGTAATTGGCGATAATTACGCAAAACTCTGCCTTATTTGGATATATTTTGATTTTTTTAGAAACTGCTTTTTTTATAATGTTTCTATTTATTAAAAATTTATTCTTTTGAAGTTTCAAATTTTTGTTTGTTAAATTATCAGAAAAATCGAATTTTTTTAAAAAAGTTCGAAATTTTCGACATTTTTGGTAATTTCGATTTTTTTCTAATGTATTTAATTTTTGAAAATTTCAGATTTCTTTGCAAACTTGCCACTGAAAATTTTAATGTCGAGTTTTATGAAAAGGTTGTATTTTTTGAAAATATCGACGTTATTGCTAAATTCATTATTTTTGTTCGCAAAATTAGATTTTTATCAAAATTTTGGATTTTTTAAAAAACTTTCGATTTTTTTCGTTTTCGACTTTTCTCATGCTTTCGACTTTTTTAAAATTTCAACTTTTTTTTAGTTTCGTCTTTTTTTTCAATTTCGATCTTTTTAAGTTTCGACCTTTTTTTAGTTTTGACTCTTTTTAGTTTCGACTATTTTTAGTTTGGACTTTTTTTTAAGTTCGACTTTTTTTTAATTTCGACTTTTTTAGTTTCGACTTTTCTAAAAAAAAATTTCTTTTTTGAAATTTCGATTGTATTTTGAAAATTTCGACTTTTCAAGGTTTAAGTTTTATTCGAAAATTCAGACCTTTTTTGAAAATGTCCCCATTTTTTCAGCTTTTCCGTTCTTCGAAAAGAAAGTCTTAATTTGTTAATAATTTTTATATATTCAGTACCATTAAGAAATTAGAGATTTCGTTTTTTGTACAAAAATCAAAGTTTTGATTATCATATTTTTTTAAAGACTTATTTTATAATTTTAAAATCGCACTCAATGTTAGGAAAAAGGAAGAGATGAATCACCTTCGAAAAAGGGGGCCGCGGCCGTTGAAATAAAGAAAGAAACTGAAGAAATCCTAAATACTATTTTGCCGCCCAAAGAATGGGAAGAAGAGGGGCAATTGTGGCGCCAGCAAGTTTCCACCACACCCGCGACCAGATTGGAAGTGGTCAATCTTCAGGAGCAACTAGATATGAGACTTCAACAACGACAGGTACTTTCTAAAGTTGATACTGTTTGAATCAGATTAGAAAACATCTAATAATTTGACCCAAAACATAACGTCTATGACGAATGCAATTTAAAAAAAAAATGATCAAAAGATCAGATAATCATTTTGATAATCATCAGATTTGAGTTTTCTCAGCTCAATGATTGCTTTTCTGTAAAAAAAAAATGGTAGATTTTGTGATGAAGAAAAAAGTAAGATAATTTTTTTTGGTGAAAGAGACTGGTCCTTGAATTGAAATACAAATCTTGCCCCCTTCTATTGGGACGACAATTTTATTAATAATCATCTCTGAATTTTAAATTCACTCAAATATTATAAATAATACCTAATGAATATTGAACAAATTATTAATTAAACTAGCTTCAATAACAGAAAAGTGGATTTGACTAATCTAAAATTAAATTCCAGATTTATTGTTGTGTATCATTATTATTTATTATTAGAGACCTGTTTTTAGGTAAAATCCTACAATCCTATCTTTTTTCATCTGAGTATTGCCTAAATTTCAAGTTTGCTTGTTTTTTGGGTTTTATCCATGATCTGGACCTATTTTCAGAAAGTTTCGTGCCCATATATCCTTTTTTTATGAGTTTCCCAGTACATTTACGCCCCTAAAGAATTTGAGGCAAAATATATAAAATAAAGCAATAAAATATAAATTAAATCATTATAATAACAATAAGGACCATCAAACATACATTTCCAAGTAAATTAATTTAACAACAATTACTTTTATTACCCACTCAGTCCCCTTCAAGTTTTGCCTACTATTGTAACGCAGAACGATTGAATCATGTTGGTTTCTGTGAAAAAATTGTAGATTTTATGATGAAGAAAAAAGTAAGATAATTTTTTTTAGTGGAAGGGACTGGTCCTTGAATTGAAATCTTTTATTACCCACTCAGTCCCCTTCAAGTTTTGCCTACTATTGTAACGCAGGACGATTGAATCATGTTGGTTTCTGTAAAAAAATTGTAGATTTTATGATGAAGAAAAAAGTAAGATAATTTTTTTTGGCGGAAGGGACTGGTCCTTGAATTGAAATACAAATCTTGTCCCCTGAAACCAGGAAAGATTAAAAAAAAACACAACAATGGTTACGCTAACGCGATTCGATGATCTTCAGAGAGATAATTTTTAACATGTACCAACAACAAAAAATTTTTCGTTTGGGATTCTAAAATTTCGAGATTAAAGTGTAAATTTCGAAATTAGTGTAAATTTCGAAATTGAAGTGTAAATTTCGAGATTGAAGTGTAAATTTCGAGATTGAAGTGTAAATTTCGGGATGAAAGTGTAAATTTGGAGAAAAATCTTGTGCAATATATCTCAAAAAATAATATTATCTAAAATTCATACTTCGGCTTCCTATTAATGAATTTAAAGCCAAAATATTTATCTACATTGACAGGCCAGAGAAACTGGTATATGTCCAATTAGGAGGGAATTGTACACCCAATGCTTCGACGAAATCATCCGTCAAGTCACCATAAACTGCGCCGAAAGGGGATTGCTCCTGTTGCGCGTTCGAGACGAAATGAGAATGACAATCGAAGCCTACCAGGCTCTTTATTGTAGCAGCATCGCTTTCGGCATGAGAAAAGCCCTACAGGCTGAACAAGGAAAATCCGATTTGGAGCAAAGCGTGGAAAAGTTGAAAAACGAAAAGTTAGAGCTAGAACACCAGATAATCGAGCTGAAACAGAGGGCCGAACAGGCGGATAGAAGGGCAGCGGAGACACGCTCTGCGGAGGAAAGGAAACACACGGAGGAGATCGCCTTCTTGAAGAAGACGAACGCCCAGTTAAAGGTAAATGGTTCTGATGTGGCCCTGGTATTTAGAAGTGATTGGCAAACCATTCGCGTCACTGTAAAGAGTTTCATAATTTCGGGTTGGAAATTGAATTTTTGTTTGGAGGAACGGATGGTCTTTGGTTATCTTCAAAAATTGAAATACAGAACTTGTCCCTTGAAACCAAGAAAGATTAAAAAACACAACAAACGTTGCTCTGTGTTGACAGCCTAGCTGTCATCTCAGTATCTCTCTGAAGATGACAGCTTGCTTGTTGAAACGTTTGTTGCTTTTTTTAACCTTTCTTGGTTCCAGGGGACAAGTTCTGTGTTTCAATTTCTGAAATTGAAATATCTTATAATTTTGAAATTCAACTGCAAATATTTCCGGACAAGTTAGAATTCTCGAAATTAAATTTATTAAAAAAATGTTTTCTCGAAACTTACTTCACAGTTTCAACATTTGGAATTTCTTGGAAATTCTAAAACTTAGGAGCGAAATTCAAGCTGGAAGTCAAAGTTTCAAGGAATCGTCGAATATTCTTTCTCTTTTTATAGCTTCAGACGTTGCATTTTTACTCAAAATTTGACGCTAAGATTATTTTTTTTATAATTCAAACTTTACATTGTTTTTACAGGCGCAACTGGAAGGGATCATAGCTCCAAAGAAAGGGTAAAGAAAACGGGTGTTACTTTTTATTTTATATTAAAATTTAAGTCTGATTCCAAAGCAGTCAGTGTATATTGTATTGAAACGTAATTAGCTAAATAATACCACCATATGTAAACAATTCTGTTTAAAAATAAAATGTCAACCTAAGAAAGCTCTGGAAATAATTATACATACAATATAGTAATATTAATAAAATACATAAAATATGTAGATAAATATTTTGTACAGAAATATAACAATAATTTAGCACATGATTCTGAATAAAATATGCTTTAAACCCATACACCCTGGAGACTTGTGATGTTTAAATAAAAAACTAAAAATGGCCTCAGTGTTTTCCTTTTCTTGAACGTTTCCTTTTTTTCTTTTTATTAGCTGCTATTGAAGATTCATCCAATGATCTGTCTTCGTTCGTGGTCGGAGTAGGTGGTTCGGAGACGCTATCATCCTCACCGTCTATGTATTTAGAGTCAGCATTATTGTTGTTACCGTTTAGGGGGACGTTTAACGATAATTCATCCGGCTTTGTTAGTTCTAAAGATATGATCTTTTCTTTCAGCGTTTCCACCTAAGAAGTAATATTTTATTAATCGACAAAGTAGTGAATTGATAAAATTAAATTTTTTTCAGTAATTGTCTCTAGCTTTTAGACAATTGTAAACAAAACTTCCACAAAAGTCACACAAAATAAATTCAAAATATAATACAAAAGTGTGCGGAGATTTTTTTTATACAATAAATACATCTGTGGTTATAAAAATACGATAGCAGTGAGGAGTACCATATTTCTAACCAATTAAAAAAATACAACTTGACTTGGATGGTGTTATTTCCGAAATAAGAAACCATACAATCTGATTAGTTATATTCCTGTATTTCTGAGACATATTCGAATCGGTAAAAGACAATTTTTTAGAAAATTGTAAATATTTCAAAAACGCGTCGTTATTATTATTAAATTAAAAAAAATATATCAGGAAGCATTGAAAAATTGTGCCACAACAAAGCAATAGGTAGCAAAATCAATGTCTGTTTCAGTAGCACTTGAGAATACCTAAAAAGGTATCTCTATAGGAACCGTTTACGTTTTAGAATTTCTATTTTTATATGGTTCAGAATCTGACATTTAATCAAAAATAAAGAACTCCTCATTGCAATTGTATGTGAATATGAATAGAATACTGGTAAATTCTTTACTAATTAAGTTTACCTAACAAATTTTTAAACAAAAATGTATATGCCACAATAGTTCCAGTTGCAAAAGCATCCGCAATAAGCGAACTACAAAGCAAACGAGCTGTACATTATAAAAAAATAAAGCACACAACCACAGTCCCATAAATTCTTACGTAAAATATGTGAGTTAAACTTATAAATTTTGCAAAAAATCGCCAATGGCTTCCATACTCGCATGAGTCTTCTTCAGATCGTTAAAATAGCAAACCACAAACGTTCTAACGTCTTCAAGTAGACTCATACTCGTGTGAAACAGCTAGAAAATACTAGAAGAAAAGTGTTAAACTAACCAGAGTGCAAGTGTCATGCTGAATGGGTTTCTCTGTTTTATACCTCTTTTTCGATAAGCTTCTCTACATATTCGACAGTGCGCACCCGTTTTTCACCTGTCAAGTCGTCAATATACTCCTCCGTTCGTTGCGTTATTTTTTCCTCAAGTATCTTCTCGTTTTCTCGAATCGTCGTGTTGCCAGGCTTTGTACGCACGGCCAGTTTGGGGAAATCAGCGCTAGAGGGCTTCAGCTGGACACATGCAATGCTGTTAGTACCATCGCCCTGGACAATACGTACCAAGTCCAGACAAGTTAGTTTCTATGCAGTTAGTTACGAATTGGTATGAAATCAAGACTGGATTAAACAATCAGTAAATGATACCATTTATTTTCCCAATGAAGTAAATGATACCATTTATTTTCCCAATGAAGTAAATGATGCCATTTATTTTCCCAATGAAAGCATTGGCTGTATTCAACAGTCTCGTTATGGTGCATGCGCACCGTCTTTACATGTGTAGTATGTCTTTTGTGACACATACTGCCTATGCACCAGCGCCTATGCTCCAAAACATCGGGGTCAACTCTTAATGCAGACGATAATTCGATGTTTTGAAAACATCGATGTATCGTTTGTAAACACCGATGTTTTAACATCGATGGTAAAGCATAAAAAATATCGATACATCGTTCAGTTTATAAACGATGTTTGAAAAATCCATGTATTGCATCGCGATAGAATTAGCGCCATCTGTTGCATAGAATAAATATTGATTTAATAAATTGTTGCCGCAAGTATGCAAACCAGAGACTAAATAGACTGAACGTTTCAATGTTGTCTCATGCGTACAGTTGAAGCTAAAATCCGGGGAAGTGGGGAGGTGCATTCCACTACTCTCTGATATGGTCGGACTAAGTAAAATTTATAAATACGAAACTTGCCGCGTAACGGTTCTAACGATTTAGATGAAACTTTAGAATTAGGGGCTTTTGGACCAATAGGATAATTTTTATAAGTGCTTTTTGGTAGAAGTTCAGGAGAACTATTTTCAAAGACATCTTGGTTTAATAGTAAAATAATTTTCTTTCAATACGCGACGCCTGTGTACAATATTGTTAAGCCGGTGCTGTAAACACGTCATGATTGCAGTGAAATGGCGACGCGCGTACATCGATAATTGAATATTTATATATTTTATTTTTACCTACCCAAAGAATGAAACTCTTGATTTTCCTTCACTAATGTGTTCACTGAGGTTTCAACAATGATCCACAATACACTTCCCCATATTTACAGCCCATTTTCTTTAAAAAAAACCGATGTTATCTTCACAAAGGTCTGTCAAATAATAAGAGGGCATTGCGAGCTAGATGGAGCTAGGCTTTCGCCAGGCTTTCGCCAGGTTTCCAACTGGCTTCACTGCTTACCGTGTTAGGTTCAGTCTATTTAGTCTCTGATGCAAACAATAATATTATCTGAAAATTCATACTTTGGATATTTTTATTCGATAATCTATAAAAAACCCAAATTTTGAAAAAAAAAAAAAACGAGAATCTGTACAAAAGTTTTTCGAGTATTAATTTGAAAATTCAAAAACACAAACTGAATTTTCACAATTATTATGCATTTAATATTCATTATTTTATATTTTGGAGCAAACAGAAAATTTTTATTTTTTTGAAGATTTGGAAATTTTTTTCTGAAAATTTTAATTTTTTATGTAAATTTCAACATTTTTCAACATTCCTGCTGTTAATTTCTTCAAAATGTTAATTTCTTACTCAAAATTGTGTTTTTTTTTTAGAAAAAATTGACGTTTTTAAAATCTCTATTTTTAAAATTCCAAAAATCGTAATTTTGTAAACATTTCACTTTTTGATCGAAACTTTTTTTTGAAAATTTCGATGTTTTTTAAATTGTCAATTATTTTTTCTAATTTTGACTATATTTGGAAATTCCAACTGTTTTGAAAATTCAGATTTTTTCAAATCTAAAACATTTTATTAAAATTTCACCTTTTTTTTTAAATTTTTTGGCTATTTCTCACAATTTCGATTTTTTTTAATTCTTACCTTTTTGACCATATTTTAAAAATCCAACTTTTTTGAAAATTCAGGTTTTTTCAGATCTCAACATTTTATCAAAATTTCACCCATTTTTTTTTAATTCTTACCTTTTTGACTATATTTTAAAAATCCAACTTTTTTGAAAATTCAGGTTTTTTTTCATATCCCCCAACATTTTATCAAAATTTCACCCATTTTTGGCTATTTCTCAAAATTTCAATTTTTTTTAAATCCTTACCTTCTCAGAATTAAATTTTTTTAAGTTAAATTAGAAGCACTTTTGAAAAACCTTGGGTTTTTTGAAAATTTTATTTTTTAATAAAAAAATTTGAATTTTTCTTGAAAAGCATCTCTTGACTATATTTTAAAAATCCAACATTTTTGAAAATTCAGGTTTTTTTTCATATCTCAACATTTTATCAAAATTTCACCCATTTTTGACTATTTCTCAAAATTTCAATTTTTTTAAATCCTTACCTTCTCAGAATTAATTTTTTTTAAGTTAAATTAGAAGCACTTTTGAAAAACCTTGGGTTTTTTGACTTTTGAAAAACCTTGGGTTTTTTGAAAATTTCGTTTTTTAATAAAAAAATTTGAATTTTTCTTGAAAAGCATCTCTTGACATTTTCCTAGTTGTCTTGAAAATTACCACTTTCTTTTTAAACATGTCGATATTTTTTCAATTTTGAACATTATTTCAAAATTCTATTCTTTTTGAAATTTTAACTATTTTTCAAAATTTTGACTTTTCTCAAAATCTTTACTTTGGTTAAAATTACAATTTATCTTTAACTAAAATTAATACGACTTCAAAAATTTCGTCTTTTTTTTGGAAATTGGATTTTTCAAATCTATTAAAATTTTGTTTTTTAATGTTTTACTATTTTTTTAGAATTTTACAAAGGCGTAAAATTAATAAATTAATAAAATTCAAATAAAATGATTTCCAAAAATGTGGAAATTCTACGAAGGCGATTTTTTTTTGAAATTTTGAGTTTTTTCTCGCATTTTCGACTCTAATCTTGAAATTTTTGTCATAATTTCCATCTTTTTCTCATAATTTCAACTTTTTTCTGGAAATTTCGGCTTTAATCTAGAAAATTCGACTTTTTTCTCGAAATTCCACATTTCAAGTAGAAATTTCGGTATTTTATGGTAAAGTTAGGCAGATGACAGCTGCGTCCCACCTCACCCCTTTTCCAACAATTTGACACTTGGCAGTAGGGTGCGTTCAGTAGTTTCCATTTTTAATTACCAAAATTTCGACTTTTATTTCAAAATTTCGAGATTAGTGTTGAAATTTAGACTTTCATCTCGGAATTCGAGAAAAAAGTCCAAATCCCGAATTTGGAGTCGAAATTTACAGAAAAAAGTGAAAATTCCGAGATTAAACTCGAAATTTCGACAAAAAAGTCGAAATTTTCGAGATTAAAGCGAAAATTTCGGGGGTCGAAATTTTGAGAAAAAGGTCGAAATCTCTAGTTAAAGTCGAAATTTTAATAAAGAAGTCAAAATTTCGGGAAAAAAGTCGAAATTTCGAGAAAAAAGTCGAAATTTCGAGATTTAAGTTGAAATTTCGAGGAAAAAGTCGAAATTTCGAGTTCAAAGTTGAAATTTCGAGAAAAAAGTCGAAATTTCAAGTTCAAAGTTGAAAAAAGTCGAAATTTGGAGATATAAGTCGAAATTTTCAGGATTATAGTCGAAATTTTGAGAAAAAGGTCGAAATCTCTAGTTAAAGTCAAAATTTTGATAAAGAAGTCAAAATTTCGAGAAAAAAGTCGAAATTTCGAGAAAAAAGTCGAAATTTCGAGAAAAAAGTCGAAATTTCGAGAAAAAAGTCGAAATTTCGAGTTTATAGTTGAAATTTCGAGTTTAAAGTCGAAATTTCGAGTTTAAAGTCGAAATTTTGAGAGAAAAGTCAAAATTTCGATAAGAAAGATA
The DNA here is from genome assembly GCA_028583605.1 of Dastarcus helophoroides. Lineage (NCBI taxonomy): Eukaryota > Metazoa > Arthropoda > Insecta > Coleoptera > Bothrideridae > Dastarcus > Dastarcus helophoroides. The sequence continues at coordinate 42,932,297 of CM053327.1, read as the reverse complement.
ACTTTTCTAGAAAAAAGTCGAAATTTCGAGTTAAAGCCGAAATTTCGATAAAAAAGCCAAAAAAATCTCGCGAAAAAAGTCGAAATTTCGAGCAATAGTCTAAATTTCGAGAAAAAAAGTCCAAATTTCGAGATTAAAGTCCAAATTTCGAGATTAAAGTCCAAATTTCGAGATTAAAGTTGAAATTTCGAGAAAAAAGTAGAAATTCCGAGATTTAAAGTCGAAATCGGAAAATTAAAATCAAAATATCGAGAAAAAAGTCGACATTTCAAGAAAAAAATCGAAATTTACAGAATAAAGTCGAAATTTCGAGAAAAAAGTCAAGATTTTGAAAAAAAAATCGAAATTGTTCGAAATTCCGAGATTAAATCCGAAGATTACAGACGAAAAATCGAAAAAAAAGTCGAGTTTTCGAGAAAAAAAGTCCAAATTTCGAGAAAAAAGTCCAAATTTCGAGTTAAAGGCAAAATTTCGATAAGAAAGATAACTTTTTTAGAAAAAAGTCGAAATTTCGAGTTTAAAGTCAAATTTTTGAGAACAAAGTCGAAATTTTGAGAAAAAAGTCGAAATTTCCAGTTAAAGCCGAAATTTCGATAAAAAAGCCAAAAAAAACTCGCGAAAAAAGTCGAAATTTCGAGCAAAAATAGTCCAAATTTCGAGAAAAAGTCCAAATTTCGAGGTTAAGGTCCAAATTTCGAGATTAAAGTTCAAATTTCGAGAAAAAAGTAGAAATTCTGAGATGAAAGTCGAAATCGGAAAATTAAAATCGAAATATCGAAAAAAAGGTCGACATTTCAAGAAAAAATCGAAATTTAAAGAATAAAGTCGAAATTTCGAGAAAAAAGTCAAAATTTTGAAAAAAAAAATCGAAATTGTTCGAAATTCCGAGATTAAATCCGAAGATTACAGACGAAAAATCGAAAAAAGTCGAGTTTTCGAGAAAAAAAAATTTTCGAGATTAAAGTCTAAATTTCGAGATTAAAGTCTAAATTTCGAGAAAAAAGTCGAAATTCCGAGATTAAATCCGAAAATTACAGACGAAAATTCGAGAAAGAAGTCGAGATTTCGAGAAAAAAAGTCCAAATTTCGAGAAAAAAAGTCGAAATTTCGAGATTAAAGTCTAAATTTCGAGAAAAAAGTCGAAATTCCGAGATTAAATCCGAAGATGACAGACGAAAAATCGAGAAAAAAGTCCAAATTTTGAGAAAAAACGTCCAAATTTCGAGAAAAAAAGTCCAAATTTCGAGATTAAAGTCCAAATTTCGACAAAAAGTCGAAATTCCGAGATTAAATCCGAAGATTACAGACGAAAAATCGAGAAAACAGTCGAGATTTCGAGAAAAAAAGTCCAAATTTCGAGATTAAAGTCCAAATTTCGACAAAAAGTCGAAATTCCGAGATTAAATCCGAAGATTACAGACGAAAAATCGAGAAAACAGTCGAGATTTCGAGAAAAAAGTCCAAATTTCGAGAAAAAAAGTCCAAATTTCGAGATTAAAGCCCAAATTTCGAGAAAAAAGTCGAAATTCCGAGATTCAATCCGAACATTACAGACGAAAAATCGAGAAAAAAGTCGACATTTTTGGAAATCATTTTATTTGAATTTTATTTTCAATTAATGCGACTCTAAAACTTTTGAAAATTCGATACTTTCTCAAAATTTAAATTTCGACTTTTATAAAGTTTAGCATTTATACAAAATTTTGCCTAACTTTTAAAAAGAGGTTTATCAAAATTTTGAGTTTTTTTTGAAAAACCTGATTTTTTTATGAAAATTTCAACATTTTTTAAATTTTAGACTTTTTTAAAGTTTCCGACGTTCCTTAAAATGCTATATTCTTTTTCAAAATTTTGGCCGTTTTAAAAATTTTGACATTTTTAACATTCATTTATTTTTCAAAATACCAAAATTTTGCAGTACACAAGTTTTATTTTTATAAATGTTAGTTTTCCCCAAATTTTAGCTTTTTCTTCAGATCCAGCATTTAACCTTGATCAAGGATTTTTTATAAACATTTGAGATTACAGTAGGAATTTTTAAAATTTTGGGTTCAACTTTTAAATTCAAATTTATACTTTTTTCGAAAACGTTGTAACCTTCGGTTCAAAAAACGTAAATTTTGAGTTTACTAGAAAATTTTGGAGGAAAAAAAATACAGGTTTAAATTCGGAAGGAAATTAAATGTCATTTCATAACAAATAATTAAAGAAATTAGGCATAGAAAAGCCATCAATTAAAAAAAAATTTGAAACTTCGAGTTTAAAGGGAAATTTTCGAGTTTTTGCTCGGAATTTCGACTTTTATTTCGAAATGTCAACTTTTTTTCTCGAAATTATTTCAAGATCGAAGACAAAATTTCGACTTTAAAGTAAATATTTCGAGAAAAAAATCGAACTCTTGACTATTAAAAATTTAAATACTGCCATCTGACAATATTGTATGCCTAACCTAAGTTTCATGTATACTTATAGTCGAAATTTTGAGATTAAAGTCGAAATTTTGATGTTAATTTCGAAATTTCCAAAAAAAAGAAACTTGGAGATAAAAGGAGAAATTTCGAGGAAAAAAAAAGTGGTATTTTCGATAAAAAATGTCTAAATTTCAAGATAAAGTCGAAATTTCAACTTTGATCACCGAATTTCAAAAAAAAGTCGAAATTTCAGTTAAACTCCAAATTTCTAAATAAATGTGTTTTTAAATTGATGTCCTTTATACACTTTTCTAATTTTGACTTCTTAAAGTCGCAGTTAAATATTTTAAAAACATCGGAGAAACTTCGATGTATCGATACTGAATGCCGATGTTTGAGACATCGATGTTTCATTGAAAAAAATATCAATGTTCGAACATCGATCATTTTTTGAACAATGTTGCATCTCTAGTCTTTACTGACTGATTATTATTAATTTATGGTGCAGATGTACAATATTCAAATACTTACCAATCCAGTCTTAATTCATACCATAAAACTATGCATGAGTAAACATTAGTGAACAAAATTAATTGAAATAATGAGAAAATTAGTTATTTATTCGTAGAGACCCCGTTTTATAAAATGAAATACACAGTACACAATAGAAAGCCTTTTATTCTACACTGTTTCCATAAATATGGTTAAAAATATCATCATAATTTCACAAAATTTACAATTGTATTAATGTCTAAAAACGGAAGATTCTCTCAATAATTGATATTTTAGTGATTTGTGATCAGTGAATTACTGAATAAGAATTTAAAAAAATGACTCGTGTAAAGTGCCAAATGAAGTTATTTTGGAAAGAAGAGAATCAACGTTGTGAAGCCTGTAAGAAAAATATCTCAAATTGAAATTATCATGTTCGCACCCTAACCTAAAAACTAGTAAAACTGGACATAATTTTTTAAGCTTATTTGCTTCTAAATAGGTATGTGATAAATAATTTTGTTGCGTGTTTAAGAAATATGTTACATCATGTAACATGCGTGCTACACGATGTAACATGCGTGTTACACGATGTAACATGCGTGTTACACGATGTAACATGCGTGTTACACGATGTAACGTGCGTGTTACACGATGTAACATGCGTGTTACACGATGTAACATGCGTGTTACACGATGTAACATGCGTGTTACACGATGTAACATGCGTGTTACACGATGTAACATGCGTGTTACACGATGTAACATGCGTGTTACACGATGTAACGTGTCTCACACGATGTAATATGTACGTTACACCATGCAACATGTCGGTTACACCATGTAACATGTGCGTTACACCGTGTAACATGTATGTTACACCGTGTCACCTGCATGTTACACGGCGTAACATACATGTTGCAGGGTGTAAGTTAATGGTGTAACGTGTATGTTACATCATATAAAAATGAATTGTTCAATGATAAACCTCGAATCGTAGGTTTTAGGAGATATGATTAGAAAATTGTGCAGCCAACAGAGTAATTTTCAAAGCAACTGAAATCTAAATACGAAATAATTCCATTAAAAGTTTTTACTATATTATTTAATGAATCTGATTTGATGATTGCGACATTAAGACTTTGTGTTAGGTTTAAATTTAGTTAGCTTCAGTCTCAAGTCACCCCTTTGTACACTGTGTCCATAATAAGGAAACTCAGCATGGGCACCTCGGAAATGACAAAAAAAAATACCGATTCAATTAAATGAGGGAAAAGTTGCACAATAAAAAGCGAGTTCGCGTCAATTTACTAGTTTTTTAATTGCGCAACATTTTCCTCATTTAATCTAATTCGTTTTGTATCTCAGAGATGATCAAACTGGTTCCGATTTTGAACAGCCACCCAACTGAAATGTTATACTTAAAATTAGTTTTAAAATTTCAGTTAAGATTATTCACTGTTAAATTATAGATATTCTCTGTTATCTATAGTTAAATTATAAAATACCTGCAAGCTAGGACGAAGATAATTTGGTTTACTAACATTTTTCAACTTTGGAATTCTGCTTATTTTACCCTAAAAATCAATTTTTAAATGAAAATAGAAACATAAAAAAAGCAACATTTATTTTAGCACGACATTCAAAAGCGATATCTATAAATATCGATTCCTAATTGATGATTTGTAACTCCAAATTCATGAATACGTTTTTTCTCCATGAGATTATTCAACCAACTTGTCTACACTTAGTCAGTCACTTGTAACTATTCAGACATTTTACCTCGTTTCTGGGTGCATCATTGGTAATTTCCTGATTTACATCGTGGCCACCGACCATGTCCGTCATGGATTTTATGACCATCTGAGCTTGAATGGCGTCCTGTTCTAACGATTTGAGTCTGGCGGCCCTCCAAGCCGCCCTTTTTTCGGCTCGTTTCTGCCTCGATTCCGCCGGCGATAGATTGTTGTCTTCTTCGTCCGTCAATCGACCTTGTTCTTTCAAACTATCTCTAAGTCGTCTTTCTGCTTTAGCTGTTCTTACAACGCCTATGGTGCTAGATGGCCTGAGTAACAGAATAGAGATCAGCAACAGAAATGGAAGGAAATCGGCAATTGCCGAATTTTAAAAATAGTGATGATGAATTTGTCAAGTGCGATACGAACATCAAACTGATTGATGAAAATCTGATCTCAAACTGATTGATGAAGATCCGATCTCAAACTGACTGATGAAAATCGGATCTCAAATTGATTGATGAAGATCTGATCTCAAAACTGACTGATGAAGACCTCATCTCAAACTGACTGATGAAAATCTCATCTCAAACTGACTGATGAAGATCTCATCTCAAACTGGTTGATGAAGATATGATCTCAAACTGACTGATGAAGATATGATCTCAAACTGACTGATGAAGACCTCATCTCAAACTGATTGATGAAGATCTGATCTCAAACTGACTGATGAAGCTCTTATCTCAAACTGATGGATGAAGATCTGATCTCAAACTGATTGATGAAGATCTGATTTCAAACTGACTGATAAAGATCTCATCTTAAACTAATTGATGAAGATCTGATCTCAAACTGACGGATGAAGATCTCATCTCAAACTGATTGATGATCTCATCTCGAGCTGATTGATGAAGATCTGATCTCAAACTGACTGATGAAGATCTCATCTCAAACTGATAAATGAAGATCTGATCTCAAATTGATTCATAAAGATCTGATTCGAAACTGATTGATGAAGATCTGATCTCGAGCTGATTGATAAAGATCTGATCTCAAACTGACTGATGAAGATCCCATCTCAAACTGACTTATGAAGATCTCAGTTCAAACTGATTGATGAAGATCTGATCTCAAACTGACTGATAAAGATCTCATCTTAAACTGATTGATGAAAATCTGATCTTAAACTGATTGATGAAGATCTGATCTTAAACTGATTGATGAAGATCTGGTCTCAAACTGACTGATGAAGATCTCAGTTCAAACTGATTGATGAAGATCTGATCTCAAACTGACTGATGAAGATCTCATCTCAAACTGATTGATGAAGATCTCATCTCAAACTGATTGATGAAGATCTCATCTCAAACTGATTGATGAAGATCTGACATCAAACTAATTGATGAAGATCTGACAAAATTTAATTTTGTTTACTTTCATTTTATATTCATGTCAAAATTCTGTCGCATTGCTATTCGAAAATTTTTATTATTCATAATTGTGCTAAAACGGGTAAAGATGCAACATGTTTGTGCCGAAAAGGTTATTTATCTCACGAAATTGATCTAGGTTTGTGAAAACCCCAATCCTCTATCTCTGCTGGAAATAGTAATAAACCAAAACCATCGAAAATGAGATGATGCTCTGTAAAATGATAGTGTCGCATAGCTCACCTGGTAGGTTGCGAATCCACGGATTCACTATCAGAGTGATCGGTGGGGTTCAAATGCAAAGAACCGATGTCAGCATTTGTGATGTTAGCAATCTTTTGCTCTTCTTCAGCTTTTAATTTCTCCAGTTCGTCCGCACTAAGGTAACTAAATACTTTTTCTGAAAACAGAAATTCTTCGAATTTGCATTGAAAAGTGGTTTGTTACTGCTCACCCTGTTTTGTGGGTTTTTGACTTTCTTCCATGGCCGTTTCGAAGAATTTTTTCCTATCGCTAACAGAAGATTTCGGAGTTGTGTTTTTGGGGGATTGTGGCGGCTGTAAAAATATTGAAAACACTGTTATTAAGCATCGTGTTGGATATTTTAATGCAACTTAGGGAAATCACTGGTAAAAATTTGGAAAATGAAGAATAAGATTTTTATTGGGTCGTCAGATAAAATTGATTGGGGGCATGACGAAATGATTTGGAGGTGCGGTTGTATATCCATGCTTTCCAGAAGAGCCCACTGCGCATCCTTTTTTTATGGCCACGTGGGTAAAAAATAAATACTAAAAAACGATACTATCGTAATTTCAGGGTAAATTGGATGCTACATTTCCCCAAAATTTGGCAGATCTTTTAAAAAAAAAACGTAAAAACCTTAAAAAGAATTGTTTGGAAATTCTGAATTTTTCTAAAAAGGCAAAACGTCTAGGAAATGCTCTTTAGAAATTTCAAGGTTATCAAGATTTTTTTAAATCCAATTTTTTGAAAATTTCAACTTGTCTCTCAAAATGTTAACATTTATTTTAATATTGCAATTTTCTGACGTCATGGTGGGGCGCCCTTGTCTCCCTCTGACTTAAGTAGAAAATAACTATTCAGTCGATAAATTTAAGATTTTTCTCCAAATTTTCCCATTTTTTTTTTTCAAAGTTTATGCCCCTGAGATATTTTGAATTTCAACTAGATTTCCTTGAAATTTGTTAAAATTTGACTTTCTCTCAAAACTTCGTTTCCCAATTTCAAGGTTTTTTCGAAATTTCGTCTTTTCCAAAATGTTATTTTTTTAACATTGGATCCTTTTTAAAATTGTCTACCTGCTAGAATGAACAATTTCAAATAATTTTCCTGTTTGCTTAAAAATTGACTTTTTCTCCAAATTTTTAGGTCGAAATTTCTTTTCTTTTTAAAATTTGAACAAATTTATTTTCAATTTCAATGACTTTGTTTCTAACTTGTTCAACATGGAAACGATTAGAACCAAATTTTTTAGAAGAAAAGAAAAATTCTTGAAATCCGATGCAAATTTACTAATATTAATAGCATTATTATTTAAAGTTGCATATTGTAACAAAATGTAATTATAGAACTTAGTACGTAAGGAATTTTTCTAGAAATATTTGATAAGGGGAAGCGGCCGCGTTAATGAGGCAATGAAGCAGACGAACGCAGATAAGTGCTCCGGAAATTTCCGCAAACGCTAAGTCTTCATTCTAGAACCCGAAATGGAATCTATAAGTAGACGGTCCGGTCGGCTTTCCCTCGGTTAATTTGTTAGTCAATGAATAAGTTAGTTAATTAAACAGTGTTAGTGAATTATAACTGTAGTGTTCCGGGATCAGTTGGATATAAAGCGGTTACAATTCACGAAGTGTTAATCATTCGAACCGATAACGCGCAACAATATTTCGACACCTTTCATGCATATTTTAAGCACTTTGCTTTCATATTTGCATCATATGTCAAATTTTTTATTTTTTTTTTTGATGGGAGGGACTGGTTCTTGGTTATCTTCAAAAATTGAAATACAAATCTTGTCCCCCAGTATCTCTCTGAAGACGATAGTTTGCCGTCGAAACGCGTTAGAGCAATCTTTGTTGTGTTTTTTTAATCTTTCTTGATTTCAGGGGACAAGATTTGTATTTCAATTTTCTAACTTTTTATGTTGCATATAATCTCTACTACAGTCTGTCAAGTAAGAGCGTGGTCGTGTTAATTTATAAAAAAAATTATTTTATGAAACTTTCATATTTTTATATACATTGTACACATTACAAACAACGAGGCAATTCGGTCAATAATGTGTCCAGTTACCACCGGCGTCGATAATTGCCTGGCATCTCCGAGGCATGCTTTCTACTAATTTGACGGCGTATTCTAGTGGCAAGGATCTCCAGATCTGACGAATTTCGTAAGACAACTGCTTCAAAGTGTATGTGCGTCTTCCACGAAGCTTCTGTTTAATATATGCCCACACATTTTCAATAGGGTTTGCATCGGGCGACTGCGACGATCAATCCAATGTAACGATGCCAGATTGAGTCTTCCACTGAGTACAGAGCTTGCTGCGGTGTTTAGGATCGTTGTCCTCCTGCAGAATCCAATCTTCATTTTTTGTGATGAACCATCGTTTGGCAGATGGCAGTAAAGCCTTTTTGTAGATTTTTATCATTTTCTCGGCATTTAGGTTGTCAGTAAAGAGGTACAAAGTGCCGAATCCCTGCTTTGAGAAGCAGCCCCAAAGATGTTCCATGTTTTACGGTCCGCTGAACAAGCCTATTGGTGGAAGTTGACCAGGCTCGCGTGAGGACAGAACGTGCCCATATAGAACATTCATCAGTAAAAATGACATTTTCAAAATCTCTATCAATATTCTCATGCGCCCAAGCGAGTCGCTTTGTCACATGTTTTTCAGTCAACAGAGGCGTCTTCATTGTGTTGCGCCATTTCAGATCATGAGTACGAAGAAGGGTTCGGATAGTTTCGTAGGATATATCTAAACCTTTTGCCATTAATTTTGCTTGTCCTTGCCGCAGTGTTAAAGCAGGATTCCGCGAAAACAGATTCACTATTCTTTTTTCATCTTTTTTGTTCACTTTTCCTATCGAACCACGTTCTGGTAAATCATCGACATTTTTAGCCACTTTATATCGCTGTATCCACTTCTGTACAAATGCCTTCGACTTTCTCATATATTTAGCAGCCGCTGATTGCGACATTTTGGGATCTTTCGGGTGGATGCAAAGGAACACAGCCTCGTAGCGCGACGCGTACTTAGCACTCATGGCGTTTAACGTGATTCTCTTTCAAAAGATCAACGACAACTAAACCTTTGTTGACAATGCATCAAGGACAAAGCTTCCCTGTATCGGCTCGCGAAGGAATTAGAGCAAAATCTTTCATTAATTGTCGGTAAAGTCGACCACGCTCTTACTTGACAGACTGTATACTATACTACTATAGTCCCTACTGATGAATACGGCAGTTGGAATAACCAACCTTTTCCAAACTTCAGTAATTTTTATCGAGAGCCCTAGCGCTGTAGATTAGCTTCCCGATTAGATAATTTTCGTGCGATTGTGAGCAATAGTTGTTAGAATTTACTGGGTTTCTGTTGAAAGCTCTAAATCAAAAATTCTTTTTTAGTACTGTCGTACATTTTTCGGATAAACACTTCCTGTGACATTCAATATCACCTTCATTTTCATCATTATTTTTTATTTATTTTAAAGATTACGTATCGTCACACGTACTAAGTGATTTTCTTCGCTTGAGACTTCTACATTAAGCTACTAACGAATAAGACGAAACACAAAACCACCACAACACAAAATTACCTGTTGTACGTTTAAAACGGATCGTGATACCAACGGATTCACTTGGTTTGTTGCCACATTATAAACGGATTGTGCCAGATGTCCCTCACTCAGTGCAGGTTTCATCCCAGAAGGGTTTGGTTGCACCTTTCTACTCAAAGATGGTGGTGGTGCTTTGGGTAGTGGTGGTGGCGCTTTGGGTAGTAGCGGTAGCGCTTTGGGTAGTACCGGTAGCGCTTTGGATAGTAGCGGTGGCGCTTTGGATGGTAGCGGAGGCGCTTTGGGTAGTAGCGGTGGCGCTTTGGGTAGTAGCGATGGCGCTTTGGGTAATAGCGGTGCCGCTTTGGATAGTAGTGGCGGCAAGGTTTGTGAAGAGGATGGTGAGGTTTCAGTTGGAGAAAGTGGAGAGAGTGGTGAGGTTTCAGGTGGAGACAGTGGTGAGGTTTCAGGTGGAGACAGTGGTGAGGTTTCAGGTGGAGACAGTGGTGAGGTTTCAGGTGGAGACAGTGGTGAGGTTTCAGGTGGAGAAAGTGGTGAGGTTTCAGGTGGAGAGTGTGGTGAGGTTTCAGGTGGAGAGAGTGGTGAGGTTTCAGGTGGAGAGAGTGGTGAGGTTTCAGGTGGAGAAAAGCGGTGGCGCTTTGGGTAGTAGCGGTGGCGCTTTGGGTAGTAGCGGTGGCGCTTTGGGTAGTAGCGGTGGCGCTTTGGGTAGTAGCGGTGGCGCTTTGGGTAGTAGCGGTGGCGCTTTGGGTAGTAGCGGTGGCGCTTTGGGTAGTAGCGGTGGCGCTTTGGGTAGTAGCGGTGGCGCTTTGGGTAGTAGCGGTGGCGCTTTGGGTAGTAGCGGTGGCGCTTTGGGTAGTAGCGGTGGCGCTTTGGGTAGTAGCGGTGGCGCTTTGGGTAGTAGCGGTGGCGCTTTGGGTAGTAGCGGTGGCGCTTTGGGTAGTAGCGGTGGCGCTTTGGGTAGTAGCGGTGGCGCTTTGGGTAGTAGCGGTGGCGCTTTGGGTAGTAGCGGTGGCGCTTTGGGTAGTAGCGGTGGCGCTTTGGGTAGTAGCGGTGGCGCTTTGGGTAGTAGCGGTGGCGCTTTGGGTAGTAGCGGTGGCGCTTTGGGTAGTAGCGGTGGCGCTTTGGGTAGTAGCGGTGGCGCTTTGGGTAGTAGCGGTGGCGCTTTGGGTAGTAGCGGTGGCGCTTTGGGTAGTAGCGGTGGCGCTTTGGGTAGTAGCGGTGGCGCTTTGGGTAGTAGCGGTGGCGCTTTGGGTAGTAGCGGTGGCGCTTTGGGTAGTAGCGGTGGCGCTTTGGGTAGTAGCGGTGGCGCTTTGGGTAGTAGCGGTGGCGCTTTGGGTAGTAGCGGTGGCGCTTTGGGTAGTAGCGGTGGCGCTTTGGGTAGTAGCGGTGGCGCTTTGGGTAGTAGCGGTGGCGCTTTGGGTAGTAGCGGTGGCGCTTTGGGTAGTAGCGGTGGCGCTTTGGGTAGTAGCGGTGGCGCTTTGGGTAGTAGCGGTGGCGCTTTGGGTAGTAGCGGTGGCGCTTTGGGTAGTAGCGGTGGCGCTTTGGGTAGTAGCGGTGGCGCTTTGGGTAGTAGCGGTGGCGCTTTGGGTAGTAGCGGTGGCGCTTTGGGTAGTAGCGGTGGCGCTTTGGGTAGTAGCGGTGGCGCTTTGGGTAGTAGCGGTGGCGCTTTGGGTAGTAGCGGTGGCGCTTTGGGTAGTAGCGGTGGCGCTTTGGGTAGTAGCGGTGGCGCTTTGGGTAGTAGCGGTGGCGCTTTGGGTAGTAGCGGTGGCGCTTTGGGTAGTAGCGGTGGCGCTTTGGGTAGTAGCGGTGGCGCTTTGGGTAGTAGCGGTGGCGCTTTGGGTAGTAGCGGTGGCGCTTTGGGTAGTAGCGGTGGCGCTTTGGGTAGTAGCGGTGGCGCTTTGGGTAGTAGCGGTGGCGCTTTGGGTAGTAGCGGTGGCGCTTTGGGTAGTAGCGGTGGCGCTTTGGGTAGTAGCGGTGGCGCTTTGGGTAGTAGCGGTGGCGCTTTGGGTAGTAGCGGTGGCGCTTTGGGTAGTAGCGGTGGCGCTTTGGGTAGTAGCGGTGGCGCTTTGGGTAGTAGCGGTGGCGCTTTGGGTAGTAGCGGTGGCGCTTTGGGTAGTAGCGGTGGCGCTTTGGGTAGTAGCGGTGGCGCTTTGGGTAGTAGCGGTGGCGCTTTGGGTAGTAGCGATGGCGCTTTGGGTAATAGCGGTGCCGCTTTGGATAGTAGCGGTGGCGCTTTGGGTAGTAGCGGTGGCGCTTTGGGTAGTAGCGGTGGCGCTTTGGGTAGTAGCGGTGGCGCTTTGGGTAGTAGCGGTGGCGCTTTGGGTAGTAGCGGTGGCGCTTTGGGTAGTAGCGGTGGCGCTTTGGGTAGTAGCGGTGGCGCTTTGGGTAGTAGCGGTGGCGCTTTGGGTAGTAGCGGTGGCGCTTTGGGTAGTAGCGGTGGCGCTTTGGGTAGTAGCGGTGGCGCTTTGGGTAGTAGCGGTGGCGCTTTGGGTAGTAGCGGTGGCGCTTTGGGTAGTAGCGGTGGCGCTTTGGGTAGTAGCGGTGGCGCTTTGGGTAGTAGCGGTGGCGCTTTGGGTAGTAGCGGTGGCGCTTTGGGTAGTAGCGATGGCGCTTTGGGTAATAGCGGTGCCGCTTTGGATAGTAGCGGTGGCGCTTTGGGTAGTAGCGGTGGCGCTTTGGGTAGTAGCGGTGGCGCTTTGGGTAGTAGCGGTGGCGCTTTGGGTAGTAGCGGTGGCGCTTTGGGTAGTAGCGGTGGCGCTTTGGGTAGTAGCGGTGGCGCTTTGGGTAGTAGCGGTGGCGCTTTGGGTAGTAGCGGTGGCGCTTTGGGTAGTAGCGGTGGCGCTTTGGGTAGTAGCGGTGGCGCTTTGGGTAGTAGCGGTGGCGCTTTGGGTAGTAGCGATGGCGCTTTGGGTAATAGCGGTGCCGCTTTGGATAGTAGCGGTGGCGCTTTGGGTAGTAGCGGTGGCGCTTTGGGTAGTAGCGGTGGCGCTTTGGGTAGTAGCGGTGGCGCTTTGGGTAGTAGCGGTGGCGCTTTGGGTAGTAGCGGTGGCGCTTTGGGTAGTAGCGGTGGCGCTTTGGGTAGTAGCGGTGGCGCTTTGGGTAGTAGCGGTGGCGCTTTGGGTAGTAGCGGTGGCGCTTTGGGTAGTAGCGGTGGCGCTTTGGGTAGTAGCGGTGGCGCTTTGGGTAGTAGCGGTGGCGCTTTGGGTAGTAGCGGTGGCGCTTTGGGTAGTAGCGGTGGCGCTTTGGGTAGTAGCGGTGGCGCTTTGGGTAGTAGCGGTGGCGCTTTGGGTAGTAGCGGTGGCGCTTTGGGTAGTAGCGGTGGCGCTTTGGGTAGTAGCGGTGGCGCTTTGGGTAGTAGCGGTGGCGCTTTGGGTAGTAGCGGTGGCGCTTTGGGTAGTAGCGGTGGCGCTTTGGGTAGTAGCGGTGGCGCTTTGGGTAGTAGCGGTGGCGCTTTGGGTAGTAGCGGTGGCGCTTTGGGTAGTAGCGGTGGCGCTTTGGGTAGTAGCGGTGGCGCTTTGGGTAGTAGCGGTGGCGCTTTGGGTAGTAGCGGTGGCGCTTTGGGTAGTAGCGGTGGCGCTTTGGGTAGTAGCGGTGGCGCTTTGGGTAGTAGCGGTGGCGCTTTGGGTAGTAGCGGTGGCGCTTTGGGTAGTAGCGGTGGCGCTTTGGGTAGTAGCGGTGGCGCTTTGGGTAGTAGCGGTGGCGCTTTGGGTAGTAGCGGTGGCGCTTTGGGTAGTAGCGGTGGCGCTTTGGGTAGTAGCGGTGGCGCTTTGGGTAGTAGCGGTGGCGCTTTGGGTAGTAGCGGTGGCGCTTTGGGTAGTAGCGGTGGCGCTTTGGGTAGTAGCGGTGGCGCTTTGGGTAGTAGCGGTGGCGCTTTGGGTAGTAGCGGTGGCGCTTTGGGTAGTAGCGGTGGCGCTTTGGGTAGTAGCGGTGGCGCTTTGGGTAGTAGCGGTGGCGCTTTGGGTAGTAGCGGTGGCGCTTTGGGTAGTAGCGGTGGCGCTTTGGGTAGTAGCGGTGGCGCTTTGGGTAGTAGCGGTGGCGCTTTGGGTAGTAGCGGTGGCGCTTTGGGTAGTAGCGGTGGCGCTTTGGGTAGTAGCGGTGGCGCTTTGGGTAGTAGCGGTGGCGCTTTGGTAAATTTCGACTCGAAATTATTTAAAATTTCGACTCGAAATTTGAATTTTTTTGCAAATGTGACTGCCTTTAAATTCGACTTTTTCAAAACATTTTAATTCTTTTTAAAAATTTGACTCTTTTGAAACTTCTGACTTTTGTAAACGTCGACTCTCTCGAGTGTTTGATTTTTTTTAATTCGTTCCTTCCTCGTTCGACTTCCAATTTTTTTGCAAATGTGACTCTCTTTAAATTCGACTTTTTCAAAACATTTCAATTCTCAATCTCTCAATTTTTTTGAAACTTCCGACTTTATAAACATTGTCGCCTTCTAAAATTTTATTCTTTTCCTCAAAATTTTGACCCAATATTGAATATTTCGACTTTTTTCAAAGTTTAGACTCTTTGGAAATTCCAACGTTTCGAAATTCTTCAAAATTCTGTCTTATTAGAATGTATTTTGCCCTTTTTGATATTTTTATTTCTTTTAAAACTTTTGATCTTGTTAAACATTTTATTTTTCGAAAATTTCAACTTATTTTAGAAATTTTCTATTTAATATTTCAAATTTTTTCGCATATTTTGCATTTATCTCGAAGTTTTGAAGTCTTTCGTCAATTTCGACAGTTTTCAAATATTTCATCTCATCTTTTGAAAATGGTGACCCTTTTTTGAATTTCGACTCGAAATTTTATAAAATTTCGACCCGAAATTTCAATTTTTTTGCACATGTGACTGCCTTTAAATTCGACTTTTTCAAAACATTTTAATTCTTTTTGAAAATTTGACTCTTTTGAAACTTCTGACTTTTGTAAACGTCGACTCTCTCGAGTGTTTGATTTTTTTTAATTCGATCGTTCCTCGTCAGACTTCCAATTTTTTTGCAAATGTGACTGTCTTTAAATTCGACTTTTTCAAAACATTTCAATTCTCAATCTCTCAATTTGACTTTTTTGAAACTTCCGACTTTATAAACCTTGTCGCCTTCTAAAATTTAAATTTTTTCCTCAAAATTTTGACCCGATATTGAAAATGTCGACTTTTCAAAGTTTAGACTCTGGAAATTCCAACGTTTCGAAATTCTTCAAAATTCTGTCTTATTAGAATATATTTTGCCCTTTTTGATATTTTTATTTCTTTTAAAACTTTTGTTCTTGTTAAACATTTTATTTTTCGAAAATTTCAACTTATTTTAGAAATTTTCTATTTAATATTTCAAATTTTTTCGCATATTTTGCATTTATCTCGAAGTTTTGAAGTCTTTCGACAATTTCGACAGTTTTCAAATATTTCATCTCATCTTTTGAAAATGGTGACCCTTTTTTGAATTTCGACTCGAAATTTTATAAAATTTCGACCCGAAATTTCAATTTTTTTGCACATGTGACTGCCTTTAAATTCGACTTTTTCAAAACATTTTAATTCTTTTTGAAAATTTGACTCTTTTGAAACTTCTGACTTTTGTAAACGTCGACTCTCTCGAGTGTTGTGGCGCTTTGGGTAGTAGCGGTGGCGCTTTGGGTAGTAGCGGTGGCGCTTTGGGTAGTAGCGGTGGCGCTTTGGGTAGTAGCGGTGGCGCTTTGGGTAGTAGCGGTGGCGCTTTGGGTAGTAGCGGTGGCGCTTTGGGTAGTAGCGGTGGCGCTTTGGGTAGTAGCGGTGGCGCTTTGGGTAGTAGCGGTGGCGCTTTGGGTAGTAGCGGTGGCGCTTTGGGTAGTAGCGGTGGCGCTTTGGGTAGTAGCGGTGGCGCTTTGGGTAGTAGCGGTGGCGCTTTGGGTAGTAGCGGTGGCGCTTTGGGTAGTAGCGGTGGCGCTTTGGGTAGTAGCGGTGGCGCTTTGGGTAGTAGCGGTGGCGCTTTGGGTAGTAGCGGTGGCGCTTTGGGTAGTAGCGGTGGCGCTTTGGGTAGTAGCGGTGGCGCTTTGGGTAGTAGCGGTGGCGCTTTGGGTAGTAGCGGTGGCGCTTTGGGTAGTAGCGGTGGCGCTTTGGGTAGTAGCGGTGGCGCTTTGGGTAGTAGCGGTGGCGCTTTGGGTAGTAGCGGTGGCGCTTTGGGTAGTAGCGGTGGCGCTTTGGGTAGTAGCGGTGGCGCTTTGGGTAGTAGCGGTGGCGCTTTGGGTAGTAGCGGTGGCGCTTTGGGTAGTAGCGGTGGCGCTTTGGGTAGTAGCGGTGGCGCTTTGGGTAGTAGCGGTGGCGCTTTGGGTAGTAGCGGTGGCGCTTTGGGTAGTAGCGGTGGCGCTTTGGGTAGTAGCGGTGGCGCTTTGGGTAGTAGCGGTGGCGCTTTGGGTAGTAGCGGTGGCGCTTTGGGTAGTAGCGGTGGCGCTTTGGGTAGTAGCGGTGGCGCTTTGGGTAGTAGCGGTGGCGCTTTGGGTAGTAGCGGTGGCGCTTTGGGTAGTAGCGGTGGCGCTTTGGGTAGTAGCGGTGGCGCTTTGGGTAGTAGCGGTGGCGCTTTGGGTAGTAGCGGTGGCGCTTTGGGTAGTAGCGGTGGCGCTTTGGGTAATATTTCAAATTTTTTCGCATATTTTGCATTTATCTCGAAGTTTTGAAGTCTTTTGACAATTTCGACAGTTTTCAAATGTTTGATCTTATCTTTTGAAAATAGTGACCTTATTTTGAATGTCGACTTGAAATTTTTTAAAATTTCGACTCGAATTTCAATTTTTTTGCAAATGTGACTGCCTATAAATTCGACTTTTTCAAACCGTTTCAATTCTTTTTGAAAATTCGACTTCTTTGAAACTTCCAACTTTTGTAAACATCGACTCTCTCGAGTGTTTGATTTTTTTTTAATTCGATCGTTCCTCGTTCGACTTTCAAAATTTCATTTTTTTTCTAAAAATGTTGAACTGATTTTGAAAATTTCGACTTTTTTCAAAGTTTAGACTATTTGGAAATTCCAACGTCTCGAAATTCTTTAAAATTTTGTCTTATTGGAATATATTTTGCTTTTTTTGATATTTTTATTTCTTTTATAACTTTTGTCCTTGTTAAACATTTTTTTTTAAATTTTAACTTTTTTTTGGATATTTTCTATTTCATATTTCGAATTTTTTCGAATATTTTGAATTTATCTCGAAGTTTTGAAGTCTTTCGACAATTTCGACAGTTTTCAAATGTTTGATCTCATCTTTTGAAAATGGTGATCTTTTTTTGAATTTCGACTCGAAATTTTTTAAAATTTCGACTCAAAATTTCAATTTTTTTGCAAATGTGACTGTTTTTAACTTGGACTTTTTCAAAAATTTGACTTTTTTGAAACTTCCGACTTTTGTAAGCATCGACTCTCGAGTGTTTAATTTTTTTTTAATTCGATTTTTTCTAATTCGTCTTCCAAATTCATTTTTGTCCCGAAATTTTGACTTGATTTTGAAAATTCGACTTTTTTCAAAATTATAACTTAATCAAAATTCCAACGTCTCGAAATTCTTCAAAACTCTGTCCTACTTGTTTATTTATTATTTAAAAATTTCAACTTTTTTAATAAATTCCCTATCACTTTCAAATTTTTTCGAAGAATTTAAACTGATCTCGAAGTTTTAAAGTTTTTCGAAAATTTCGACTCTTGTTTGACCTTACTTTTGTAAATGTTGATCTTTTTTGAAATGTCAATTCGAAATTGCGAATATTCGACTTTTTTTCAAAATGTTGACTTTTTCTAAAAATGTTGACTTTTTCTAAACACTTCGACTTTTTCTAAAAATTTTGAGATTCTAAAAATGATAACTTTTGTTAAAAGTCTGCCTTCGTTTCTTATTAAAAATTTATAAACATTTTTCGACTTTTTTTAAAAAACATTTCGTCTTTATATATTGTGAAAGCTTCGAAATTCAAATTTTCTAATTTTCTTATTTTAGTTTCCACTTTTTTCAAATTTTTACTTATTTTATTAATCGCAAAACTTTTTCGATTTCGGCCTTCTTTAAGATTTTGATTTATTTTCTGAATTCTGAAAATATTTACACAAAAAATATTCACTTTTTTTTTGAAATTTCCACGTCTGTTAAAACCTTTTACTACTTCTCGAAGTTCCAAAGTACGACTTTTCAAAATTCTCGAATTTTTTTCAGGATTTCATCTCTTTTTTTTAATAAGTTTCTACGATTTGTCATCAAAATTTGGATTTTTTTCGAAGTTGTGACTTTCAAAATTTGATGTTTTTTCGAAAAATTTCAGAAAAAAGCCATAATTTTGGTGCAACGGACTGGGCTTTGGTTAGCTTCAAAAATTGAAATACAAATCTTGTGCTCTGAAACCAAAAAAGATTAAAAAAACACAACAGAGGTTGCTCTAACGAGTTTTGACAGCCAAGATATCATCTTCAGAGTTACGATCTTCAGCATCTCTTTGAAGATGATAGCTTGGCTATCGAAAAACGTTAGAGCAACCTCTGTTGTGTTTTTCAATCTTTCCTGGTTTCAGGGAACAAGGTTTTTATTTCAATTTTTCAGAAAAAAATCCAAATTTGAAGTATTTTCGGTAAATAAACTTAGAAGTATTTTCAAGAAATAAATTTAGAAGTATTTTCGAGAAATAGGAAATGTGGAGAAACACTCTTTTTTTTTAAATTGATTTTTTTTGTAACTTACGACTTTTTGAAATTCTCGAAGTTTTTCAGGATTTCACCTTTCTTTTTTTGAAAAGTTTCTACGATTTCTCATCAAAATTTGGATTTTCTTCAAAGTTGTGGCTTTTTTCAAAATTTGACTTTTTTTTCGAAATTTCCATCCTTTTTCCGAAAATTTTCACCTTTTTGAAAAATTGATTTTTTTCCAAATCACAACTTTTTGAAATTCTCGAATTTTTTTGGGATTTCATCTTTTTTTTTTAATAAGTTTCTACGATTTGTCATCAAAATTTGGATTTTTTTCGAAGTTATGACTTTTTTCAAAATTTAATGTTTTTTCGAAAAATTTCAGAAAAAAAGCCATAATTTTGGTGCAACGGACTGGGCCTTGGTTAGCTTCAAAAATTGAAATACAAATCTTGTGCTCTGAAACCAAAAAAGATTAAAAAAACACAACAGAGGTTGCTCTAACGAGTTTTGACAGCCAAGATATCATCTTCAGAGTTACGATCTTTATCATCTCTTTGAAGATGATAGCTTGGCTATCGAAAAACGTTAGAGCAACCTCTGTTGTGTTTTTTCATCTTTCCTGGTTTCGGGGGACAAGGTTTTTATTTCAATTTTTCAGAAAAAAGTCCAAATTTGAAGTATTTTCGGTAAATAAACTTAGAAGTATTTTCAAGAAATAAATTTAGAAGTATTTTCGAGAAATAGGAAATGTGGGGAAACACTCTTTTTTTTTAAATTGATTTTTTTTTGTAAATTACGACTTTTTGAAATTCTCGAAGTTTTTCAGGATTTCACCTTTCTTTTTTTGAAAAGTTTCTACGATTTCTCATCAAAATTTGGATTTTCTTCAAAGTTGTGGCTTTTTTCAAAATTTGACTTTTTTTCGAAATTTCCATCCTTTTTCCGAAAATTTTCACCTTTTTGAAAAATTGATTTTTTTCCAAATCACGACTTTTTGAAATTCTCGAATTTTTTTAGGATTTCATCTTTTTTTTTAATAAGTTTCTACGATTTGTCATCAAAATTTGGATTTTTTTCGAAGTTGTGACTTTTTTCAAAATTTAATGTTTTTTCGAAAAATTTCAGAAAAAAAGTCATAATTTTAGTGCAACGGACTGGGCCTTGGTTAGCTTCAAAAATTGAAATACAAATCTTGTGCTCTGAAACCAAAAAAGATTAAAAAACACAACAGAGGTTGCTCTAACGAGTTTTGACAGCCAAGATATCATCTTCAGAGTTACGATCTTCAGCATCTCTTCGAAGATGATAGCTTGGCTATCGAAAAACGTTAGAGCAACCTCTGTTGTGTTTTTTAATCTTTCCTGGTTGCAGGGGACAAGGTTTTTATTTCAAAATTTCAGAAAAAAATCCAAATTTGAAGTATTTTCGCGAAATAAACTTAGAAGTATTTTCAAGAAATAAATTTAGAAGTATTTTCGAGAAATAGGAAATGTGGGGAAACACTCTTTTTTTTTAAATTGATTTTTTTTTGTAAATTACGACTTTTTGAAATCCTCGGAGTTTTTCAGGATTTCACCTTTCTTTTTTTGAAAAGTTTCTACGATTTCTCATCAAAATTTGGATTTTCTTCAAAGTTGTGGCTTTTTTCAAAATTAGACTTTTTTTCGAAATTTCCATCCTTTTTCCGAAAATTTTCACCTTTTTGAAAAATTGATTTTTTTCTAAATCACGACTTTTTGAAATTCTCGAATTTTTTTTAGGATTTCATCTTTTTTTTTAACAAATTTCTACGATTTGTCATCAAAATTTGGATTTTTTTCGAAGTTGTGACTTTTTTCAAAATTTAATGTTTTTTCGAAAAATTTCAGAAAAAAAGCCATAATTTTGGTGCAACGGACTGGGCCTTGGTTAGCTTCAAAAATTGAAATACAAATCTTGTGCTCTGAAACCAAAAAAGATTAAAAAACACAACAGAGGTTGCTCTAACGAGTTTTGACAGCCAAGATATCATCTTCAGAGTTACGATCTTCAGCATCTCTTTGAAGATGATAGCTTGGCTATTGAAAAACGTTAGAGCAACCTCTGTTGTGTTTTTTAATCTTTCCTGGTTTCAGGGGACAAGATTTTTATTTCAATTTTTCAGAAAAAAGTCCAAATTTGAAGTATTTTCGGGAAATAAACTTAGAAGTATTTTCAAGAAATAAATTTAGAAGTATTTTCGAGAAATAGGAAATGTGGGGAAACACTCTTTTTTTTTTTAAATTGATTTTTTTTGCAAATTACGACTTTTTGAAATTCTCGAAGTTTTTCAGGAAATCACCTTTCCTTTTTTGAAAAGTTTCTACGATTTCTCATCAAAATTTGGATTTTCTTCGAAGTTGTGACTTTTTTCAAAATTTAATGTTTTTTCGAAAAATTTCAGAAAAAAAGCCATAATTTTGGTGCAACGAACTGGGCCTTGGTTAGCTTCAAAAATTGAAATACAAATATTGTGCTCGGAAACCAAAAAAGATTAAAAAACACAACAGAGGTTGCTCTAACGAGTTTTGACAGCCAAGATATCATCTTCAAAGTTACGATCTTCAGCATCTCTTTGAAGATGATAGCTTGGCTATCGAAAAACGTTAGAGCAACCTCTGTTGTGTTTTTTCATCTTTCCTGGTTTCAGGGGACAAGGTTTTTATTCCAATTTTTCAGAAAAAAATCCAAATTTGAAGTATTTTCGGGAAATAAACTTAGAAGTATTTTCAAGAAATAAATTTAGAAGTATTTTCGAGAAATAGGAAATGTGGGGAAACACTCTTTTTTTTAAATTGATTTTTTTTGTAAATTACGACTTTTTGAAATTCTCGAAGTTTTTCAGGATTTCACCTTTTTTTTTTGAAAAGTTTCTACGATTTCTCATCAAAATTTGGATTTTCTTCAATATTGTGGCTTTTTTCAAAATTTGACTTTTTTTCGAAATTTCCATCCTTTTTCCGAAAATTTTCACCTTTTTGAAAAATTGATTTTTTTCTAAATCACGACTTTTTGAAATTCTCGAATTTTTTACGATTTCATCTTTTTTTTTAATAAGTTTCTACGATTTGTCATCAAAATTTGGATTTTTTTCGAAGTTGTGACTTTTTTCAAAATTTAATGTTTTTTCGAATAATTTCAGAAAAAAAGCCATAATTTTGGTGCAACGGACTGGGCCTTGGTTAGCTTCAAAAATTGAAATACAAATCTTGTGCTCTGAAACTAAAAAAGATTAAAAAACACAACAGAGGTTGCTCTAACGAGTTTTGACAGTCAAGATATCATCTTCAGGGTTACGATCTTTAGCATCTCTTTGAAGATGATAGCTTGGCTATTGAAAAACATTAGAGCAACCTCTGTTGTGTTTTTTCATCTTTCCTGGTTTCAGGGGACAAGGTTTTTATTTCAATTTTTCAGAAAAAAATCCAAATTTGAAGTATTTTCGGGAAATAAACTTAGAAGTATTTTCAAGAAATAAATTTAGAAGTATTTTCGAGAAATAGGAAATGTGGGGAAACATTTTTTTTTGGAACATTCATTTATGTTTTATTGGTTTTTTCTTCGCCAGTTACTCCTTTCACAATTCTAAATAAATAATGATGAATACCGATAATTCGCAAAGAAGACGCAGGGAATATTTTAAAGTTCCTTCTCGAAATGTCGACGTCGTTTCCAAATTTTGACTTTGAATTGAAAATTTCGCGAAAATTATGTAGCAATTCAAAAGTTTTTGGCCCTCAATCCCTGCATTACAATTTTAGTCTGGAAATTTTAACTTTGGATATGAAATATCAACTTCAAATAAAAAAAATAAAAGAAATCATGAAAAAACTGCGTTGATCACCTGTAAAAATTTAGATAAATTGGTGTGGGGACAACTAATTAAAGATATCAGTTCTTAACGCTGACAGGCAACTTTAAATACAATTTTATGTATTATTCATTACATAAGAATTGCCCGTTCGTTAACCTTAGAGGCAAGATTTGAAAAATCCTCTCTTAGTGCTCACCTACGTATTATGGAGAACACCTGTGTGAAATTTCACGTTCCTATTTGGGCTGCGCGTTGTCTGTAGTGCTTAGAGATTTACTAAATAGATGTCCGCACATATTAACGTCAAATGTCCAAAATATACCCAACGCAGAATCTTATAAAAGTCTGTTGTAAATAGAAAGACATTTTCAAATATTAATAACGTCTATAACGAGCCGATTTTAAAAGTTTTTAAGTACTTGATTCACAGTAGTAACTCACTTTTATCTAACTGTTATGGAGTAGTACCTGTACCTCTTTGTTTAGTCTGCAAGAAAAATTACAATTAAGTAGTATTTTACCAGAATCATGCTTCATGCCATTGTTAGGGATAGCAAAATGCACAATTCCAAACTTGCAGCCACTTTGTTACCTAACAGCGTCAAATCTATCTAGAAATATCGAGCGCCATTTTGCGTAAAATCATCGTAACTCATGCTTTATAAGGTATCATTACTTAAGTAATCTCGCTGTAAAAATTGGGTTTAAAAGTCACGTATGAAGGAAAATAGGACAAAACAACTACACTATTACAAACGACAACTACTACACTAACACTGTAGTTAGGGAGTCACACTGCACTTTAAAATGAGCACTTTACACTGCTGGGTTTGCTGATGGATAATCATGGGCGCAGAAAGCACGCTTTGACCTGACTAAGTGTGTGGTGGTTTGTTTACAGAATTTCGAAAATAAAAGTGAACAAAATGTAGCAATTGGAAGCACGATAAATGGTTGGAAAGCATGTCAACGTCGACGACACAACTAAATGCATGTGGAACAAATGAACAACACAAAAAGCAAAAAAAGCCAAGATGTGACAAACCAGGAATGTTAAGTCTATTTCCCAATAAAATTTGAATGGACCGAGAAAATAGAATTTAAAATAATAACCATTGCAGAGGCCCTTAGTAGAAAAGAATTCCATCAATAAATATAACTGCAAAATATTTCCATACCAAGGGTGAACTCGACATTACTGGTTTGCCAAAGCGCGTCAAACATGTCTTACCGTAGTCGTTTGTGGTGCTAAAGTGTGTTTACTCATCACTATGGTGGTCGTTTTGAGCTCGGAATTGGGCCCCCCTGGCGACTTCGGTGGCACTGAATTTTCACAAGGTCCATGCGCCAAAGTTTCGACCGCTCTTACTACATCCAGTACTTTATCAGCTGGTGATGTGGGTTTAGCTTCGATGAGTGACATTTCGTCTTCCTCATCATCTCTCAATCGCAACATTTTATCGGCCTCTTCCTTCTCGAATTGAACCAATTCAGTCTTCATACGATGCTCCTGATAAAACCATTAAAGCAACAAGGAACAGATTAAGCGATAGCATACCTGTTGGAGATCTTCGTCTGGGAGATCCAAAGAACTAATACTTTGGGATCTGCTGCTGACGGAGCCACCTCTGGTGAGTCGTCCTTCGGCAGCTGCCCTATCTACTTCGGCTCTGTCGTAACCTTTGCAAACCACTAATCGTATGTGATTTCCGCAACATCTCAACGCGTTTACTGCTTCTTGATGCGTGGCTCCTAATAGCGATTTGCTGTTGACTTCTAGCAGTCGCATGCCTGCTCTAAGGCGACCGTCTCTTCTGGCGGCTCCCACCGAATTTATTTTAGATATGAAGACGCCTTCGTCGGATCGGTCCAATGGATTACCTCGTTGACCTTGCAATCCACCTTTGATATGCATGCCTAGCTTCTCGTTGTCACCTTTTTCAATGACGAGCTCCTGAAATTGCACATTTAAAATATGAATGCGAGATGCACTGGAATTTCCCAACTATCACAGAAGTACTACTTTAACTAGAAACAACCATGCATTAAAGCATCAACAGCATTCTTTAAACTTACCATAGGTTGAACATAGGATATCATAAGTTGCTTGAAATAAAGCAGAATAGTAAGTGCACATGAGTTGAAGCGTGTTATAAATATTTAGAGTCTACTGTGGTCAGTGTAAGGTGCTTAAACGGAGAAAGTTAAGAAGTTCTTATATTTTTTAAATTTCGAAGTGCTGTGAACTTGAAATCAAGTTCGTAGCAAATTCACCATCCATGACGAACTCGCTGCATTGTTCTTAAAAACTTACAGCAAACTGAATTTTCGGGGAAAAAAAAAAACATTTTATCATCGGATAGCTGTTTGTACACTGAAATCGCATAATTTTCAAAAACCCTTTTTTGAACCATGTGACCCCACCATAAATGATAACAAATGTTGCAGATTTCTATCTTTAATATCGTAGCCACAATTAATTATTAAAAAAAAATACAGTACCTTGTAACCCTCCGGTAGAGGATCGTGCCTTATAGTCAGCGTAATACCATCGCCTGGTCTTAAAAGTTCCATGACTGCCTCTTGATGCGTTGCTTGCGTGACATCTGTTCCATTAACTTTTAGAATGCGATCACCCACTCTTAGTTTCCCACATTTCGCCGCCGTGCCGCCGGGAACCATCTAAATTGTTAAACGATCAAATATAGTTATTACTGTCCTTTGTTCTGTTACGTCAACTTACATGCGAGATGAATATACCGGGTTCCGTGGTGCCGAATGGAATACTGGAATGATCTGTTCCGCCTATTATGCTGAACCCTAGAGATCCTTCGGCTTTGCTTAAGACAACATCCTGCAAATAGACGCGATGTATATGAATATAAAGCGATTTACATATCTTATGTGGGTCTATTTTAATGGAAACATACATTTTCACGTTATAGTGGCTTCTTTTACTTCCTGGTTTATTGTGCCCCATCAGGCTGCTCTATTTTATTAACAAATATTTACTTATCTACTACTACTACCAATAATAGCAAATTTATCGAAAAATGATAAAATAAAAACTATTTATATCTCGGGTAAATTTGCTACAAATCAACTGTAATGTGGCGCGAAAGTTTCCTCTAAACAATCTACATCTTAGTTGCGATTATCTCCAAAAATCCAAATGCATTTCCGTCCGTTGGTCTGCGATGACATCCTCGCAGCTCGCAATCTTAACCAATTTTTGAGATCACTGCTGTCATCAATTCGGAATTTCTCAGAATAGAAGTCTATTGAATTTTGAGGATTGCCCAAATAGTTTAATTTTGTGAAAGTTGGAAAACTTCAACATGAAAACGAAGACCAAATTTTCAGAAGTTTAAGCTATTCACAGAAGGTCGATTGTGAATGTCAAAGCGGAATTCAGGAACTAATAAGAATTGATCCCCCCAAGGGCAAGATTCTTGAGGCCTACAAGACATGATAACGAAGGCTTCCACGACCAGAATCAGTACAGGACATACTTCTTCTGGGACCGTGTCAAAGAACTACTAAAAGTGTTCGACCTTTCGCCCACCATCGTAGAGGGCTTCTCCAGGAACAAAGAAAAGAAACAATAAAAAGGGAAATATAAGGGAATATGTAAAAATGAAAGAATGAAAAGGCCAATTTTAAAACATCAGAGCACGGTAACTCAGTATGTCCACCATACCAGGGGCGAAACACTTCTGAATTGAAAATTGATGCAAAGAATAAGAAAGTTTAGACAGAAGAGCAAGGTAACTCAGTACGTCCACCATACCAGAGGCGAAACTCTTCTACAAGACAGTCGGAGACAGCAAATTCCTGTGGGGTCCAGCTTGACACAGTGAAGACTTCCGTCTACGGCGGCTCTTTTTTCTATAGAACTTCCAAGCTATGGAACGCGTTACCGAAAGAAATTTTCCCCAAAAATTACAACCTATTAAGTTTAAGAAGGCGGCTCATCGCCATCTAGTTTCCGCATCCTACTCGTAGTGCTTTGAAGGCATAATGGGGTTACCCTTTGTAAGTGGATTGAAAATCATAAAAAATACTACGTTTACTTATTTTGAGTTCTTCGGCGAGTGTACGAAGAGAAACACGTGGAATGACACTGATATAAAAAAAAGGCGTTTAGCTACAGAAACACAATTCATGATCGTCTTCATAATAGTCGCTTGATAATCCATGATGATCGAAATAGTTGATTTTGACGCACCAAACGCCCAACAAATTTTAACTAATTAAGGATCGGGAAGATCTACCTGAAAATGTTTCAAAAATACTCTAGCTAAAAAGCACAGCATGAGACAAACGTTTCTTGACGTTTTGACAATGAATTGAAAAATACACTGACCTTGTAAAATATGGCATTAATCCTGACAAGTCTTGTATTTTCCAATAGGACCAAGAAAGATCAATCTTTCCAAGACCAAAAAATTAGAATGGGCAAATCGAAGATCTCTCTTTTCGTAGTCAGATCTGCAAGAAATTTATGCCAAACCGAGCACATTTATAGAAGATTGTTGAAATAATCGATGTGTGGGATCCAAAATCATGATGCTCCATCATTCGTCTTCTCTCTTTTCGTAGTCAGATCCGCAAGAAATTTATGCCAAATCGAGCACGTTTATCGAAGACTGTTGAAATAACAGATGTGTGGGATCCAAAATCATGATGCTTCATCATGCGTCTTGCCAAAAACCTTCAAAGAGATCCCGGTGACTCCTCACCTCTTTATTTATATGTTTTAATTCTTCAGGTTGTTGCTTTTTCAAAAATTAAAGTGCTTCTTCTAAGGATAGAATTTTGGAACGTCGGCTAACAGTGAAAGGATCATAAACGACTGCTGCAGGAGAGTCCAACATTCGATACTCCTTAGAAACATTCCAGCAATTACATTAATCAATACGAAGGGAATAATTGTGATTTCAACTGAAAAGTGATGAGTAAAAGCATTTCAACTTTTTGTGTTGCCAGATTTCGCGCACTTTCTCAATGTTTTACTCTCGCGTATAAGGCACGAACCATTTTCTATGTAAATAAATGTAAAACTTAAAAGAAAATGAGGAAGATGGCGAAGAGAAAAGGAAGAAGAAGAGAAGCAAAAAGAAGTAAAGAAGAATCAAAAAAGGAGGGAGATGATGAGGAGAAAGAAGAAGAAGAGGAAGAGGAAGAAGAGGAAGAGAAAGAGGGGAAAGAAGAAAAAAATTGCGGCGGAGGATGAGGAAGCGGAAAAAGAAGAAAATTGCGGCGAAGGAGAAGGAGGAGGGAGAAGAAGAGGAAGAAGAGAAAGATAAAGAGAAAGTAAAAGAGGAAAAAGAAGTAGAGAAAGAAGAGAAAGAACAAAAGAAAGAAGAGAAAGAAAAGAAAGAAAAGGAAGAAAAGAAAGCAGAGGAAGAAGAAGAGGAAAAAGAGGGAGAAGAAGAGGAGGAAGAAGAGGAAGATAACGTGGAAGAAGTTAAGGAAGAAGGAGAGGGGAAGAAAAGAAGGAAAAAGATAAAGAGTAAGAGGAAGAAGAAGAGAAGCAAGAAGAAGAAAAGGAAGAATTAAAAAGGGAATAAGATGATGAGGAGGAAGAAGGAGAAGAGAAAGAAAAAAAGAAAGAAGAAGAAAATTGGGGCGGAGAAGGAGGAGGAGGAAAAAGAGGGAGAAGAAAAGGGAGAAGAAGAGGGAGAAGAAGAGGAAGAAGAGGAAGAAGTAGAGAAAGAAGAAGAGAAAGAATAAAACAAAAAAGAGGAAGAGCAAGAAGAGGAAGAAGAAGAGGAAAAAGAGGAGGAAGAAGAGGAAGAGGAGGAGGAGGAAGAGGAGGAGGAGGAAGACGAGGAAGATAAAGTGGAAGAAGTTAAGTTAGAAGAAGAGGGAAACAAAAGGAGGAAAAAGATGAGAAGGAAGAGGAACAAGAAGAAGAAAAGGAAGAATTAAAAAGGAATATGATGAGGAAGAAGAGAAAAAAGAAGAAAATTGCGGCGGAGGAGAAGGAGGAGGAAGAAGAGGGAGAAGAGGAAGAAGAAAGAAAAAGTAATAGAGGAAGAAGAGGAAGAAGAAGAAAATTGCTGCGGAGGAGAAGGAGGAGGAAGAAGAGGGAGAAGAGGAAGAAGAAAAGAAAGAAAAAGTAATAGAGGAAGAAGAAGAGGAGGAAGACGAGGAAGATAAAGTGGAAGAAGTTAAGGAAGAAGGAGAGGGAAAGAAAAGGATGAAAAAGATGAGAAGGAAGAGGAAGAAGAGAAGCAAGAAGAAGAAAAGGAAGAATTAAAAAGGGAGGAAGATGATGAGGAGGAAGAAGAGAAAAAAGAAGAAAATTGCGGCAAAGAGAAGGAGGAGGAAGAAGAGGGAGAAGAGGAAGAAGAAAAAAAAAAGAAAAAGTAATAGAGGAAGAAGTAAAGAAAGAAGAGAAAGAATAAAACAAAGAAGGAAAGGAAGAAGAGGAGGAAGAAGAAGAAGACGAGGAAGATAAAGTGGAAGAAGTTAAGGAAGAAGAAGACGGGAAGAAAAGAAGAAAAAAAGGAGAAAGAAAGGGAGGAAAATAATGAAGAAGAGGAAGAAGAGAAGCAAGAAGAAAAAAAGGAAGAATGAAAAAAGGAGGAAGATGATAAGGAGGAAGAAGGAGAAGATGAAGAAGAGGAAGAAGGGGAAACAGAAGAAGAAAATTGCGGCGGAGAAGGAGAAAGAGGAAGAAGAAGAGGAAGAAGAAGAGAAAGATGAAGGGAAAGTAGAAGAGGAAGAAGTAGTAGAAAAAAACAGAAAGAAGAAGAGAAAGAATAAAACAAAGAAGATGAAGAAGAGAAAGAAGAAGAGAAAAAAATGAAGAAAAAGAGGAAGAAGAGGCGGAAAAAGAGAAGAAGAGGAAGACGAGGAAGATAAAGTGGAAGAAGTTAAAAAAGAAGGAGAGGGGAAGAAAAGAAGGAAACAAGGAGAAAGAAAAGGAGGAAAAAGATGGGGAGGAAGAAGAGAAGCAAGAAGAAGAAAAGGAAGAATTAAAAAAGAGGAAGATGATGAGGAGGAAGAAGGAGAAGAAGGAGAAGATGAAGAAGAGGAAGAAGGGGAAACAGAAGAAGAAAATTGCGGCGGAGGAGGAGGAAGAAGAGAAAGAAAAAAAAGAAAATTGCAGCGAAGGAGAAGGAAGAGGAAGAAGAAGAGGAAGAAGAAGAAAAAGATGAAGGGAAAGTAGAAGAGGAAGAAGTAGTAGAAAAAAAGAGAAAGAATAAAACAAAAAAGAAGATGAAGAAGAAGAAGAGGAAAAAGATGAAGAAAAAGAAGAGGAAGAAGAGGAGGAATAAGAGAAGAAGAGGAAGAAGAGGAGGAAGAAGAGGAAGACGAGGAAGATAAAGTGGAAGAAGTTAAGAAAGAAGGAGAGGGGAAAAAAAGAAGGAAACAAGGAGAAAGAAAAGGAGGAAGAAGAGGAGGAAGAGAAAGAAGAAGAAAAGGAAGAATTAAAAAAGGAGGAAGATGATGAGGAGGAAGAAGGAGAAGATGAAGAAGAGGAAGAATTAAAAAAGGAGGAAGATGATGAGGAGGAAGAAGGAGAAGATGAAGAAGAGGAAGAAGGGGAAAAAGAAGAAGAAAACTGCGGCGGAGGAGGAGGAAGAAGAAGAGAAAGAAGAAGAAAATTGCAGCGAAGGAGAAGGAGGAGGTAGAAGAAGAGGAAGAAGAAGAGGAAGAAAAAAAATATGATGGGAAAGTAGAAGAGGAA
Organism: Dastarcus helophoroides; assembly: GCA_028583605.1. Taxonomy (NCBI): domain Eukaryota; kingdom Metazoa; phylum Arthropoda; class Insecta; order Coleoptera; family Bothrideridae; genus Dastarcus; species Dastarcus helophoroides. Next base: position 42,902,241 of record CM053327.1, on the reverse strand, counting down.
GAAGAAGTAGAAAAAAAGAGAAAGAATAAAACAAAGAAGAAGATAAAGAAGAGAAAAACGAAGAGGAAAAAGAGGAGGAAGAAGAGGAGAAAAAAGAGGAGGAAGAAGAGGAGGAAGAAGAGGAGGAAGAAGAGGAGGAAGAAGAGGAAGATAAAGTGGAAAAGTTAAGGAAGAAGGAGAGGGGAAGAAAAGAAGGAAAAAAGGAAAAAGAAAAGGAGGAAAAAGATGAGGAGGAAGAGGAAGAGAAGCAAGAAGAAGAAAAGAAAGAAAAGAGGAGGAAGAAAAGGAAGAAAAAGAGGAAGACGAGGAAGATAAAGTAAAAGCAGTTAAGGAAGAAGGAGAGGAGAAGAAAAGAAGGAAAAAAGGAGACAGAAAAGGGGGAAAAAGATGAGAAGGAAGAGGAAGAAGAAGAGAAGCAAGAAGAAGAAAAGAAAGAATTAAAAAAGGAGGAAGAAGGAGAAGAAGAGGAAGTGGGGAAGAGGAAGAAGGGGAAAAAGAAGAAGAAGAAGAACAGAAAGAAGAAGAGGAAGAACAGAAAGAAGAAGAAGAAGAAGGCTATGTAATGAAAATATGTAAACCTAGACAAAACGACGACGGCGTCATCTAACGATCTAACTTAATGTAACCTTGCAGGTAGGATTCTTTTAGAGGAAGTCTAACAGTTTGAAAGCGTCATAACGCGATAGGGCCCAACTCCATCTCTTCTCGGTTTCTCTGCGGTGATAGTTGCCGTATCTCCTGTACTTTATACAGGTTCTTTCATATTTTGGTAATCCGCATTTGGAAAGAAATCTCTCGTATTTTAAAGAGTGCAACGGTAACAAATTTCATAAATAAGAAAGCATATTTCATAGGTAGCAACATCTAGTGCAGAGACAAATAAAAGCGTTAAAACAAATACGATCCATCCACTCAAGAAATTTAAAAACTCTCTTTAATTTGGGACAGTTTTTCTGTTAAAATCTAATTATTTACTTAAATCCGCAGACGAAGTCGAGAGTTATAGCTGGTACTTCATAAAGCAAGTGTTATTGAAGCTACATATTTCCTAATAAACAATTTAACATTTAATCTGGTTACAAATACACATATTCTGCTTAGAAATACACAAATTATATTAGTTTAATCAAATTTGAATTCTTTAGTACTTCCTTGCCTGAACATTTATTAGCATTCGAGTTCTATATACCGAACTGACGAGATCGAACAAAATCGAAACCGGTCTTTGGTTTCCAAACTTCGAATCTAATAAATGTTCAAACCTATTGGTCTGTGCATTAGAATCCTTGTATTCTGGGAAATTGTTCCTAGAGAGCAACCGCTTCGCTAGGTGGCAGTGTTGCAACTGATGGTAGTTCAGCTACCTATGATTCGCCACTATACACGCCGCCTGGAGGGCTGCATGAATTTGTAGTCTAGGTTGCATTCTACTTGCAAATTTGATAATTAAACATTATTATTAACCAAATAAGTAAATGGATTATTTTTTAAAGTAATATTACATAAACCAATCCAATGTCCAATAACAGCAGAAAAAGAATCGTGTTAGTTTTAGGCGCTTTGAAAAAAAAAACGACATGAATGGCACGTTAAATGCCATATATACAAATGTCCACAAATTCGTGAAAATGTATGTTCCCGTTATCCTGACCTAGGAGCATGTAAAGTGCCTAGTTGCTAATCTAAATGAGAGTTCAGCAAGTGGCAATGAGATAGTGAAGGTAGATTAGATCGAAGCAAGGATGGGATTTAGGAATGGTGTACCGTTTTGATCCTGGCTGGCCATCTGGCGTTGAAGGCCCAATTAAAAAAGAAAAAAATCAAACAGGCAAAAATTTTTACTTGATACGTTTATCGTTCGTTACCTATGACATGAAATAAACGTATAAAATAGGAACACGTAAACATTAGTATGGGTAAATAACATTTATTAACCTTTCATTACCACGCTTTTTTATTAATAATATTAATCAAGTATTAGTAACATCGATAGATTATTTACACGTTCTTTTAAACCTGAAATCCCCACAGTTGACTGAATCCCTATTTAATTAGTAAATATTCCCCAGCTCAATTTCATGAAACATTTCAAAAATGAACAAATACTTTCGATTAGAATAATTTGCACAAGTTTTTGAAGTAATGAGGAGAAAAATTAGTGTCATGATATTTACAAAAGTTGTTAGGCACGAATTATAACAATACTCCTGGATTTACACTATTAAAATGGTGGAACGGACTGCTCCTTGGTTACTTTCAAAAATTGAAATACAAATCTTGTCCCCTGAAACCAAGAAAATTACAAAACACAACAGAGGTTGCTCTAGAGCAACCTCTGTTGTAGAGCAACCTCTGTTGTATTTTTTTTAATCTTTCTTGGTTTCAGGGGACAAGATTTGTATTTGAACTATTAAAATGCAGAAAATATTGTAAAATTAAAACGAAGAATCACTTTTAATCGAGTTAAACAATAGATTCACTTAATGTTAATTACGTTTTTTAAACCATGTCTTATGGCCCGTCGGCGTCGGGTCGATAGTGGTTTGCTCTAGCATCGGGGAATGCAAAAAACTCAAAAACTAGTTATATCTCAGGTAATTCTGAACCAAATCAGTTATGACATAGCCTTTTATAGATTCTTCAAACAATGATAGCATTTCCTAGAGTTTAAACGTGCTCCAAAATTCGGAACGTTGGTCTGTGTGTATGTCACACTACAGGTGAATTCTTGAGATTTATGATTTTTGTTCCTATCGATGATTTTGGAAAGTATTGCTTAAATAATTCAATTTTTAGGATATACTTTTTCCGGGATTGAACCGTGTCAAAGAATTAGTAAGTGTTCGACGTTTCGCCCACCATCGTAGGGAGCTTCTTCAGGAACAAAGAAAAGAAACAATAAATGAAAAGAGGAATATGAGGGAATATGCAAAAATGAAAGGATGAAAAGGGCAATTTTAAAACATCAGAGCATGGTAACTCAGTATGTCCACAATACCAGAGGCGAAACTCTCCTAAATTGAAAATTGGTACAAAAGATAAGAAAGTTTAGACAGAAGAGCACGGTAACTCAGTATGTCCACCATACCAGAGGCGAAACTCTTTTGTTCTGTTTCTTTGTTGCTGAAGAAGCACTCTATGATAGTCGGCGAAACGTCGAACACTTTTAGTAGTTCTTTGACACGGTCCAATCCCGGAAGAAGTATACCCGGTACTGACTCTGGCAGTGGAAGCCCTCGTTATCAAATTCAATTTTCAGTAAAGAATAATATTAGAGAAAAATTAAACTTAGGAATTATGTCATTATAACATTTATACATGTTGCAATTCAAGTTTCTGTTAAATATAGTATAAAAGGTTAGACGTAAATCGTTTTCCTTTCTAAAGAATTTTTTTTCTTTTTGTTCATTAATTTTATTTACCATTTCTACGACCCAGTTTGGAATTATTTAAATTTAAATATTTCCAAAGAAATTCTCAGTCAAAATTTTCAAAAAAATCTTAAAATGTGGCGGAATTTTGAAAATTTTAGAAAAGTCGATAATTTTGAGAAAAAAAAGAAACTGAAAAAAGTCGAAAATTTGATAAAGTCGACAGTTTGAAAAAGGTTAAAAATTTGAACAAATAATCTAGATTTGAAACAGTCATATTAATTTTTCAAAAAAATAAAAATAAATAAACGAAAACGGTCGACACTTAAAAAAAAAAATCCAAATTTGCAGAAGAAATTTTGAAAAGTCCAAAATTAAAAAAAGTTTCGAAAAATCAAGCTTTTAAAAGTCGACAATTTTAAAAAAACAGTCAAAATTTTTGAAAACAGATATTTGGAAAAAAAGGAAATTCTGAACAAATGTCGAAAATTTGAAAACTAGTTGAAAATGTGAAAAATGGCTTAATTTTAAAAATAATCGAAATAACCACAAAAGCACTATTTTTCCAAAAAAAGATATAGGTATTGAAATTTTGATAAATGTCGGCATTAAAATGTTAAATCTTAAAAACAAATTTTTAAATTTTAAAGATTTGACATTTTCAAACAAATTTAAAATTTTGAAAAACGTCGAAAATTTTGAGAAAAAAAACGAAACTTTGAAAAAGTCGAAAATTTAAAAAAGGTTAAAAATTTGAACAAATAATCTAGATTTGAAACAAAAAGTCGGAATGATTTTTCAAAAAATAAAAATAAATAAATAAAAAATATCGACATTTAAAATAAAGGCCAAATTTGCAAAAGAAATTATGAAAAAGTACAAATTTGCAGAAGAAATTTTGAAACGGTCCAAATTTGCAGAAGAAATTTTGAAAAAGTCCAAAATTAAAAAGGATTTCAAAAAATCGAGCTTTTAAAAGTTGACAATTTTAAAAAACAGTCGAAATTTTTGCAAACAGATATTTTGAAGAAAAAAAAACGAAATTTTGAACAAAAGTCGAAAATTTGAAAATGTGAAAAAATGGCTTAATTTTAAAAATAATCGAAATAACCAAAAAAGCACTATTTTCCCAAAAAATATAACTTGAAATTTTGATAAATGGCGGCATTAAAAAAATGAAAATTTTGAAAAATGTTAAATCTTAAAAAAAATTCTTCTTAGATTTTAAAGAGTTGACATTTTCAAACAAATTTCAGATTTTGAAAAACGTCGAAAATTTTGAGAAAAAAAACGAAACTGAAAAAGTCGAAATTTTGAAAAAGGTTAAAAATTTGAACAAATAATCTAGATTTGAAACAAAAAGTCATACTAATTTTTCAAAAAATAAAAATAAATAAATGAAAAATATTGACATTTATAAAAATAAATGAAAAATATTGACATTTAAAAAAAAGAGTCCAAATTTGAGGAAGAAATTTTGAAAAAGTTCAAATTTGCAGAAGAAACTTTGAAAACGTCCAAATTTGCAAAAGAAATTTTGAAAAAGTCCAAATTTACGGAAAAGATTTTGAAAAAGTCCAAAATTAAAAAGAATTTAAAAAATCGAGCTTTTAAAAGTCTATAATTTTAAAAAAGAGTCGACAATTTTGAAAACAGATATTTTGAAAAAAAAAAGAAATTTTGAACAAAAGTCGAAAATTTGAAAAATAGTTGAAAATGTGAAAAAGTGGCTTAATTTTAAAAATAATCGAAGTAACCAAAAAAAAGCACTATTTTTCCCCAAAATATAGCTATTGAAATTTTGATAAATGTTGGCATTTAAAAAAATGGAAATTTTGAAAAATGGTAAATCTTAAATAAGAATTCTTAAATTTTAAAGAGTTGACATTTTCAAACAAATTTCAAATTTTTGAAAAACCCCGAAAATTTTGAGGAAAAAAAAACGAAAGTTTGAAAAAGTCGAAACTTTGAAAAAGGTTAAAAATTTGAACAAAATAATCTAGATCTGAAACAAAAAGTCATACTGATTGTTCAAAAAATAAAAATAAATAAATGAAAAATGCCGACACACTCAAAAAATAGGCCAAATTAGCAGAAGAAATGTTGAAAGTCTAAATTGGCAGAAGAAATGTTGAAAAAGTCCAAATTTGCAGAAGAAATTTAAAAATTAAAATTAAAAAAAAATTAAACGAGTTTTAAAAAATCGAGCTTTTAAAAGTCGATAATTTTAAAAAACAGTCGATATTTTTGTAAACAGACATTTTGAAAAAAAAAAACGAAATTTTGAACAAAAGTCGAAAATTTGAAAAATAGTTGAACATGTGAAAAAATAGCTTAATTTTAAAAATAATCGAAATAACCAAAAAAAACACTATTTTTCCAAAAAAAATAGAGCTATTGAAATTTTGAAAAAAGGTAAATCTTAAAAAAAAATGTTCAAACAAATTTCAAATTTTGAAAAAGTCGAGAATTTTGAGAAAAAAATCGAAATTTTGAAAAAAAAAGTCTTAAATTTGAAAAATAATCAGTCTTAATAATTTTCTAAAAAATAAATTGGAAATTAAAATAAATATCGAAATTTGAAATGTTTTAAAAAGCAAGAGTTTAAAAGCCGCAAGTTTTAAAAAATGGTGAAAAATTTAGCGAAATGAGAAAAAAAAAGAAAAATGTAGACATTTAAAAAAATCGAAATTTTGAAACAGTCGAAAATAAAAAAAGTGGAAATTTAGTTTCTTCAAAATCGAAAATTTTAAAGAAATAGTCGAAAACTTTGAAAAAAGAGACATTTTAAAATAAAATATTTAAAAAAGGACGAAATTCTGAAGTCGAAAATTTGAAAAACAGTTGAAACTTTTGAATAATCGAATTTTTAAAGAAATTCTAAATTCAGAAAAAGTCTAAGTTTTCAAAAAAGTCGAAATGTTGATCTTTTAAAAAAATACCTTTCCAAAAAGTTGAGATTTTGTTAGATTGTATTGTAACGCAATGATGTAAATAGATGGAATAGAATTTAGAATAGAATTGTATAATTTAGTAAATAAAAAAAGTTTCTAGAAGAATCTGATAAGGGGAAAGCGGCCGCGATAACGAAACAAATGGCAGATAAGCGTTCCAGAAATTTCGGCAAACGATAAGTCTTATCTGCCGAAAAGTTCTGGAAGCCGGGGGCCAAAATTATAAAAGGCGGTCAGCTTTCCCTCGAGTCAGTCAGTTAGAGTCAGTGTAATTAGTGAGTTAGTAGAAGTTAATAATAAGTGAGTTAATTGTTCAATTGTGGTGATCGAAGTTAAGTTTGGTAATAAAGTGGTGTAATTCACACGTGGTAATCAATTCGAACCGATAAGCCCGTAACAGTATAAAGGAGAAATTCCAAAAAAAATTGAAATTATGAAATTTACCGCAGGTTTTCAAAAAAGAAAAAATCGAAATGAGAGAGAGGTTTTCAAATTGAAAAGTCATCAATTTTGGTAAGGTTTTTTGTTAAAAGAGATTTTAGGGTAAAGTCCACCAAGCTTCCTCTTGGCTACTGGATGTCCAGATGTTCGAACTGAAGGGTAATATCGATCTTGCCATTTAGATAAAAAAGGGATTTCTTTTAATTCGTTTCAGTAGTGAACTGAAATATAAGATGGCCGTCTGCAAGTTGGATACGCAACACAGCCTCGATAGGCACGTACCTAAAGCTGCCAAAGGTGATACTTCAAACGATGTTAATAATGGTGTCACTCGTTATTAGAACTGCCGTAGAGCGAGAACAATCATCACTGCTGATATTCGATAATGTGAGATGGCTGAAGCGCTAGAAACTGTACTAAATGGTAATATGGGAAACGCAATACGATTTTTGGGTGAAACGCATGCGACCCAAGGTACGTTTATATTAGGAATTGTTTTAAGAGGAACGTAGGTTTGTACGTTGAGTTTGAGGACGAACGTTGTACTTTTTTTTTGAAAATTCTGGTTCTTACTACTTACAATAAAATGGGGGCTTTACAAATTAACTTCGTGAGAATACTGTTTAGTTAAAATGACCCAAGAACGATTGAAATAGCTTAACGAATCGCCAATTCAGAGGCGTGTGCTAGAGTGCATCAAGTAACAAAATGTCATGAGATTTTATCTTGTGAATATTTGTCTCAATTATTATTCTAGTCAGTAGATTATTCTAGTCAGTACATTATTCTAGTTAGTACAGACTTTTCTGTTGTTTAGTGTAACTGAAACTTCATTGTTGTGAGAGAAAAAAATATAAAAATAACCGAACGTGCTCCTTTTATATCGTGCTCCTTTTATAAGGTGAAATATTTAAGTTGAAGTGTAAAATTAACAAGTTACTTAGTTAAGGAAATATTTGATGTATATTCTCACATTTGTTCCATTATCTGAGGAAGCATCTAAGGTCTTAATTGGATAGTGCTCCACTAAAATTAACAGTAGTTACATGTTGCTCCTTTGTATTATCTAACGTTTCCCATGACAAAGAATATTAGCAGAAGGTCGCTATCACTTGGCTCGTAAGTACATAAATATATACGTGCATATGGCAAGAGATTTAAAGGCTATTATACTATCTATTAGCATATCGTGTAGAGATAGCGAACTTGATTTTTTTATGACCTCTTAATAAATAACACAACAATAGCATAAAATTATCTAGACAGGAAAGTTGTTTTATTTCTGCAAGCAATGTTCCTTATAAAGCCTCCTGCGGTCTATTTATATCTCGCCTCCAAGTGTCATTATGATGAATTATGATAATGCCAATACTACATTGTTGTACCCAAACAACATATTCAGAAGCTGTGGCTTGTTAGTAGGGTAGCAAATTTCGATTAATGTCATTCACCGATTATTGGGTTTCTCTTCGTTAGTTGCTTCTTCCACAAATCTAGATTTAAGTTACCTTCTGTTCATATTGCTACGGGCTTATCGGTTCGAATTGATTACCACGTGTGAATTACACCACTTTATTACCAACTTAACTTGGATCACCACAATTGAACAATTAACTCACTTATTATTAACTTCTACTAACTCACTAATTACACTGACTCTAACTGACCGACTTGAGGGAAAGGTGACCGCCTTTTATAGTTTTGGCTAGTGTTGGAATAATCGAACGATTTTCAGAATCGAATACATTGAATTCGAATACTTTTGAGAATCGAATAAGTATTCGAATACAAAGAATCGAATTATGGGATAATAAAATACCTACAAGAAAAATTATCTCGGCGGCCTATTCGAGATATGTGGTGGCGAGATATGACTTTCGATTTCACTACTTCTGTACCTATGCCCATAATTGGTAATTTCTTAATGGAATGTATATAAATTTCTTAATATAAATAAATCTTGAAGCTTTAGAATTCACATACGTATCTTTAAATTTGATTGGATTCGCATATTGGCACTGTATTTCCAGATATTGCTAAATTTCATTATTAAAATTGAGAGCCAGATTTTAAAAAGTACTTAAGCATTTCGCTATTTAATAATTTTATGAGAAGAATGAAGCAATAAATTAAAAATGAGATACATATTCGAATGCAGGAGTGTGCGAGCATAATGCGTAACCAACCATCCCGAATAAAAATGATCTCGAATCAGTAGCGGCTAGTAGCTAAAACTGGAGGGGGTGCTGCGACGGCGTTTGTGTGTTAAAATTGTGTAAAAGCAAATTAGTTCAGAAAATTAATAACAAATCAGCTCTGTTGCTTCTCAATGAACCTCCAATAGAAACCTCAACTTTAGGAAAAAAGGCGAAATTCGGGGAAAAAATGGAATTTTGTGATTAAATAATGAATTTTATCTGTTTTTTAGAAACTTTCCTGAGCTTGAAATATGGTTTTTTTTTAAATAGATATTTTTTTTTCTTTTTAAACATAAACTTTTTAAAAAAAATGTCGAATTAAAACTCAAAATTAAGAAATACTATCTGTTGTTAAAATTGTTCGAAGTTTTGAGACAAATTTCGAATAATCATTTGCAGTTCAATTACAAATACATTCCCAAAATGTGAATTTTAATCACAATCGACTTCACGCTGAAATATTTGATCTTTGAAGTTTCTCTGGGAACTTAAAAATTACTAGAAAAAATTTAAATTAGAACATTAAATTGTCAATTAATTTAATATTTTGACTATTTTTAATTTCGAAATTTCGACTTTTCTAGAAATGTTGACTCATTTTTCAAAATTTCAATAAATCCTACTTAAAAAGTCAAAATTTTAAGAGTATTTCTGACAATTAATTTATTCCTTATTATTTATTATTTTTTTTGAAAAATTTTATAAACCAATAAAAAATTTCTAGAAATGTTGTCTGCTTTTTCTCCAAATTTTGAACTTAATCTTTAAATTTCAATATATTTGTTATCGAAATTTAAAGGACTTGACAATTTCGAGAATAAATTTAACAAATAAAAATAACAGTTCTAGAAAAATTGGAAATTTAGATTCAGAATTTTCTTCGGTTCTACAATAGTGGTAAGTTTTTTTTAGTGAAATAACAAATCGCAAAAAAGTTGAAATTTAGAAGGTTCATTTTTTCTTGAAATTCAACATTTATGTCAAAATTGAACTTTTTTTTAAATCTCTTCAAAATGTTGACATTCTTAGAGAAATTTCAGGATTTTTTTTTAAACATTTTATGTCAAAATTTTTATATAAAAAATAGATAAAAGCAATCACTAAACACATACTTAATCGATTTTAAAAATGTGAACCCCAAGCGGGGTGAAAAACGATATTTAACTGAACATTCAAATTTAAAATTTTCTTTTACAAGCCAAAAATTGGGTTTTGGAAAACAATTTTGCTCGAAAAAGGCAACTTTGGAAAGGTCGAAATTGTCGAAACACTTTTAAAAACAGAATTTTCAAAACAAGACGCAAGGGGCAATTACAAAATTTCATCACTTTCTTTTATAAGCTAAAAATTAGGTTTGCAAATTTGGCTCAACAAGACAAAATTTTGAAATGTTGAAAGTTTCGATTAAAATTGAAAATTTCGTTAATTAACATTTTGAAAAACTGTTTTAAAAAAGTCGAAATTTTTAAAAAGGGTCGAATGAAATCAAGACGAAATATTAAAAAAGGTTCAGATTTTCAAAAAAATCGAAATTTTCAAAAAATGTTTCAAGCAGAAGTCGAAATTTAAAAGAAAAGCCGAAATTTTGAAAATAATTCGTAACTTTCAAAAGAAAAGTCAAAACTTCGAAAATTAAAAAAATAATTGGAATTTTAAATAAAAATAAAAATCATCGAAAATCAAAATATTTCAAATTTTGAAAAATCGAAATTTTCCAAATTTTGAAAAATCGAAATTTTCCCAGTTTTGGAAAATCGAAATTTGCTAAATTTTGGAAAATAATACCACATCAGAATAGTCGATATTAACAAGAAAAAAATATTAAAATTCGTGAAAAAATTTGAAATAAAAATCGAATTTTCAAGAAGGGTAGAATTTTGAAAGATTCAACGTTTAAAAAAAGGTTTAATTTCCACATAAATAAATATTTTCATAAAACCGTAAGTTTTTAAAACAGTACGATTTTAAAAAAAGTTAAAATTGAGAGAACGATCAAATTTTTGAAAAACGGTCAAAATTTAAAAAATAGATTGTAAAATGCGGACATTTTTGAGGTTGAGATTTTGCAATTAAAAGTCAAAATTTTTAGGAACATACGAACGAAATTCTTAACAAAGGTGGAAATTTTCAAATGAAGTCAAAATCCTGAAAAAGGTCAAAATTTAAAAAGATTCTAATTTTCGTTGAAAGAAAATTGAAATCTCGAGAAAAAATTTGAAATATCTGTACAAGAAAAAACGAAATTTTAGGAAAATAATCCATCGGCTATTACTTTCATTAAAAAAAAAAGCAAAATGCGGAAGCAATGGAAAATTTTCCTAACAGTTTTTCGTTTCTTTCCAAAATCTTGACATTTTTATAGAAATGTGAGGATTATTTTCTAAAAGTTGTTAGTCAAAATTATAAAATGTCAAAATCCCGTGAAAAAACCTAACATTTTTAAAGCAAATTAAAAGAACATAAAAAAATCAGAAGTTGAAATTTCCAGAAAAAAATTTAAGAACAAAATTTGCTGGAAAAGTAGAAATTTCGAGAAAATTTGTTAATATAATATATTTAGAAAAATATAAATTTTTTCAACAAAAAAAAAGTAAAAATATTAGAAAAATCTAAAAATTTTTCCACAATACAGTAGAAATTGCGAAATCAGGTAAAAACTCGAAGATTTGGTATTATTTTTTTTTTCAGGGAAATCAAAATGCGAAAAGAGTTGGATACAAATTGTTTCTTGAAATTTTCATTATCTTCTCAAAATTTTGACCCTTTTAGAAAAATTTAACCTTTTTTTTCAAAATTCAATTCTTTCTCGAAATACTGATTTCTTTTTCAAAAGTTTTACAAAAGTTAGTTCTTAAAAGTGCGTTTTTTCATCAAAATTAAAAATAAAATAGATTTTAGCAGATCATAACCTGAAAGGAAGGTGAAGTTTCTATAAAAGAAATCAGAGAAGACTTAAAATTTCTATAAAAAAGTGTTGAAGGAAGAGTCTTCAAAAAAGACCAAACTTTTTAAGAAAAAACTCGAAAGCGGAACTGGGGGTGCTGCAGTTCCTCAGTGCATATACGCGAGCCGCCACTGTCTCGAATAAAATACGCATTCAAAATGCATGTCTAAGATCTCGAATACAAGAATCGGGTACAGTATTTAACATCGGAGAAGTTAAGAATCGGAGATGTAGCTTAGTTAGGAGACCGATTCTTATTCACTACTCAGCATTTCAATGTTTTGTTGTATCAGACTACCACAATCTCGAATACATATATTGTATTCGAATACATATTTTGTATTCGAATGCAAGCAAGTACCCGAGAACTTATGAATCATGCGATGATGAGATGTCGCTTGCGCAAGGCGAGAACCGATTCTATTCATATTCTCACTTCAACTCACGGAGTCTGGGAGTATTCGAATACTTCAGTTGAGAATCGGATGTATTCGAGATCTTGGTAGAATCGAATACACCTCACAACTTGTATTCGAATAGCCCAACACTAGTTTTGGCTCCCGGCTTCTAGAACTTTTCGCCAGATAAGGCTTATCGTTTGCCGAAATTTCTGGAACGCTTATCTGCCGTTTGTTTCGTTATCGCGGCCGCTTTCCCCTTATCAGATCCTTCTCGAAACTTTTTTTGTTTACTAAATTCTACAATTCTATTCTAAATTCTATTCCATCTATTTGCATTGCGTTACAATATTCATGTTCATATTAAAAAACACAACAAAGGTTGCTCTAATGCGTTTCGACAGCCAAATCTAGATTTAAGTTACCTTTCGTTCATATTCATGTTTCATATTCAGAGAGATACTCTCAGGTTTCAAGGGACAAGATTTGTTTTTCAATTTTTGGAAGGTAACTCAAACTTTGTGGAACAAGCAACCTAAAGATTAGCAATCTCCTGTAGATTGTCAAATTAAGATCCAACGCAATCACTGCTTGGGGGAATCTATAAGAGTTTGCCAAATTAGAAGGTAATTTAAATCTAGATTTGTGGAAGAAGCAACTGGGGAAAAAAAACAAAACAAAAAAAAACAATGAATGAGATGAACACAACTTCGCACAGAAGATACAGACAGAATATCCCAATTGTGATTCAGTTACATTATTTCTTGGGGGTGTCATCTTAAAATTGCTTGAGTTGTCCTCAGTACCTTGTAGATTTGGATTTGATAGAGTGCGACTATTTTACCATTCCATGAGAACACGAACAGATTTGTTAATCATATTTTTAAATTTGTAGTTATTAATTTACGTAAACAAGCACGCACTTTGCGTTTAATTTTCTTATAGATTATTGGTAATTTAATAGTCGGAGCAGGAATTATTTACAGTTAAATATTAGTTATCCTTGATAATTTTAGCGAACTAGTCGACTGCATTAGCAATGAATGTATAATGTTGCATGATAATGATTTCAGGAAGAAATGATACCAGATACTCGGTAAAGATTTTAGTAGGTTCCCACAATAAATTGATATGCACGTAACATAATCATGGACGAGGATATTTTTTTATAATTCGATCTAGATACATACTTATATGCCGTGACGATGAATAAAATTAAAATCAATTTGCACAATTTTTACTCTTCTAGACATGTTCCGAATACACATTAGTTGGTTGCATTGCAAATAATATGCACATATGGCAGGATTCGTACAGCAAAGTTTATTTATCAAAAGCACAGTTTCGAATTTTAACCAAACATTTTTAATATTGAACTAAAATCGACTCTGAACTCGAAACCCTAATGTTTATCTACATTTCATTTTCGAACTCAGTTTAAACTTGTACAATAATAATTACTACTATCGTTATCCCCATTTATTTCTACACATTTCCTTAATTTTCATATACAGGGTGAGTCACTAAGCGGGAATCGGTCTTTGGTAGGCGTACCGTTCAAAATATTGAAAAATGTTTCGAATAAAAGTTGTTCGAAATAAAGTTCTCCACAACCTAAAATTATTGCCAAATATGGCGGCCTTCCGGTTGCACCGGAAATGAACACAACTTTCTTATTTTAAATAGAACACCCTATGTATTTTTACATTTTTGGATTCCTTGTTAAAAATGAATATGAATTTATTAAGACGACATAGGCCCTTAGTTGAACCGTTTTCGCGTAATTTAATTTTTTTTGTTAAATTTGACGATTTCGGAGCTTGACGCCATTAACGATATTTTCCAAACGCAATGACTCAGAGTTGTGTGACATACGGTTTTGGATTCAGGAAGAAATGGAGTATTTGTTTACGTCTTTGCTGTTGGCAAGATTTCTTAAATTTCTTCACAACCGTCTACTCAATTCTTCAGTTGTTTAAACATGCATAACTTAAATTTTTCAAATGGAACCACCTATCTTGGATTATCTTATCGGATGCGAAATTAAATAATCTTTTTTTTTGGTACCAGGTATTGCCACCTCCGTCCAATAATTTTTGAGAAATTTAGAATTTTGTAAAAATTTTATTCAAGTTCGTATTATCGCGTTAGCCCTGGATGTCGCGGTTTTGTTTCGTCTCGTTTGTCCTGCAAATTACAGAAAATGTTTTTCGAACAAGAATCGGTTGATGTGGTTTCCACTTTACTTTTTTTTAAAGAAAATTATTTTTTGAAAACTAGGTCAATTGTTAGAGTAAGGCAAACACAATGGCCCAAATATTAATTATAAACTAAAATAATTAAAATTTAAAAAAATAAAAATTTTATTAGAGTTTGTATTATGTATTCGTGCCCAACGGATTGTCGACCAGAGATGTTCAAATTTAGTGGCATTCTTCAGGTTGTAGCTAACTGGAAGTACAGAATACGAGAAAAAGGAGCGTAGAAAACCAACGGCGCATGAAGAAAACCAAGTTTCAGTAGTAGCTGCTGCTGTCCAATATTCGCACTTAAGAACCAGAAGAATAAGTGTGACATTACAAATAAGCCAAAAATCGGTTTCATGATTGTTGTGTAAAAACAAGTTTCATCCGTATCACACCTAGCTAGTGCAAGAACTCAATCAAGCTGACTAACAATCGATGCAGTTGTGCGAATGGACGTTACATAATCTGCAGGAACAAAATGACCGTTTCGGACATTGTACTATTTACCGACAAACATTTTTTAAGAACCGCTTCGTGGGAAGGAAACGATACACCACGATACTGAAAATCATCATTGGATTTCAGTGTAAAGCATTAAAGAAAGTAAATAAACAATAAACAAATCGGTAACAGTAAGTTGCAACAAATATTAAGAAGAATACATAAACAATGGTAATAATAACATTAAATTAAATGTTCAACATAACCACCAGCTTCACGATGGCAAATGCGCAGTCTCTGTAGCAAAGAATTGTTCACATCCACCAAGACGTTTTCATTGATATTTTGGAAAGCAACACGAACCCGGCCCATCATGTCTTCTCGGGTAGTTGGTGGTTCCTGGTACACAACTTGCCTAACATGACCCCACAAGAAAAAGTCTGGCTTAGTTAAATCCGGTGATCTTGCGGGCCATGCCACTGGACCTCTTCTTTCTATCCACTTGTTAGGGAATTGTGCATTGAGGAACTCCCTTACATCCGTTCCATAATGTGCCGGTGCCCCATTATGTTGGAACCACATTTGCCGCACGACAGCAAGAGGCAAATTGTCGTATCATTTCGGGCAATTGATTTTGCAAAAAATGCAAGTAATCGTTGGCATTCAAATGTTCATTGAAGAAGTGTGGTCCGACAACAAATCTTCCTATGACACCACCCCAAACATTCAGAGACCACCTATGCTGATGGTCTAAGGGCCTTATCCAATGAGGATTTTCAGTGTGGTAGTAATGAGAGTTGTGTCTTCCCACGAAGCCGTTCTTATGAAATGTACATTCGTCGGTAAATACATTGTCCAAAAAGTCATTTTGTTCTTGTAGTTTTCGTAGCGCCCACTCACAAAACTGCATTCGGTTGTTGAAGTCAGCTTGACTGAGTTCCGGTTCTAGCTGGACACGATACGAATGAAACTTATTTTTACGCAAGGTTCGTGAAACCGAGGTTTGACTTATTTGTAATTCCGTGCTTATTATTCTGGTACTTACTTAAATGCGGATCTTGGACAACAGCAGCCGCTACTAAAACTTGGTTTTCTTCATGCGTCGTTTGTTTTCTACGCTCCTTTTTCTCGTATTTCGTACTACCAGTTCGCTCAAACCTTTCTCTCAATTTAGCGAATGCCGCTGAATTTGGATGTCTCCGATCGGCAAAACGTTGGGCATAAATTCTTGAGGCAAAAAATGGATTTCTGTCAGCACTGCCCAAGGCGTAAACCATATCGACCAATTCTTCTTGAGAAAACATTGTCTTTCAGTACCAATACCACCTCGCGACAACAATGTGATAAAGTGTCAGTTATTGCCGGACAAACGAGACGAAACAAAACCGCGACATTCAGGGCTAACGCGATAATACGAAATTAATTAAAATTTTTACAAAATTCTAAATTTCTCAAAAATTATTGGACGGAGGTGGCAATACCTGGTACCAAAAAAAAGATAATTTAATTTCGCATCCGATAAGATAATCCAAGATAGGTGGTTCCATTTAAAAAAATTAAGTTATGCATGTTTGAACAACTGAAGGGTTGTGTCAACGGATATGAAGAAATTTAAGAAATCTTGCTAACAGCAAAGACGTAAACAAATACTCCATTTCTTCCTAAATCCAAAACCGTACGCCACACAACTCTGAGTCATTGCGTTTGGAAAATATCGTTAATGGCGTCAAGCTCCGAAATCGTCAAATTTAACCAAAAAAATTAAATTACGCGAAAACGGTTCAACTAAGGGCCTATGTCGTCTTAATAAATTCATATTCATTTTTAACAAGGAATCCAAAAATGTAAAAATACATAGGGTATTCTATTTAAAATAAGAAAGTTGTGTTCATTTCCGGTGCAACCGGAAGGCCGCCATATTTGGCAATAATTTTAGGTTGTGGAGAACTTTATTTCAAACAACTTTTATTCGAAACATTTTTCGATATTTTAAACAATACGCCTACCAAAGACCGATTCCCCGACTCACCCTATATGTGGAACTAATATGAAAATAATTGCATCATTTTAACTTCTTTTAACGGTTACTCAAGAACTAAAAGTAGAAATTCTAAAAAATTAAATAACGAGCATTTACAAAATTAATGGCCCATGTCAAACACCCGGATTAATTTGGGAGCATATTAAACATTTGAGGGCTTGCTGTGTCAATAACAGAACTTTAAGACATATCCCGAATTCTTGTTTTCTCGGGAATACTAAAGTTCCTGTTTATTCGAAGTATCTGAGGATGTGGCGCTTATAAAGAAATTGTAAAGTAGTTTACCAACGAGTTAAGTTAATTCGTTGGTAAACAACAGTTGGTTTAAATAAAAAATTTGGTTTTTCTCATAGATTCGTAAAGCATAAAAAACGTGGCAGTCCCACATCTCTAAGAACATTGGCCATTATCACACTTGCGCCCGTTTTTTTTACAAAATATTCCGCACCGTTCGCGATTTCACATTAATTTTCTGCTGTCGCTCTAGTCCTATTTTCAAGAAATAAAGTGAATCGTCCATAGACTTTCTGGCGACTCTCGGAGCCCAGATCAGATATTTTCATCTCTCAGGCATAATCTAAGCCAGCGTCGACTCTTTTTCAAACTTTTTTTAAATAAATTTGTGTTTTTTCGTATTTTTTCTCAAAAAATATTTAAACTCCTAAAAATTATGGCTTGTTTTTGAAACTTGACATAAACTGCCCTGTGGAAAGTGTGCAAGTGTGTAAGAAATGATGTTGATACAAAAAAACAGTTGTTTTAACGAGTTTCGATAGCCAAGCTATCATCTTCAGAGAGATATTGAGTATCAATTTTTGAAGGTAACCAAGGGCAGTCCTTTCTACCATGATTATTATTGTTCCTATTCTTTCCGTAAGCGATTTGTTTTTAATCCACTCGCGAAGGATAAACCCATTGACCCAACTTTGAGAAAATAAACGAATTTTGAGGGAAAAAAACGAAATTTCGAGAAAAAGATGAAATTTTAAGGAAAAGATGAATTTTGAGAAAAAGATGAATTTTGAGAAAAAGATGAATTTTGAGAAAAAGCAGAATTTTTAGAAACAGGAACATCGAATTTTTAGATTAAAAATTCCAGGATAAGTCGAATTTCGAGGGAAACTGTGACCTTTTGAATCAAATAATTTTAAAAACTAATCGGAATTTCAAGAGAACACAGTCAAAATTTTGCGGGAATTATATTTTTAGGAATAAATTAGAGTTTTGAGAATAAAATCTGACTGTAAAAAAATATCTTTTAGAGAAAGACCTGGAAAAAGTTGGGTCTTGAAGAAGTCAAAATTTTAAACACGAAGACTTGAAATATCGAGATCAAATTATAATTTTTTAGAAGAAAAGACACACAAAAATTGAATGCATAAGTCACGGGAGAACCCCACACTGATTAATGATGTCCCATGTGACAATTTCAACGAAAGTCGAATTTTTGAAAAGTCCAAAGATCCTAGGAAAATATGTTTGAAAAATTTCACCTTTTTCAAAACGTCGAATTTTTAGAAATAAGGTTGAACTTTTAAGAAAGCATACATCGGTTTTAAATTTTTATTTTCAACAAATTACAAATTTTTCGTTTTTTTAAACGTTTCTTGTTGGTTTCATTTTTTAAATTTCAACTTTAATCTCCAAATGTCTCGAAATGTTTTCCTTTTCATAGTTTAATTTGAAATATTGTTTAGTTTTGTAATTTCGATTTTTTCCATATAAATATTGAGCTTAAAATTTGGCATTTTTTTGTCCATTTAGGATTTTTCTTGATATGTTTCGATGTTTATCCCACCAGATCTCAGGAAGATCCTCTTTGAGCTGGCGACACTTCGAAAGCTTCTGGCCTTGATGGTATTCCCGCTATTGTTCTTAAGAAGTGCGCCCCAGAGTTGACTCCTGTCCTAAGCAAATTGTTCACACTCTCTTACAAGAAAGGTGTATTCCCTAACATCTGGAAATCTGCTAGAGTATAGCCTGTCCCTAAAAAGGGGAAAAAGGAATCTGGCAACAACTAGCGCTCTATATCTCTGTTACCCGTTATATCTAAAGTGATGGAAAAGGTTATCAACATCGAGATTCTCAAATATCTGGAGGAAAATAGAATCATCTCCGACAGGCAATACAGGTTTTAGACAACAACGTTCCATTGGCGATCTACTGGCATATGTTACTCGTATCTGTAACTCAGCTGGTGAGGTTGCAAGGATTGCATCATTGGATATCTCAAAGGCTTTCGACAGAGTCTGGCACCGATCTCTTCTCGCCAAATTAATGTCTTATGGTCTTCCTCCTGGACACTCTGTCATTTGATATCCAATTTTCTCGCTGACAGACCTCTTCAGGTCGTCGTCGATCCGAGACATTTTAAATTAACGTAGGGGTGCCTCAGGGGTCTGTTCTGTCTCCTACTCTATTTCTGTTACACATAAATGATCTCTTAGCTTCAAATTCCAATCCTGAATACAGCTACGCAGATGATAGTAACCTTGTGTCATCTTTTTTCACCGACAAACCATTATCTATCGCTGCTTCAGATCGACTAAGGGAACAGCGATGCAGACGATTAATCGGGATCTCGAGATTATTTTGGAATGGGATAAGAACAATTTGGTCGACTTCAACGCTTCAAAAACTCAGACCGTGGTTTTCTCTAAGAAAACATCAAGGGATAATGCAATAAACATACTAATGGACGGTAAAATCCTTCCGATGGGATCTAATCTATCTATCATAGGAGAGAATGCGAGCACTAACTTCTCTTGGGACGATAATGTGCGCGCCATTGTTAATTCCGCCTCTCAGCAGCTGGGCTTTCTTTTTAGAGCTAAAAAGTACTTCAATCTCATCAGCTATTAAGATACAAAGCTTCAGTTAGGGCAACACTAATCAATAGTGTTCTCATGTTTGGAGTTCAGCCCCAACACACTTTATCTCTCTTGGATTCAATTCAAAGAAGAGCGTTCGCCTAATTGTTGACGAGAGTCTGACCGATTCTCTCGAAACACTAGAGCACAGGCGTATGGTTGGTGACTTGTCTCTTTTCTACAAGTGCTCGCAGGAACTAATAGGATTGATCCCCCCAAGGGCAAGATTCTTGAGGCGTACTAGACAGTCGGAGGCAGCAAATTCCTGTGCGGTCCAGCTTAAAGACTTCTGTATACGGAGACTCTTTTTTCTATAGAACTTCCAAGTTATGGAACTTGGTACCGAAAGAAATTTTCCCCAAAAATTACAACCTATCCTTGTTTAAGAAGGCGGTTGATCGCCATCTATCCTTGTTACCGCACCCTACTCGCAGTGCTTTGAAAGCATAATGGGCTTATCCTTTGCGAGCGGATTAAACTTAAAAAAAAAATATTTTTCCTACCGAATTCTGCTTAAACAAAATGTTTGAGACTTATAAGGAAATATTACATTTTTCTCAAAGTTTCGACTCTTTCCGTCAAAATTTTGACTAGATCAAAAATTGATACGTGAATGGACTGAGGGGGAAAGTGGAACAGAGTTCAAGTGTATCCTGGACGTCAACTACGCGAAGGGCCCGCTCTTGAGTTAAATATCGTTTCTCGTAAAACTTCAGAGGAGTTGATAGCTTTTTCATTTTAATTATTTCTCACAATTAAGGTTGACGCATATGTTGTACCGTACGGGAACCAAATCGCCCTTTCTCACAGTGTGCGTAACCGCATTAAAAAACATTGAATTTAAAATGGTAACATTGCTTCACGTCGTCTCGTCCTATGGTACAACATATCGTCAACTTTTAGATCTAACTATACATAATTAGACACATTATTTCAACAACCATGATATACACCAGTCGTATCTTAAAAAACTAAAGAATCTAAGACACTCTCGAGTAACAGTAGGAGTACTTTGTTAGTTTTTTTCAATAAGATAGGTTTTTAGTGGTGGTAATTCAAAGGTTTCAGCTGCTTAGAAATTAAAATGCTGTGTGCTACTGCAAAATACTGAATGTTAAATATATCAATAGTACTGATTATAAGGGAAGTTAATCATGCATATTTGGGGATAATACAAATTAAAAAAAACATGCAATAAATATGAATTGGGCCTGGATCAGCATACCTCTATGATGAGGGGCGCAACCAGTTTATTGTCAGTGATGCGAGTAACAACGGTCTCTGTGAAGGTACTCTTGGTGATGGTTTCTGTTACTCGACCCGGCCCAGTTGGAGCGGGCGGCAGTTCGATAGGGTCGGGCTTCTTTATCGTAACGGTAGTAACGGAATTAACGGGCGGCGGGTGATTATCACCCGAAGTAGCGTTATTGGGAGGATTGGGGCGTTTTAGGAAATGCGAAGGGATCATTGCTTGGAACTCCTCGTTGGTGATTGGCCGTGCGAATACCTGAGCATCGTCGCCTTCCAGCGACGATGTTGGTGTTACTTTGCGATGGGTGGTCGAGTTGTGATGGTTCGAGTCTGTCCCGTTGTTCGGGTGGTGATTGTTGGCGGTCGTGGTGGTCGCGGTGCTCGTCGTGTTCGTTACGGTCGGCGATATCCTCGGTTCCGTCGCCGAACCGTTCAGTCTGCGGGGGGCGGGTTTGGGCACGTCCGCGGCGGATTTGGGCGACGTCGCGTAGTCTATGCCGTTGGACTTCGGCGTTTCCGCCTTCTGAGGCTGCTGCGTCGGCGAGTCGCCCACCTGCGTAGATAAATAAATTGTTTCAGCTCTTAGATCGAGTTTGAGTTCGTTACTAATTATTTAAAGGAACTTTAATAATTCTTTTAACTACTGATATACGGATATAAATAGTATTAAAAAATCACGTAGAAGTAGTATTTTCAATATGACCACCAGTGGATTAGCCCAAAAAACTTATTAACGCAAAAATGGTCAACTTAACATAAAACCATAAATCTCAGAGTTCAGCTTTCTATCTTATTACATTACAAGAGTTTAGATAAATGAAGGGTACAGGGAAAACAACCAAAGGGCTATTTGTGATTCTAGTGTCATCTTTTAGCGAATAGTAAAACCTTTCAAACTATGATATAAAACAGGGGAAGAACCCAAGGGATTTATGTTTGTGTGGCTAAGTAAATTATATTATTAGTTAAATTCACACACAAAATCAAGCCATAATACTTTTCTTTGGAACGTTGTTCATTAGTTAGTCAAAATACAACTTAATGGCTTAAGTTTTAGAAGCATTCTGACACAATTAAGTTCAACGCCGCTCTCTTGTAAAATTTATGAAATGTGACTATTTTGGTTTTTCCCCTGTATCAGAAAAACCCAAAAGAAGTAAAAGTGTTGGCAAAAAAGAGAATCGAACTCACCTTTTTGTCTGGTTCTAGTGATCTTCTATAACCCGCATAACCCGGTCTGTTGACTATGTAGCTATTAGGGGCGTACAAGCCCGTATAAGGTTTGGGCAGGCCGAAAACTTTCGGCGACTGCTGAGGCCCAGGTGACGGCGAAGAACCATCTTTATTGACCGCGATCTCCCTTTCCACCGTTAATCTGACGAATCTTTCCAAACCCGTCAACATGGCGACGGCCTGATCGTGGGTGGCGCCAGTTAAATCGACTCCATTGATGGACACCACCCTATCGCCGACGGAGAGTTTCCCATCTTTATGGGCGACTCCGCCGTCTGTTATTCGAGAAACGTAAATGGCATCGGAATCCAATTTGAAGGGTTGGGACCCTTTACCACCCGCTATACTGAAACCCAGTCCTCTGGAGTCTCGTATCAAAGTGGTGTGTATTAGCACTTTTTGAAGTATTTTATCGTCGTCTATGGGAGGAAGAGGTGGTGGGATATTGGGTTCGGATTTGGGTATGCCGAGAGGGGGTTCGATTTTGTTCTTGTCGCGGACGAGTCTGGTGACTTCGCGGAGTACTTGGAGGATGAGCACGGAACCGGAGGCTTTGAGCACTTCGACCGCATCGTAATGACTGACGGTTTCCACCGATACACCGTTGACGGATAACACTTTATCGCCCACTTTTAGGCCGGCTAAATCGGCAGGGCCGCCCGCTGTTACACGAGATATGAAGATGCCTTCGTCGTCGCCTTTGAACGGTGTGGATCCCTGACCGCCAGCTATCGAGAGGCCGAGACCCGTTTGGGATCTTTCAATGTGTATTTCGTATTTTTCTTGACGGAGCTCGACTGTCGCATCTGAATCTCCAGCTATAATTAAAACTGATGTTGGAACATGCGTTTCTTTGTCAAATCGAAACTACAGTTTGGATGTAGATTGCGCAAACTGGAATTTATGTCAATTTCGATTTTCCCAGATGCTTTAATGTCCCCGATACTCTGCACATAAACATTACATAAACAATGATGCAACTAATTTCATATTAGTTAGTTAGTATTTATTTGCCATCAATTAGAGGATGATGCTATTATGCACCCGAATCAAAAGATGAAAGTGTCTCTATAGAGGTATCAAATCGTGAAACCTCTGTCCATACGGAACTCTATCCCTAATTTTCAAAATTCAAAACTTTCAAAATAATCAAATTTTCAAAAAGAATTAAAATGTTTTGAAACAATCGAATTTAAAAAGGGTCAAATTTGCAAAAAGGTTGATACATCGAGTCAAAATGTCAAAAAAGGGGTCAAAAATAAGATCAAACATTTGAAAACATTCAAATTTAACCTCGAGGTGTAGGTTATAATATTCAAAAATATTTGAAATATTGAAATTCTAAGTCAAAATTTCGGAAAAAAAAAGGATGAAATTTTGGCAGCCGAACGACATTTTAAAATGTCCATCTTTAAATTGAATTAGTAGCACCAGAAAGTTCGTGACGAGCGAGTATCAGCTAAAATTGAAATACAAATTTTGTCCCAAGAAACCAAGAAAGATTAAAAAATACAACAGAGGTTGCTTGAACGCGTTTCGATAGCCAAGCTATCATCTTCAGAGAGATATCTTGTCCCCTGAAACCAAGAAAGATTAAAAAACACAACAGAGGTTGCAACCTTTGTTGTGCTTTTTAATCTTTCTTGGTTTCAGGGGACAAGAGATCTCCGAAGATGATAGTTTGGCTATCGAAACGCATTAGAGCAACCTCTGTTGTGTTCTTTCACATTTCTTGGTTTCAGGGGACAAGATTTGTATTTCAATTTTTGAAGATAACCAGCAGGACCAGCCGTTCCAGTTTAACAATAAATTTTTTTAAATTATAACTTTAGAAACATTTTGTTTTCTGGTATTCGCTAAACTCTTTTTAAACACGGTAATGTTTATAAACAAAACCAAATTCCACATACTCATGTAATGCGTTATTTTCGTTATATATGAATAAAATTAAACTCGTAATTAGGCCCCTAGGCTGGCCATCGAGACGAGTGCACAGTCACATTGAAATTGAGTTCGTCTCAGCTTTATTGAATTGTGCAACTGCCAAGGTCGTTTTCGGCGGACGTGCAACGAAAGAAAAACACTAACTCATGAAGTTAATCATAATGGCAATTTCGTCACGAACTTTCCATGCGCATCTGGTGTTACTAATTCAATTTAAAGGTTAAACAACCGCTGGCCTTATTTGTGCAGATCTTAGTGCTTAATTGAATCTCTGATCAAATTAGCTTAAATCTCAGATGGCCCTTTGCCGCAGATAACTTGGGCATTTCAAACTGTTGCGCTAGGATCGCGTGTTCAAATAAAAAAGTCATTAAGTTGACTGAGAAAATTGCTTGTTTTTAACGTAAATCTTAAATAGATCATTGACAACTGTAATATTTTAATACATTTGAAGTAATATCAAAAGAAACCTAATGCACAGATATTTTTTTTTAATATTTATCAGATTCCCAGTCAAATGTCCTAACCTATTGGTATGTTGAACCACAAACGCTTAGCAAAGCGGTTGCTCTCTGGAAAAGCCCCAGAAGACAACATTCTAATGCATAGACCAATAGGTTTGAAGATCTATTAGATTCAGAGTTCAATGTTCAAACCATTGGTCTTTGCTCTAAAATCTAATCTTCTGGAGCTTTCCTAGAGAGCAACCGGTTAGCAAAGCGGTTGCTCTCTGGAAAAGCCCCAGAAGACAACATTCTAATGCATAGACCAATAGGTTTGAACATTTGTCAGATTCAGAGTTCAATGTTCAAACCATTCGTCTGTGCTCTAAAATCTAGTTTTCTGGAACTTTCCTAGAGAGCAATCGTTTAGCAAAGCGGTTGCTCTCTGGAAAAGCCCCAGAAGACAACATTCTAATGCATAGACCAATAGGTTTGAACATTTATCAGATTCAGAGTTCAACGTTCAAACCATTGGTCTGTGCACTAAAATCTAGTTTTCTGGAGCTTTCCTAGAGAGCAACCGCTTACCAAAGCGGTTGCTCTCTGGAAAAGCCCCAGAAGACAACATTCTAATGCATAGACCAATAGGTTTGAACATTTATCAGATTCAGAGTTCAATGTTCAAACCTATTGATCTGTACAATAAAATTTAGTCTTCTGGGGCTTTTCTAGAGAGCAACCGCTTTGCTAAGTGTTTGTAGTTCAACTGTTGGTAGTTCCATGATTCGCACTATAAACGCTCAGGGGGCTGTAATCTGTAGTCTAGGTTGCATTCTATTTGCAAATCTACTGGTAGAACACCTCATTGATTTTGTATAAATTCACCCGAAGACCTAAGTAATTGTACGAATCTGTGTATCTCACGTTAAATCATATCTCATCAAAGAAAATAACTTTCTAAAGGATTTTCATTTGCCTTAGAAAATCCTTTTTTTTATGGAACGGACTGGTCCTTGGTTATCTTCAAAAATTGAAATACAGAACTTGTCCCCAGAAACCAAGAAAGATTAAAAAACACAACAAAGGTTGCTCTAACGCGTTTCGACAGCTTGGCTGTTCCTGTTTTCAGGGGACAAGTATATCTCTGAAGATGATAGCTTGACTATCGAAACACGTTAGAGTAAACTTTGTTATGTTTTTTAATCTTTCTTGGTTTCAGGGAGCAAGACTTGTATTTCAATTAGAAAATCCTAACCTCTTTGCATAAATAAAACGTCAAAGGGGCACTTATGTGAAAGACAATCAATTAGTAAATCACATTCTAATGTGATTCCAGTTATACAGTCCTCTAGTAGTGTATAATGAATCATAGATAGCCTTTTTGGCTAGATACTCTTCTAGCAAAATATCATAGCCAACTTGATGACTTTGACATCCGCTATTAAGCTCAGGTTATTGGAACCATAAGAGTTCAATGTTATTTCGTATATTATCCAATTCGATTATTTAAAAACATGTCAAGGAATTTAAAAATATCCAAAGGAAATGTCTTTTACAAGGTAGCGCCTGTAAAAGGTTATGTAAACTTAGTTCAGATCACCGATTTAGAACTTCCTCTTAGCAATTATTTAAATTTATTGCTCTCGAGGAAATGGAAATTATATTTACAATGACAAAAGTGGGTAAAAGCTAAAGGACAACAATAAATTTTCAATAACTTATAAGGATACATAAACCTAATTGACTGCATCATCAAAGGTAAAAATAATGGGTCATTGTCAACGTTTGGCCAATGGTATTGTAGCTTTTTCACTATTGTTTCGTTTCTATCGATTTTTAAGTATCTAGGTGAAAGAATAAATGATCTTCATTATACTGCGGTTTACATCATTAGGAGCAACTGAAAGTGAACTTGAAATATACAATACAAAACCTTTTACACTTCCACATTTCGATTTTTTTTTCAGAATTTCCGAGTTGTACTTCCTTGAAAAATAATGATTTTTTAAAAATTTTGTCTAGGGTCTAAACTGAAAATTTGACATAAAATTTCGACATTTTTTGATTTTTTCTCAATATTTTGTCTTTTTTGTAAATTCAATCATCTTGAAATACTTTCGATTTTAAAAACCTTGTTTGAGAATTTTGAATCTTGCTTCAAATTTTGACTATTTCCCGAAGTTTCGACTTTTATGTAAATTTTACTTTTATTTCTACAAATTCTTCAAAAATTTCGACCTTGTATCATCAAAATTTTAACTTTTAGATCATTAGGAGCAACTGAAAGTGAATTTGAAATGTACACTACAAAACCTTTTACATTTCCACATTTCGATTTTTTCAGAATTTCCGAAAATTGAACTTTTTTGAAAAATAATGATTTTTTAAAAATTTTGTTTACGGTCTACACTGAAAATGTTGACATAAAATTTCGACCTTTTAACAGAGTTTCGATTTATTCTCAATATTTTGTCCTTTTTGTAAATTTCATCATCTTGAAATATTTTCGATATTAAAAACCTTTTATTAAAAATTTCGAATCTTGCTTCAAATTTTGACTATTTCCCGAAGTTTCGACTTTTATGTAAATTTTACTTTTATTTCTACAAATTCTTCAAAAATTTCGACCTTGTATCATCAAAATTTTAACTTTTAGATCATTAGGAGCAACTGAAAGTGAATTTGAAATGTACAATACAACACCTTTTACACTTCTACATTTCGATTTTTTTTGAGAATTTCTGAAAATTAGACTTTTTTTTGAAAAAGAATGCTTTTTTAAAAAATTTGTCTACAGTCTACACTCAAAATGTTGTCATAAAATGTCGACCTTTTGACAAAGTTACGATTTTTTCTCAATATTTTGTCTTTTTCGTAAATTCGATCATCTTGAAATACTTTCGATTTTAAAAACCTTTTTTGAAAATTTCGAATCTTGTTTCAAATTTTGATTGATTCACTATACACGCCTGGAGGGCTGCATGAATTTGTGGTCTAGGTTGCATTCTACTTGCATACGCCATTGTTGGTGAAGGCCATAGTTTCTCTATGGACCAATAGGTGGTAGTACTAAGAGTCACACGCTTGACGTCTGTGAATTCTTTAGTACTTACTTGTCGGAACATTTGTTAGCATTCGAGTTGGATACACCAAACTGACGAGATCTATCAAGATCGAAACCGGTCTTTGGTTTCCAAACTTCGAATCTAATGAATATTCACACCTATTGGTCTGTGCATTAGAATCAAATATTGATTATTTCCCGAAGTTTCGACTTTTACGTAAATTTTACTTTTATTTCTCCAAAATTTCCAACTTCTTTAAAAATTTCGATCTTGTATCATCAATAACGTTTAATCAAAGTTGACTTTTCAAGAATGTGGATTGAAATACAAATCTTGTCCCCTGAAACCAAGAAAGATTTAAAAAACGCAACATGCGTTTCGAAAGCCAAGCTATCATCTTCAGAGAGATACTGAAGATGATAGCTTGGCTCTCGAAACGCGTTAGGGCAACCTCTATTGCGTTTTTTAATCTTTTTTGGTTTCAAGGAACAAGATTTGTATTTCAATTTTTGAAGATAACCAAGGACCAGTCCGTTCCACCAGAATGTGGATCTTTTTAAAAATTTCAATTTGGTTCAAAATTTCGACCTTTTCGAAAATTGATACTTTTTTGACGCAGACTTTTTTAAAATTATCACTTTTTTTTTAATGTAGACTTTTTTGAAAATGTCGACTTTTTTGAAAATGTTGACCTTTTTGAAAATGTTAACCTTTTTTTAAAATGTTTACTTTTTATCGAAATTTCGAACTTTAGTAAATTCCAGTTTTGAAAAAATTCTCCTTTTCTTGGAAATTTCGATTTAAAAAAAAATGGCCTTTTAAATGGTGAATTTTTACTATTGTAACGCAATGTAAATAGGTGAAATAGGATTTAGAATAGAATTGTAGAATTTAGTAAATAAAAAAAGTTTCTAGAAGGTTCTGATAAGGGGAAAGCGGCCGCGATAACGAAACAGACGCCAGATGGGCGTTCCAGAAGTTTCGGCATTCGATAAGCCTTATCTGCCGAAATTTCTGGAAGCCGGCGGCCAAAACTATAAAAAGCCGGTCAGCTTTCCCTCGAGTCAGTCAGTTAGAATCAGTGCAATTAGTGAGCTAGTCGAAGTGAGTTAATTGTAAATTGTTGAGTTCAGTAATAAAGTGGGTCTTATTCGATAAGTGTAATCAATCGAACCGATAAGCCCGTAACACTATTTTGAATGAATTGCACAACACAAACTCGACTTTTTTAAAAAAAATTCGACGTATTTTAAAAATTACAACACTTTCACAATTTCGCCCCTTTTATTTTCAAAATTATGATTATTTGGTAAATTTCAACTAGTCTCTGATTTCAACTTGTTTGATTTGCTACTTTTTGTGGAAATTCTATATTTTTTATTTTGTCTTATTAGCAATTTGAATATGTTTCGAAAAAGTCAAAACAAAATTTGGATCTTTTCTCAAAATATCGATTTTCTCAAATTACGAATTTATCAAATTTTGAACGAATTGTATAAAATGAATCCGAGAAAATTTTGACTTTTCTTGAAAATTTGGAATTCTTTCAAAATTTTGACACAAAACGTTGCCTTTTTCTTAAAATTTTGGCTTTTTCTTCAAAAGATTTACTTTTTTTCAAAGACGTTGATTTTTATTTGCAAAATTCAAGTTTTTTTTTGAAAATTTCGACTTTTTTCTAAAAAGTTGTTCTCCAGAATTTTGATTAGTTTGCAATTTTTCATGATTTTTGGAATTGCCAGTTTTTTTTGAAAATTTAAACAATTTATCATCAAAATTTCGATTCTTCTGCGAAGTTGATTAAAAAAATTTGGACTTATTACTGAGACGTTGATTTTTATTTGAAAAATTCAAGTTTTTTTAAAAATTTCGATTTTTTTCTGAAAATTTTTATTTTTTTCAAAATTTTAAATTGTTTAAAATTTTCGATGTTTTTTAAAATTCCAACTTTTTTTTTTAATTTCGACCTCCTAGAATCAAAATTTCGCCTTTTCTTCGAAGTGAACCAAAAAATTCGGGTTTTTATCAGATATTCGAGTTTTTTTATTTAATGTTTATTTTTTTTTCGAAATTTGTAAATGTAATTCTTTGAAAAATTCGCTGTTTTCTGAACATTCCTATTTTTTTTACGAATCTGACTTTAAATTACGAACTTTTCAAATTTTAAGCGAATTGTGTAAAATGAAAAATTTCGATTTTTTCTTGAAAATTTCGAATTTTTTCAAAATTTTGTTACGAAATTTCGACCTTTTCTTAAAATTTCGACATTTTTATAAAATGTTTATTTTGTTTTGTAAAAACGTCGACTTCTATTTAAAAAATTCAATTTTTTTTAAATTTCGCCTTTTTTCTAAAAAGTTGTTTTCGAAAATTTTGATTAGTTTGAAATTTTCGATGTCTTTGAGAATTCCCACTTTTTTAGAAAATTTCGACCTTCTATAATCAAAATTTCGATTTTTCTTCGAAGTTGACTAAAAAAAATTATCAGATATTCGAGTTTTTTAATGTTTACTTCTTCTCGAAATTCGTAAATGTAATTCTTTGAAAAATTCACTGTTTCCTGAACATTTCTATTTTTTTTACGAATCTCCGACTTTCAAATACGAATTTTTCAAATTTTAAACGAATAGTATAAAATGAATTCGGGAGAATTTCAATTTTTTTTGAAAATTTCGAATTTTTTCAAAATTTTGTCACAAAATTTTGATTTTTTCTGAAAACTTTGACTTTTTTCAAAATTTTGATTTTTTTTTGAAAATTTCGACTTTTTTTACAAAATGTTTATTTTTTTGTAAAAACGTTGGCTTCTATTTGAAAAATTCAATTTTTTAAAAATATTTCGACTTTTTTCTAAAAAGTTGTTTTTCAAAATTTTGATTAGTTTGAAATTTTCGATGTCTTTGAGAATTCCCATTTTTTTTGAAAATTTCGACCTTCTATAATCAAAATTTCGACTTTTCTTCGAAGTTGACTAAAAAATTTATCAGATATTCGAGTTTTTTTTTAATTTTTAATTTTTTTCGAAATTCGTAAATGTAATTCATTGAAAAATTCACTATTTCCTGAACATTTCTATTTTTTTACGAATCTGCCTTTCAAATACGAATTTTTCAAATTTTAAACGAATTGTATAAAATGAATTCGAGAGAATTCAATTTTTTTTTGAAAATTTCGACTTTTTTTACAAAATGTTTATTTTTTTGTAAAAACGTTGACTTCTATTTGAAAAATTCAATTTTTTTAAAAATTTCGACTTTTTTCTAAAAAGTTGTTTTTCAAAATTTTGATTAGTTTGAATTTTTTCATGGTTTTTAGAATTGCCACTTTTTTTGAAAATTTGGACATCGTCAAAATTCCGACTTTTCTTCGAAGTTGACTAAAAAAATTTGGATTTATTACGGGGACGTTGATTTTTATTTGAAAAGTTCAAGGTTTTTTCTGTAAGTTTCCATTTTTTCTGAAAAGTTTTATTTTTTCCAAATTTTAAATTTGGTGGAACGGACGGGTCCTTGGTTATCTTCAAAAATTGAAATACAGAACTTGTCTATACTGTATTTCAAAATTTTAAATTGTTTGAAATTTTCGATGTTTTTTAGAATTCCCACTTTTTTTTTTAATTTCAAATTTCTACAATCAAAATTTCGATTTTTCTTCGAAGCTGACTAAAAATTTTTTTATCAGATATTCGAGTTTTTTAATGTTTACTTTTTTCGAAATTTGTATATCCAATTCTTTGAAAAATTCGCTGTTTCCTCAACAATTCTATTTTTTACGAATTTGACTTTAAATTACGAATTTTTCAAATTTTGAACGAATTGTGTAAAATGAATTCGAAAGAATTTCAATTTTTTTTGAAAATTTCGAATTTTTTCAAAATTTTGTCACAAAATTTTGTCCTTTTCTTAAAATTTCGACTTTTTTACAAAATGTTCATTTTTTAGTAAAAAACGTCGACTTCTATTTGAAAAATTCAATTTTTTTGAACATTTCGACTTTTTTCTAAAAAGTTGTTTTCCAAAATTTTGATTAGTTTGAAATTTTTTATGGTTTTTGGAATTGCCACTTTTTTTTGAAAATTTGGACATTTTATCGTCAAAATTCCAACTTTTCTTCGAAGTTCACTAAAAAAAATTGGACTTATTACTGGGACGTTGATTTTTATTTGAAAACTTCAAGGTTTTTTGGAAAGTTTCGATTTTTTCCGAAAAGTTTTATTTTTGCCAAATTTTAAATCTGATGAAACGTAGTGGTCCTTGGTTATCTTCAAAAATTGAAATACAGAACTTATCTGTTCTGTATTTCAAAATTTTTAATTGTTTGAAATTTTCGATGTTTTTTAGAATTCCCACTTTTTTTTTTAAATTTCAAACTTCTACAATCAAAATTTCGATTTTTCTTCGAAGCTGACTAGAAATTTTTTTATCAGATATTCGAGTTTTTTTAATGTTTACTTTTTTTCGAAATTTGAATATCCAATTCTTTGAAAAATTCGCTGTTTCCTGAACAATTCCATTTTTTTACGAATCTGACTTTAAATTACGAATTTTTCAAATTTTGACAGAATTGTGTAAAATGAATTCGAAAGAATTTCGATTTTTTTTTGAAAATTTCGAATTTCGAAATGTTAAGAAAAGGTCAAAATTTGGTGACAAAATTTTGACCTTTGTTTAAAATTTCGACCTTTTTTACGAAATCTTTATTTTTTGTAGAAACGTTGACTTCTATTTGAAAAATTCAATTTTTTTTTTCAATTCCGACTTTTCCCAAAAAGTTCTTTTCCAAAATTTTGATTAGTTTGAAATTTTTCATGATTTTTAGAACTGTCACTTTTTTTTGAAAGTTTGGACATTTTATCAACAAAATTGCAACTTTTCTTCGAAGTTGACTAAAAAAAATGTGGACTTATTACTCTATTTGTGTTTTTTTAGTATGCTTTTGTTTTCATTCGTGTTTTATTAACTTTTTCTTCACCAGTTCTTCCGTCCCCAATTCTAAATTTTCAGTAACCTTCTGTTATCTTTGTTTTTGTTTTTTAACCTATTTTTTTGTTTCTTAACCTTCTGCTAAGGAGTAATTAAGGATGTCTTATAGATTGTCCCAAGCAGAGATAGCCAATGGTTAACAGAAAGTTACTGAAAATCTAGAATTGTGGAAGGAGTAACTGGCGAAGAAAAAGCCAATAAAACATTAAAAAAATGACCCTACTTCGCAAAGATAAAACACAGAGAACGTCTTTATTTTTATTTATGAAAAGTTTTCAGGAATTTTATAATTCCGCGAAAGTTTCAGCAATAATACCGGCCCAGACCCCAAAAGGAAACGTTGCGAATTACGATGCTTCAAATCAAGGTTGCTTTATTGTAGAATAAATAATAATAAATTCAACTAATATCTTTTAAGTAAGGAAATTTAAAAAGTTATGGAAAGAAAACCAATGATGTCCACCAAAAGGGAAACCTATTTATAAAATTAAATAAAGCCACAAGCTGCCCCCTTCCCAAACAAAATTAATCTGTTATTGAATTTTTCTAAAAAAAAAACCTACTAATTCTAGACCCTGTTACGTTTTCGTTGTCCCACCCGGTATATTATTTGGTTGGGAATAAACACACGATTGTCTAAAAAATAGCCAATTAGCCATGTCCTGTCCTAGCGCATTTTATTCACCTTTTATTACATTGTTCCTCAACAAAATAATTTCAACTGCTATCTTTTAAAAATCAAGGCTATAACATAAACTAATTACCTCCGATCCTAAACGTAATTTCCTCCGAGCATAAAGGAAATTCCATCTGGTTTCACAACAAAACTTCTTTTATTATGAATATTAATTAGCACGGCTCAAAAGAACGTACCGTAAGGTCTAAAGCAGCCAAATTAAAAAAAAAGTACTCCGAAGAATTAAAATTTCACTCGAATTAAGCTGCATTTTATTGATGCTATAAAAGAGTGCAGAACATGTTTCTATTTATTATCATTACAGTTAGAATATAATTTGTTTTTTAATTGTTAACACGAGGTGGGCCGTGCTTCAAAATTAAATTACATTAACACGTTTTTCTAGTAGCAGCTATGGAATCTTTTTCATAATATAACGAGTTGATAACTCGGGTAACAACCTGAAATTAACTGAAATCTAGGAAATGTTTACTTCTCATAACGATGTATTTTCATCTTTTACCAATTAGACGAGAAGAGAATTGAAAGTGCAGTCGATACATTATTTGTAAAATTAGTTTAATATGCCTTAAATCGTGTCCTGTTAAATCGTTTTTAAATGCTGAAGTTTTCTACCAACTCTTTAAAATTGTAATTTAGCTTTTCGTTGCCAATGTGGTATTTTTTATCATATTATAAACAAAAAGCCAATTTCGATGAAAAATCGGCAACACCAAAGGAAGTTTTTCATATTTAATCAATACGTCTAATTGTTGTATATAATTTGTTAAATTTCTAAGCACTGACTAACAGACAACACACGGCCCAAACAGGCAGGTCGAGAAAGCATGAAGTTTCGCACATGTGTTCCCCATGTAACGTAGGTGAGGACATAGAAACAATTTTTGAA
Source organism: Dastarcus helophoroides (assembly GCA_028583605.1). Lineage (NCBI taxonomy): Eukaryota > Metazoa > Arthropoda > Insecta > Coleoptera > Bothrideridae > Dastarcus > Dastarcus helophoroides. The sequence continues at coordinate 42,867,833 of CM053327.1, read as the reverse complement.
AATTCTACCTCTAAGGGGGTGAAAAAGAATGTTAAAAGTGCCCTACTATTTGTATCAATGTGACATACCAGTATACATAAAATACATAAACTGTTACGTTTTAATATCACACAATCTACACAAACATTAGGTGCACATTCCTCGGTTTGGAATTTTTAGATCGATCAATATTGTGAAAAAAGTAGGTTAATCAAGTTAGGTAATGTTTACAGTACAGAGTATTTAGAAATGACGACCCCTCATTTGATTTGATAAGACGCGCCCCAAACTGATAATTGTGGGGCGGTCGACAGTCCAAAATACGAAGCAGCTCTAGTCGTCGCGCGATAATAAAAACAAAGCATTTGCCTAACCTGCGTATTTGACTATTTTATTGGCAGTAACCGATTTGTTGTTGTTGTTGTTGTTTTCCTGATGCGTAGGTCGACGAGTCGACAATATCACAGATGCGGTGGCAGCACCATTGTGCCTCGGCCTCGGCAAACTACCCGTGCTAATTATATTAACCTTGCTTCCCTTTGTTTTCACTTTAATTTTCGGCAACGTACTCATGTTCGGTAACTGACTAACGCGAAAACAATTCGAGAGCAATTATTATCTCGAGATAAGGTTGTACGGCACCACATGCTTTATCACAGTGAAAATGTAAATCGATGACGACACACGACGTCGTAATAAAATGAAAATAATGCTCGAGTGCACTTGCGGGCGGTGTCGTGGAGCACGCCGGACCGATTCGACGATACAACTGCTTAGCCAAGCGATAGCGAAGTCGAATCGTAGCCTCCTGGTGATGGTATAAATCTGCGGTTCGCCGCTAAGAAGGCTGTGAAAGGACAATACACCTCCCACACGGTACTTACCTTGGCTGCTGCTCAGACTGCGGTCCTCGATGGACTCGGGCGGCGTCGAGGCGCTCATCCTGTCGCTGCTGTCGTCTTCCTTGCGCTTCAGGGCCTGAAACCAGCAATGATGTGTATTGGCAACTTACACAATCGACTACGATCTTGTTTTAGTCTTTATTAATCTAACATCTAATTAGATTTAAAATTTCTAGAAAAAATCTTTACAAATATTTGATCTTTTCTTGTCGAAAGTTTTAAAATTTTGAATGTTTCACTTTAACGACGACGCCATCTATCCTAGCAGCGCTTTGAAGGTATAATAGGCTTATCCTTTGCGAGTGGATTAAACTTTAAAAAAAATGTCAGTCTAACGTGCTACAGTTGAAAATATTTACAACCTACAACCATAAACCGATTTCTGCCTTCATTGTCTTCAGCAATATGGTACGGTCGCGTTTTTGATTTTATTTCTTTTATTGTTAGATGGCCTAGTTTAATTTTAAATGTAAACATGCCTCAGGGGCACAGTACGCACAGTTTTAATACAGCCCGCGGGTCCCCAGAGTCATATGTCGCACATATAAGTTAAAATCATCTTCGCCGCAGTGAACGTGTTACTTCGTCACATAAATGCTCAAGAGATTTAAATCCCACTGAGTGATTTGTAACTGACTTTCGGCTGTATCTTGCGACAAATATTTTTACAATATTGTAAGCAACCGGAGTTGGCCTGCATTATGTTTTGTGGCGCAAATCACCAGGAAAGAATTTCAATCACCGCTTGTCTCGGCTGCGGGGATACTCTCCCAGCGTCACGCGGGCCTGCCAAAGTGGATTATTAATTCGATATTCCTGTTCAAGTAATCGATAGATCGTTACCTGTTTTAACATTCGTTCAATTAATATTTTGAAGTTTGTGTTACCTTTTATTATCGTTATAATTTGTGTGTCGCTACCGCTATTGGTGTTTAAATTATGGCGGAGGAACACAAATCTAACAATATAATAATTAGAGCAATTATTCCTCAGAATTACAACCACGTTATATTCGAATGGATGTATGGTGGTAATTTTCAACAATGTTCCTGATAAAATAAAGTGAAAAGTTAGTTACAACTTACTCAATGGGATTTAGATCTTTCGAGCATTTATGTGGCTGACTAATGGCTATAAATTAGAAACGTTTTCCTCTCGGACACTTTGAAGTGTGGAATATCACTCATAATCGAAATAATCATAGTCGTTCGGTTTGATTCAACTTTAAAATGAATGTCAACGTTAGTTGAAATACAGAACTTGCCCCCTGAAACCAAGAAAGATTAACAACAAACGTTGCTCTAGTTCTGTATTTCAATTTTTGAAGATAACCAAGGGCCAGTCCGTTCCACCAAAAAAAGTCAACGTTAGTGGCAAATTTCGATTTTTTTCAAACTTTGCTTCGACTCTTTTTGAAACTTGCCACTTTTTTTTAAAAAAAACCTTCATTCTTTTTGAAAATTTTAAATGTTTACATCAAAATTTCGAAACGTCTCACAACTTTGACTTTTGTTTTCGAATGTTCGCACTTTTTTCCGAAATTTAAACTATATTTTTGCAATTGCCTTTTACAAATTTCGACCTTTTTTTAAAATTTAACCTTTTTTCCAAACTTTGACCTCTTCGAAAATTTCAAAATATTTTTTAAAACATTTTTTTTATTTTGAGTATTTTTCAAAATTCCTTGACTTGTTCAGTTCATTTTTTTTTAATTTATCCTTATTTCGAAAATCGCTTTTTTGAAATTTTTTGACCATTCTCGATATTTTGAATTTTTGAATTTATACGAACTTCCTTCGTAATTTCGATTGAATTTTTTGAAAATTTTAACTTTTAATGAACATTTCGCCATTTTTCAATAAAAAAATATAATTTCTTTATTTTGAAATTTTAACTTTTTTGGAAAATTTGATTTTCTTCAATATTGCGACATTTTTTAAAAAAATTACCTATTTTTCAAAATGCTGAAAATTTGTTGCTACTCTTTTTTGAAAACCTTCATTCTTTTTGAAAATTTAAATGTTTACATTAAAATTTCGAAACGTTTTACAATTTTAACTTTTGTTCTCAAATTTTCGCACGTTTTTCCGAAATTTAAACTAAATTTTTGCAATTGCCTTTTACAAATTTCGACCTTTTTTAAAAATTTAATCTTTTTTCCAAACTTTGACCTCTTCGAAAATTTGAAAATATTTTTTAAAACATTTTTTTTATTTCGAGTATTTTTCAAAATTCCTTGATTTGTTCAGTTCATTTTTTTTTAATGTTGCCTTATTTCGAAGATCGCTTTTTTAAAATTTTTTGACCATTTTCGATATTTTGAATTTTTGAATTTATACGAACTTTCTTCGTAATTTCGACTGAATTTTTTAAAAATTTTAACTTTTTATAAATGTTTCGACATTTTTCAACAAAAAAAATATAATTTCTTTTTTTTTGAAATTGTAACTTTTTTGGAAATTTTGACTTTCCTAAATATTGCGTGATTTTTTAGAAATTCATCTATTTTTCAAAATGTTGAAAATTTTTGCTACTTTTGTTTTCATATTTTCGCACTTTTCTTCGAAATGTAAACTATATTTTTGCAATTGCCTTTTACAAACGTCGACCTTTTTTTAAATTCATCCATTTTTCCAAATTTTGGCCTCTTCGAAAATTTCAAAATATTTTTTCATTTTTAGTATTTTTCAAAATTCCTTGTTTTATCCTGTGTTCCATTTTTTTGAAAATATTGCCTTACTTCGAAAATAGCTTTTTCTAAATTTTTTGACCATTTTCCATATTTTGAATCTTTAAATTTATACGAATTTTCATCGTAATTTCGACTGAATTTTTTAATAAATACTTCGACATTTAAAAAAAAAATTTAATTTCTTTTTTTTTGAAATTTTAACTTTTTTTGGAAAATTTGACTTTCTTAAATAATGCGCCATTTTTTAAAAATTCATCTATTTTTTAAAGTGTTAAAACATTTTTCGGTTTTTTGTTTTTTAAAACTTTATACGAATTTTCTTCGTAATTTCGACTGAATTTTTTGAAAACTAACTTTTAATAAATATTTCGACATTAATTTCTTTTTTTTGAAATTTTAAATTTTTTGGAAAATTTGACTTTTTAAAACATTGCGACATTTTTAAAAATTCATCTATTTTTCAAAATGTCGAAAATTTGTCGGGTTTTTTCGTTTTTAAAAATTTATACGAATTTTCTTCGTAATTTCGAATGAATTTTTTGAAAACTTTAAGTTTTAATAAATATTTCGACATTTTTCAAAAATAAAATTTTGATCTTTCTTTTTGAAATTTTAACTTTTTTGAAACTTTTGACTTTCTAAATATTGCGACATTTTTTAAAAAATCATCTATTTTTCAAAATGTTGAAAATTTTTCCGGTTTTTTGTTTTTTAAAAATTTCGATTTTATTAAATTGCGTATTTTTTTTAAAGAAAGTGAATATTCTTCACCCAGTTAAAATATTCAAAAGGGTCAAAATTTTAAAAAATGTCGGAAGCTTTCATGAAACTTAAAAAGTTCTAAAAAAAAGTTAAGGATTACAAAAAAACGAATATTTACAAAAAATGGACAAATTTTCAAAAAATAAGTTTAAATTTTAAAAAAATAGTCTTAAATATAAAAAATATTCGAATTTATGCAGAAATGTCGAGTTTTAAAAAAAGATGAAGAACGTTCAGTGAAATCTCCTAAAGACCCAAAATTTCAGAAAGCCTAAATTCCGAAAAAAGATCAAAATTATTAAAAATTTTGAAATTATTGTTGATTAAAACTTTGAGGAAAAAAATCGAAATACAGAACTTGTCTGCTGAAACCAAAAAAGATTCAAAAACACAACAAAAGTTGCTCGAATGCGTTTCGACAGCCAAGCTGTCATCTTCAGAGCGATACTTTCTTGGTTTCAGGGGACAAGTTCTGTATTTCAATTTTTGAAGTTAACCAACTCGAGAAAAAAGTTAAAGAGTCATAAATCTTAGAAAGGAAATTAATTTCATAAAACTGTCGAGGTCGTCAAAAAGATTTTCAAAAAGGCCAAAATCTTGAAAAAGATCGACATTTTGAAAAAGGTTGAAACTTTGGAAATAAATTAAAAACTAAAAGATGCAGCGAATATTATGCAGAAAAATCCAAAATTTCAATAAGAATCGATAAAAAAAATCGTTGTTTTCAGATAAAGGCGAAATTTTAAAGAAAGTGGAAATTTTTGAAAATCAAAATTTTAAAAAATGAGGAAATTTTGAAAAATAACAAAATTTTGAAAAATGGCGAAATTTCGAAAAACTTCAAAATTTTCTTAAAATATTAGGATTTAAAAAGACAATCTTTTGAAGAATTGTGTTAACATTTTGAAAATATACTGTTAAAAGTCGACCTTTTCAAAAAATTCAACAATTTTAATAAAACGAAGGAATTTTCCAAAAAAACCTTTAAGGAAGTTAAAATTTTGAAAAATAAAGTGGAAATTTGGAAGTGTCAAAATTTTCAAAAGGCCAAAATTTTTGAAATTAATATCGGCATTTTTAAAAGCCAAAATTAAAAAAAGTATCTTTTTTTAAAGGAAGAGATTTAAAAAAAAGTCGAAATTTAGAAAGTCGATAGTCTTAAAACCCCAAGTTTTGACGAGAAGTTGAAATGTAAAAAAATACATTTTTTTTTAAAAAATGGACATTTTAGAAAATCCTCGATGACAAGCTTTTCAAAAAATTTAGAATTTTTGAAAGGGAAAAAAAAGGAATTTTTAAAAAAGTAAAATTTTGAAGAGTTGACATTTTGGGTAGTCAAAAATTGTATGAAAAAAATTATTTAAGTGAAAACTGAAAAAATCGAAATTTCGTTAAAATATTCAAAATTTGCAAATAAAATCGGAATTATAGAAAAATTCATTAAAAAAACTCGTCGATTTAATTTTTCCAGAGAAACTGACATTTCAGAAATTTTAAATTAACGAAATTAAAATGTTTAGAAGGTCAAATTGTCGAAAAAGGTGGACTGTTGGATACGTTGAGTATCAGTAAATAAGATCGAAATGTTCAGTAAAGTGAATTGGGCAAAATTTTGAAAAAAAGTTGAAATTATTGAAAAAGTCGAAGGTCTGAAAAGAGGCGAAATTTTAAAAGTAGAAATATTAGAAGTCGGAACTTTGAAAAATACTAAATTTAAAAAGGCAGACATTTCTGAAAAAGCGATATTTAAAAAATTGATTTATTTAAACAAATTAAAAAATCTAGAATTTTTGAAAGGAAAAAAAGAAATTTTTAAAATAGTAAAATTTTGAAGATTTGATATTTTGGGTAGTTAAAAATTGTACGAAAATAATTTTTTAAGTGAAAGCTTTGAAAAAGTCGAAATTTCGATAGAATAATCAAAATTTGCAAATAAAATCGGAATTATAGAAAAATTCATTGAAAAAATCTCGACGGTTTGATTTTTCCAGAGAAACTGAAATTTCAGAAATTATAAATTAAAGAAATTGAAATGTTTAGAAAGTAAAATTGTCCAAAAAGGTGGACTGTTCGATACGTTGAGTATCAGTAAAAAAAATCGAAATGTTCAGTAAAGTGAAGTGGGCAAAGTTTGGAAAAAAATTGAAATTTTCGAAAAAGTCGTAGGTTTGAAAAGAGGCGAAATTTTAAAAGTTGAAATATTAGAAATCGGAACTTTGAAAAATACTAAATTTAAAAGGGCAGACATTTCTAAAAAGCGATATTTAAAAAATGACTTATTTAAACAAATTAAAAAATCTAGAACTTTTGAAGGGGAATAAAGAAATTTTTAAAATAATAAAATTTTGAAAAGCGTTGATATTTTGGGTAGTTAAAAATTGTGTGAAAAAAAATTTTTAAGTGAAAGCTTTGAAAAAGTCGAAATTTCGATAGAATATTCAAAATTTGCAAATAAAATCGGAATGATAGAAAAATTCATTGAAAAAAACTCAACGGTTTGATTTTTTCAGAGAAACTGAATTTCAGAAATTTTAAATTAAAGAAATTGAAATGTTTAGAAAGTAAAATTGTCCAAAAAGGTGGACTGTTCGATACGTTGAGTATCAGTAAAGAAAATCGAAATGTTCAGTAAAGTGAAGTGGGCAAAATTTGGAAAAAAAGAGGAAATTTTGGAAAAAGTCGAAGGTTTGAAAAGAGGCGAAAGTTTAAAAGTAGAAATATTAGAAATCGGAACTTTGAAAAATACTAAATTTAAAAAGGCAGACATTTCTAAAAAAGCGATATTTAAAAAATGACTTATTTAAACAAATTAAAAAATCTAGAATTTTTGAAAGGGAATAAAGAAATTTTTAAAATAGTAAAATTTTGAAAAGCGTTGATATTTTGGGTAGTTAAAAATTGTGTGAAAAAAATTTTTCAAGTGAAAGCTTTGAAAAAGTCGAAATTTCGATAGAATATTCAAAATTTTCAAATAAAATCGGAATTATAGAAAAATTCGTTGAAAAAAGCTGGACGGTTTGATTTTTCCAGAGAAACTGACATTTCAGAAATTTTAAATTAAAGAAATTGAAATGTTTAGAAAGTCAAATTGTCCAAAAAGGTGAACTGTTCGATACGTTGAATATCAGTAAAGAGAATCGAAATGTTCAGTGAAGTGAAGTAAGCAAAATTTTGAAAAAAGTCGAAATTTTCGAAAAAGTCGAAAGTTTGAAAAGAGGCAAAATTTTAAAAGTACAAATTTTAAAAGTAGAAATTTTAAAAGACTCTGAAAAATACTAAATTTAAATAAGCAGAAATTTCTAAAAAAGTGATATTCAAAAAATTGATTTATTTAAACAAAAATTGAAATACAGAACTTGTCCCCTGAAACCAAGAAAGATTAAAAAAACACAACGAAGGTTGCTCTAACGCATTTCGACAGCCAAGATGTCATCTTCAGAGGGAAACTAACCTGTATTTTAATTTTTGAAGATAACCAAGGACCAGTCCGTTCCACCAAACTTATTTAAACAAATTAAATAAAGTAATGGCTGTGAAATAGTGAATGAGATCGGTGAATATCAGCGAGTTGATAAAAATTTTAATTTGAGAAGGGTTTGATATCTAAGCTGGGTGTACTGCCTCAAAAAAAAAAATCAGTTCGCCACCAATTTTTATTTAAAATAATTGGAACTAAACTCCTCGTTTCATTTGAACATATAATCCTATTAACTACAAAACTTCCGAATGGTTTATGATATAATAAAAACACTCCTATCTCATACGATACGATCCATTGTTGCCAACGTTCACTGTCTACTTTAATTACAGTAATTACAGTGTAATAACATCCGTGGCTTAAACATCTACGCATTATTTTGCTTTACATAATATATTATAGATATTTAGGCAACATTATAATAATAATCGAATTATCGACTAAATAGTTCCATTTGTCATGATTTTCGTCAACTGTTAACATTATAAAAAATAATCAGTGTCATACTTTTTAAGGATCGGTACCTGTTTAATTTTAATTGGTGTAATAATCCATTACTTCCAACATTAAAACTTAATTTTAACAATTCAGTAACTCGTCAGTTTAAAATAAAACACTTATAAGCAAAGGTGACAAAATATCACTAAAAGTTGCTAATCAATCGATACAAACAAAAACACGAAGGCATTGAGGCGTTTGCATTGAACCTTTCCTAACAATATTATTCGTTATGACACTATTCAGGAGGTTGCTAATAATGTAAATTGGTAGATGATGTAATTGAAAAGTATGCTACGTAAAAAACAACCGAGTCCATCGTGGTTTACTAGATAAAGTTGTACAGCTTGTGAATTCAAACAGTCGAAAGTCTTACATCTTAAGAATGTTTTTTTTGCTGGAACGGGCTGGACCTTGGTTATCTTCAAAATTTAAAGTACAAATCTTGTCCCCTGAAATCAAGAAAGATAAAAAATCACAACAGAGGTTGCTCGATAGTCAAGCTATATCATCTTCAGAGAGATACTTGTCCTCTGAAACCAAGAAAGATTAAAAAACACAACCAAGAGCAACCTTTGTTGTGTTTTTCAATCTTTCTTGGTTTCAGGGGACCAGTAATTCTCTAAAGATGACAGCTTGGCTATCGAAACCTCTCTTGTGTTTTTTAATCTTTCTTGGCTTCAGGGGACAAGATTTGTATTTCTATCTTAAAAATTACTATCGTTAAAAAAATGTTCGTTAATAATATTGCTCACATTAATCTTATTTGCTTTCTTATTCAACCAATTATGAACTATTGCATAAAACAGTGTTTCCGAAATAGTGGGTAGCGACCTGGAACCAGGTGAATGAAATACCAGGTCACAGAATCATCCCCCTATTATTTAATCAGACTCGCAAAACTTACGAGAACAAAACGATAAAATGTCTAAATTGTCACCCCATAACAGCAAAGCAAGGTTTTCAACAACGATTTCACTGTAAAATAAATTTTTACTAACTGAAATTTTTCTTGGAAATCTTGACCATAAAAAAAATCGACTTGTTTTTGAAGAATATTTTGAAATTTCAGGTTTGAAAAATACATTTTTTTAGAAAACACTTTTTTGAAAGATATTCCAAAATTTCCATTTCTCCAAAATGTCATTTCTTTCTTCAAATCTTAATTGTTTTTAAAGTGTCTATATCCATTTCGAAATTTCGACTTGTTCTCAAAAATGTTTACTTATTTTGAAAGTTTGCACTTTTTTTTAAAAGTGCCATATTTTGAAAATTTCGTCTCTTAAAATTTTGACCTTTTCTCATTTTCGCTTTATTTTCGGAAAATTCGAATTGTTTTCTAAGCTTTTACTTTTTCTCGAAATTTTGTTTTTTTTTTCTTGTAACTTGAAAATTTGCTTATGAAAATATCGACTTTTTTCAAAAAGCGGACACTTTAAAATATTTCAAGATTTTCTCGAAATGATGCCTTTCTCAAAACTGATTTTACTCTTTTTTTTGGGACAAATTTGACTGGCATGAAAATTTCAATCGTTTTTAAAAATTTCGACCGTTTTAAAAACTTCAAAATTTTCACTTTCCACTTTTATCAAAATTTTGACTTTTTTCAAAATTTTGAGTGCTTTCGAAAATTAACTTTTCGACTTTTTTCAAGTTTTCACTTTTATCAAAATGTTGACTTTTCCCAAAAATTTGAGTGTTTTCGAAATTTCGACTTGTTTTCAAAAATTTTTACTTATTTTGAAAATTTGCATTTTTTTTTTAAATTTCGTTTTTTTAAGTCCTATATTTTGAAAATTTCGACTCTTAAAATTTTGACCTTTTCTCATGTTCGCTTTATTTTCGGAAAATTCTAATTGTTTTCCAAACTTTTGCTTTTTCTCGAAATTATGTTTTTTTTTTCCTGTAACTTAAAATTTTGCTTATGAAAATATCGACTGTTTCAAAAAGAGGACATTTTTAAATATTTCAAGATTTTATCGAAATTACGCCTTTCTGAAAACTGCTTTTTATTATTATTTTTTTTTGGAAAAATTTGACTTTTATAAAAATTTCGATTTTCTTAGATTTTTTAAAAATTTCGACCGTTTTGGAAACTTCACACAAGTTTCCGTTTTTAATTTTGACTTTTCCCAAATTTTGAGTGTTTTTCAAAATTAACGTTTCGACTTTTTTCAAGTTTCCACTTTTATCAAAATGTTGACTTTTTCCAAAATTTTGAGTGTTTTGAAAATTAACGTTTCCACTTTTTTTGAAATTTTCAACTCTGAGGAAATTTACGTTTTGTAATTTTTCACTTTTTTTAATTTCCAATTTTTTTAGACGTTCCTGGAAATTACGTCTTTTTTTTGAAAATGTCGACTCAAATTTTAATTATCTTCAAATTTCGACTTCCGAAAATTTCGATAATTAAAAATTTTGTCATTTCAGAATATTTACAATTTCAAAATCTCGGCTTTCTTCCATTTTCCATTTTTATCAAAATTTCAATTTTTTCCAAAATTGACACACAAATTTTCGACTTTTTCTCGACAATTTTCGATTTTTTTTTCGACAATTTGACTGTTGTGCGTTTAACTTTAAAAAAAAGTCTATTTTTATTAAAATTTTTGATTTTTTCACAAAACTTTGAAATTGGACCATTGAAGCTGAATATTTTGACTTTATTAGACAATTTCGACTTTTTTGTAATTTTTAACATGAAATAAAAATGTTTCTATTTTTTTTAACTTCGACTTTTTTGTCTATTATTAATTTTTTTTTTGGAAATTGCTCCATTTTTCGAATTTCAATTCTTTTTACCATTTTTTTTGTGGAACGGACTGGTCCTTAGTTATCTTCAAAAATTGAAATACAGAACTTGTCCCCTGAAACCAAGAAAATTTAAAAAACACAACAAAGGTTGCTATCATCTTCAGAGAGATAGCCTGGCTATCGAAACGCCTCTAACGCGTTTCGATAGTCACGCTGTCTCTCTGAAGATGATAGCCTGTCTATCGAAACGCGTTAAAGCAACCTTTGTCGTGTTTTTTAAATTTTTTTGCTTTCAGAAGACAAGATTTGTGTTTCAACTTTTGAAGTTGTCTGTTTCACAAAAAAAAAACATTAAAAATAATCAAAATTCTTGGTTTCAAGGGATAAGATTTATGTTTCAATCTTTTTAACATTTCGACGGTTTTCAAATTTCGACTTTTTCTGAAAAACTCGACTTTTCAAAAAAATTCAACATATCAAAATATCTACTTTTTTCAAAATTTCCATTTTTCAAGATTCCCACTCTTCTTTAATGATTTACTTTGAAAATTTCTAATTTTGCTGGAAATTTTAACTTCTACTGAAAAAATTTAGATTTTTTGAACATTTCAAATTCATCATCAAATCAAAAAAACTGAGAATTAAACTTAAATTTAGAATATTGATAAGTACTGAAATATTCCATTCGCAGTAAAAAAAATAAAGATTCCTTGCATTTTGAAATTGCCATTTTAATAAAAAATTGAATCTTTTGATTAAGATAGAAATTTTGACAGAAAGTGTGAAACATTTTGGAACAAAAAGACCATTACAACTTCTTAAATTTATAAGAAAAAATTAAAACTTCGTCAATTTGCAAGAAAAAAATTGAAATACAAATCTTATCCCCTGAAACCAAGAAAATTTAAAAAACACAACAAAGGTTGCTATCATCTTCAGAGAGATAGCCTGGCTATCGAAACTCCTCTAACGCGTTTCGATAGTCAAGCTGTCTCTCTGAAGATGATAGCCTGTCTATCGAAACGCGTTAGAGCAACTTTTGTCGTGTTTTTTAAATTTTCTTGCTTTCAGAAGACAAGATTTGTGTTTCAACTTTTGAAGTTAACCAAGAACCAGTCTGTTCCACAAAAAAAAAACGTTAAAAATAATCAAAATTCTTGGTTTCAAGGGATAAGATTTATGTTTCAATCTTTTTAACATTTCGACGGTTTTCAAACTTCGACTTTTTCTGAAAATCTCGACTTCTCAAAAAAATTCAACATATCAAAATATCTACTTTTTTCAAAACTTCCATTTTTTAAAATTCCCACTCTTCTTTAATGATTTACTTTGAAAATTTCTACTTTTACTGGAAATTTTAACTTCTACTGAAAAAATTTAGATTTTTTGAACATTTCAAATTCATCATCAAATCAAAAAAACTGAGAATTAAACTTAAATTTAGAATATTGATAAGTACTGAAATATTCCATTCGCAGTAAAAAAAATAAAGATTCCTTGCATTTTGAAATTGCCATTTTAATAAAAATTTGAATCTTTTGATTAAGATAGAAATTTTGACAGAAAGTGTGAAACATTTTGGAACAAAAAGACCATTACAACTTCTTAAATTTTCAAGAAAAAATTACAACTTCGTCAATTTGCAAGAAAAAAATTGAAATACAAATCTTATCGCCTGAAACCAAGAAAGATTAAAAAACACAACAAAGGTTGCTCTAACGCGTTTCGATAGTCAAGTTATCATCTTCAGAGAGACGGCTTGGCTATCGAAACGCGTTAGAACAACCTTTGTTGCGTTTTTTAATCTTTTTTGGATTCAGGGGACAAGATTTGTATTCCAATTTTTGAAGATAATCAAGGACCAGTCCGTTCCACCAACATTTCAAGAAAAAAGATCAAATTTCTATTTTAAAGTCTATATCTTACATCTTAGAAAAAAATATAAAGAATTTCAAATTTTCACAAAAACTCAATGTCGGTGAGTTGAGAAATGTGCTAACTAAAATTCGATAGTTCAAAGGAAAAGGCAAGTTTAAGTTTAAATTAGAAATTTCGAGAAAAAAATCAACATTTCAGTTGGAAAACAGTAAAAAGCAAATAACTTTTTTCTTGAAATTTTAATTTTAAAATTCAAAATACCGATGTTCGTTAAAATTGATTTTAAAAGTCAAAATACTGATTTTTTAGTCGAAACTTGAAGAGAAATAAAAATCAAAATCTTGTTTGTAACGGCGTTTTTTTAGAAAATACAAGGAAGCAGATATCGGTGACTTCGTCTGTGGAAGTAGAATAATTGCCTTTACAACTTTAAGTATAAATTGTCTAAAGTTGTAGAGAGTTGTCATTGAAATACAGAACTTGTCCCCTGAAACCAAGAAAGATTCGTTTCTCTCTGAAGATGACAGCTTGGCTGTCGAAACGCGTTAGAGCAACCTTTGTGGTGTTTTTTAATCTTTCTTGGTTTCAGGGGACAAGTTCTGTATTTCAATTTTTGAAGATAAGCAAGGACCAGAAAATAGAGAGTTGTTATATTTGTTAAACTGACGGATCAATTTGTTTTGAATAAACGTAATAAAAAACTTAATTTGCTATGCACCAAAAAAATAGCTGTGCACCAAAAAAATAGCTGTGCACCAAAAAATAGCTATGTACAAAAAAAATAACTATGCACAGCTTTAAAGAGTTCGTGCAGATTGCAGAATGGTATTTTGTTCAAATTCATTGATACGATCATATATGCTGTTAAACCAGTTGATAAAGTATACTAAGTGCATATAAACCAATTATTAAATTGGTCAATGGTGATACAATATCTTGTGATTAATCATTAGTCATGTTGATGCTAGCGATATTTACAATACTTTTGACTGGGGCATATCCGACAGCAAAGATATTTTGGGGAATGTAAGGGGGAGCTAAACGGCCTGTGAAAATAATAACTGAGTCTTTTAATAATCAAATTTATTCGTTCGAACACATATCTTGTAACCCCAACCCTACAACTTGCATCGACTTGTCTTTTTGTCTGGAAAAAAAACGCGGTAGCTGCCAGTGACAATCAGGCTGACACCTGTCATTGCGGTTGACCGCCAAATTTAAATTTTATCGTCCTACAGGGAGCATTTTTTTAATGTCTACATCTAAATTCAGTAATTGTTAACAATCACTTTTTGATTAATTCGATCATGTAACCATGCGTCCGTTTTAAAGTAGTCTTAACCCACTGTCCTTAAGCACAGAATCAGGACTCGTCATTTCGACTAGAAAAAGTCAGTCAAATCATACACGATCACTTTGACAAGCTCTTCTCATGTTAAACGTAACTCGAGATTACATTCAAAATATAATAACCATAAAATAATCAGATCTTCCAACTAATTTAAAATCATAACAGGTAGCCTACAACTGAACTCATAAGGAATTTATTTCGTAACAAAGCGAGCTTTTATCATGTTTAAAGAACGTTGTTATGGTTCAAAATACATAATTTGAGTAAAACACAGTTTGCATTTTCTCAAGGTTTGTTTACGCACCTTAAATGGTAGTTCGACAATTTTTTATGATTCTATCAGAGACTGGATTCTACCAGAGATTGGATTCTATCAATAATCACTTGTTTCTATAAATTTTACAATAAATAGTTGTGATTACTTCTGACCATTTTCTTATTAGAATTAATGTCAGAGAACTGGGTCAGTTAATGTCGCTCGGTATGTTAATGCATGTAAAATTATTTCCTCATTTTATTATCAACAAACAAGTAAGTTGTATGACATTAAAATACTTTTATGTATACATTTCGCAACAAATTCACATACAAAAGCACTAGAGATGGTGAAGTAAATTTTGCAACTTTAAAATAAGTTTTGTTGCAAATATTCAATGACGTTTACTAACTGATGGCTCAAGTATCTTTCTTTCAATGTTTTGTTATGAAATATTAATCAATTTAGGCGAGACCCCTTAAAAAAAACAAATTGTCTTAACAAATAAATGCAAGAAGAATACAACCTAGGCTGCAAATTCATGCAGCCCTCCAGGCGTCTACAGTGAATCATATGTGGCTGAACTACCAACAGTTGAAACACTGCCACCTAGCGAAACGGTTGCTCTCTAGGAAAGTTCCCAGAAGACAAGGATTCTAATGCACATAACCAATAGGTTTCAACTTCGAATCTAATTAATGTTCAAACATTGTTATGTGCTTATTCTTCATGGTGAACTCTTATGGGCCGAAGAAATGTTAAATAAAATTAAAAAACATTGGTCTGTGCATTAGAAAAGTTTAAATGTTTAGTAAAAGTCAATATTTGGGCAAAATGGCTAAACTTGAAAAAAGGAAGAAAAATATATATTTCTGGAGAAAAACGTTGAAGTGTTGAAAGTCAAAATTTCCCACAGAAAGTCAAATTTTCAGATAAAGCCAAACCTTTTAAGAGTATGTAGATAAATTTTGTCTAAAAAAATCCCAGTTTGCAAAAACAATAAAATGTCGAATTTGGAAAGTTAAAATTTCGAAAAAAAAACCGAATTTTGTGTAACAAGTCCAAATTTGAGAAAAATAAGTAAAAGTTTAAATATTTAGTTAGTCAATTTTGGGGGAAATGAGGAAAATGCCGAAATTTGGTAAAAGGACGAATTTTAAAAAGTATATAAAAAGTTGTGAAAAAAAAAAAGGTAATTTAGAACAAAGACAAAAAATCGTAATTTTGGAAAAAAGTGACATTTGAGAATAGATCTAAATTTCGAAAAGAAAAAACTTTAAAAAATGATCGTACTTTAAGAAAAAATATCAAATTTTGAGATCAAGAGTAACATTTTGGTGATCGACGAATTTAAGCGAAAAAATGGCAGCTTGCAGAAACAATAAAATGTCAAATTTCAAAAGTCGAAATTTCGAAGAAAAAAAAAACGAATTTTCAGAAACAAGTCCAAATTTGTAGAAAATAAATAAAAGGTTAAATGTTTAGTAAGAGTCAATATTTGGGCAAAATGGCTAAACTTGGAAAAAGGACGAAAAATAGATTTTTGGTGAAAAAAAAGTGTTGAAAGTCAAAATTTCCCACAGAAAATCAAATTTTCAGATAAAGCCAAACCTTTTAAGAGTATGTAGATAAATTTTGTCTAAAAAAATCACAGTTTGCAAAAACAATAAAATGTCGAATTTGGAAAGTTAAAATTTCGAAAAAAAAACCGAATTTTATGTAACAAGTCCAAATTTGTAGAAAATAAGTAAAAGTATAAATATTCAGTTAAAATCAATGTTGGGGAAAATGCCGAAATTTGGTAAAAGGACGAATTTTAAAAAGTATGTAAGAAGTTGTGGAACAAAGCCGCAATTTGGAACAAAGTCGAAAAAATGTAATTTTGGAAAAAAGTGACATTTGAGAATATATCTAAATTTCGAAAAGAGAAAACTTTGAAAAAAAGGTCGAAATCTTCAAAAACTGTTCTACTTAACATCTTCGATTACTTCAAATGTTTACTTTTTTTTTTATTAAAAATCGACAAAAAAAGAATTTCTGAGAAATATGCCGAATCTTCCAGTAAGTCGAATTAGAAAAAAGTAATCATTTTAACAAGTTATCGAGTTTTGAGACGAAAGAAAGATTTGGGGTAAAAGACTAATTTTAGGAACAAAATAGATATTAAAAGAGAAGGGTTAAACAAGCCGAAATTGCGAAAAAAAGGGCAAATTTTGAAGCAAAGTCTAAATTTTGAGCAATAAAGATTCTTTTAGGCTGAGTGTATTTACGTTTGACTACATGAGTCAGTCTCTGTTCCATATTTTGTTTGATTTATTTGATTTAATTTTGAAATAAGATGTAAAAAGTTGAAATTGCAAAAAAAAGAGCAAATTTTTAGGTAAAGATGTAAATTTTGAGAAATAAATGGTCTTTTGAACATACTTTCGTTTGACTACATGAATCAGAGGTGTCCTCGCTGTCCCTTATTTTGTCTGATTTATCTGATTTTGTTAATTAGTCTTTTACATTATTTGCTTTAGATGAATATTTTCGGAGTTAGCACTAGTTTATTAAACGCAACAAAGTAATTGCGGTTGGAATCGAAACGAGCGCGATCCGAGGCGATCTCAAAAACTGTTTAGTCATCGACTTATTGCGACTTATTGCGAATGGTCTTTTGAACATAATTTCGTTTGACTACATGAATCAGAGGTGTCCTCTCTGTCCCTTATTTTGTCTGATTTATCTGATTTTGTTAATTAGTCTTTTACATTATTTGCTTTAGATGAATATTTTCGGAGTTAGCACTAGTTTATTAAACGCAACACACTAATTGCGGTTGGAATCGCAACGAGCGCGATCCGAGGCGATCTCAAAAACTGTTTAGTCATCGACTTATTGCGAATGGTCTTTTGAACATACTTTCGTTTGACTACATGAATCAGAGGTGTCCTCTCTGTCCCTTATTTTGTCTGATTTATCTGATTTTGTTAATTAGTCTTTTACATTATTTGCTTTAGATGAATATTTTCGGAGTTAGCTATAGTTTATTAAACGCAACACAGTAATCGCGGTTGGAATCGCAACGAGCGCAATCCGAGGCGATCTCAAAAACTGTTTAGTCATCGACTTATTGCGAAAGAATGCTTTTTATCTGAGACATTATCAGCATAGTCACAGGTTCAATAAATATTGCGATTGATTGTAGAAAAAAGTGTATATTAGACAATTTTTTTATCAATTATAGCACAATAAAAATTGGATAAAATTCTTAATTCGTACATAATTAAAAATGATCTAATTTGGTCTATTGACTCTTCACTGTAGTAACTGATACGGAACCCCAATTGTGCGAGTCGGACTCGCTCTTGGTTGATTTTTTATACCTCTGATTGAATTTAATTAGAAAAAAAATATCCTCGAATTAATTCTATCTAAAATGGGAAGACTTCAATGTTTATCTGTTTATCCAGGTATTTTTTAAATGCCAAAGTCACATTCGCCATTGTTTTCCTCACATTTGCTCCAGGATTGGGCGTCTGATTCAAACTAGTAATGGCCTTAGACAATTGATTATGTTTTAAGACCAAGAGTTAAAAACAAAACGTTTAAGAACCGACAGGTTAATAACGATAATGATGTACAATACAACTGACGAGAAACATTTTGAGAACGAAGTCGAAATTTGTAGAAAATAAATAAAAGTTTGAATGCAAGTAGAATACAACCTAGACTGCAAATTCATGCAACCCTCCAGGCGGGTATAGTGAAGCATAGGTAGCTGAACTACCAACAGTTGAAACACTGTCACCTACCGAAGCGGTTGCTCTCTAGGAAAGTTCCCAGAAGACACGGATTCTAATGCACAGACCAATAGGTTTGAAGATTTATTAGATTCGAAGTTTGGGAACCAAATAAAGGTTAATTCGAAAGAAGAAGCTTCGAAGGAAAGATATGAGATGAAAAAGCCTATTAATGAAATCCTTTGCATATTTAATTCTAAAATAACCTCCAAAGTTAGACTTATCCTGCAAAAAATGCCCTTAATAGTATTCTTTCTTTTTTTCAATCATTATATTCTTCTTCATTAATAATTACAATCATGTTTTATGGATGACTGACTTGCTACATTGGTTCCCAAACCTTTTTGCACTGTAGATCTCTTACTGATTTCCACTGATCCCCAACTTTAATTTCAAAGTTGAATTGACTAATTAAAACAGCCTCAATTGAGGTGTAAAAGTAAATATAAAATTGATGACCTTGAACATAACTCTGTCATATATATCACATTTCTAAATCTAAAATTGTATAAAATTAATAACCACGAAAAGATAATCACTCATACGAACCCCCATTTACAGCTTGAACCCTCATTTACAGCTTGAACCCCCATTTACAGGCTGAACCCCCATTTACATCCTGAACCCCCATTTACATCTCGGGCCCCATTTACATCTTGCACCCACATTTACATCTCGAGCCCATTTACATCTTGAACCCCATTTACATCTTAGACCCCCATTTACATCTTGTGTCCCCCATTTTTTGCACAGTGGCGTGGACCCCCTTCCTTAAATCGACCCTTGGCTGACCACTTCGCAAAACGCCGATCTAAATGCAACTAATGAAGGATGATGCTCACGTTTTTGCTGATTTTTAAGAATTTAAAACATGACTGTTGCGAAATTCCCACGATCGCATTAATATTCCCAAGACGTTCTGAAAGTTACTAGAGCTATTAATTACGCTAAATGCATCACATTAATATAAATCTACGTAAGGCTCTCCAATTTAATAATCTAGTTTACATCTCACCAAAGTAAAAACGTGACTGCTAAATAGGTTACTTCTTGCCTTAGTACCGTGTTAAAACGCTTATCATCCTTTGAATGTCCCGAATTGCATAAACTACTTATTCAAACGATTAACGATAGGTAATCGAGCTCGAAGGGAAAGCGCTTGAGCAAGTGATCACACATACTGATCAAAAGTGAAAGTGAGGTATGGTAAAGTTCCCGTTCGCGTTGAAGGGTAATTCAAATAAAAAACGATACAAACCGTTAGAAACATGAGCGCATCAACGAAAAATTTCCGAGGATTGAGGAAATATAATCTATGATGTCCCATTTCTTTTTGTTTGGTGGAACGGACTGATCCTTGGTTATATTCAAAAATTGAAATACAGAACTTGTCCCCTGAAACCAAGAAAGATTAAAAAACACAACAGAGGTTGCTCTAACGCATTTCGATAGCCAAGCTATCATCTTCAGATACTAACACCTATCTCTGAAGATGGCCATCGAAACGCCTTAGAGCAACTTTTATTGTGTTTTTTAATCTTTCTTTGTTTCAGGGGACAATATTCGTATTTCAATTTTTGAAGATAACCAAAGACCAGTCCGTTCCACAAAAACATTTATAGAAATTAAATTGATTTGTGGGGAATGTTGGAAATGAAAAAATTATTTGTCCTCAAAATAAAGCAATTTCAAATTTTGACGTATTCGATCTTTTTTTCGTTTCATTTCATGTTGTATTATTTTTTTCGTTCCATTTCATGTTGTATTATTTTTTTCGAAAATTGCTAGTTTCGAACTGTATTTTAAGTACGTCAATGGTACGATTAGAGTGTACTAAGCCAATTAAAAACGGCGAGAGGCAGTTCCGCAGTCGACGAGTTCGATTCGCCTTTAGCGTGTAGGGAGGTTCGATGTGCCTTTCAACCACAAAGAAATTCTATGGAGATTTATTTGTTATACATAACTGTGATTGACCTTTGTTAGAATACAACACTAAGTGGCATGGAAAGGTGGGGTTCGCTGGCCTAGTATTATATTATTTATAGAATAAATGTTATTTTGCACTTGTTGAACCTTGGAAGTTACCAACTGAGAAGTTATTGGCTCGTTCGATAAATTGTTACCTTTCAATTCATGTTCGAGAGAATAGAATAATAGCGGTTTACGTAAAAGTTTAAACGTAGGGTGGAAATTGGAATGAACGTAGAGTTGCCCAGGATAAAGGAATATAAACTAGCTAGCCAGTCAACCGGACTTTGAGACAAACTAAATCGAATATATTTGGAGGTTTTATCGTTCAAACTTTAAGGAAAAATAAAATAATGGAAGCTATGTAGCCTTTGTAAGGTTAAAAGCAGAACTGGAGGCTTTTATTCTTTATCTACTTTGCGATATGTTCGCCCATATTAATTCAATCATCTGTTTTCTTGCTTATTCATCAAATTACTGCTGTTGGACGATTATGAGAGGTATAATCGAAATATTTCGATTATGGTCGTATAATCGATCATTCGATGAATGCAAATGAGAAATAAATGATGTTTCATATTCCATTCAATAAGGCGACACCACTGCATTTCTACCAAACGACTGACAGACGATTATTTCGATTGAGTGATATTCCATATTCCATATTTCAAAGTGTCGGCGAGAAGTCCGAAATCATTCAACACTATTCGATTATGAAAATATATCAATTATGCCCAACACTGCAAATTACACAACTCAGTAGTAGCATTGGTAATTAGCTAACAACAAATGCAATTCTCATCAGACCAGATGGACGAAGGTCGATCATATTACGAAACTTCAAAAATTGAAATACAAATATTGTCCCCTGGAACCAAAAAAGATTAAAAAACACAACGAAGGTTGCTCTAACGCGTTTTGACAGCCAAACTGTCATCGTCAGTAATTTTTTTCAGGGGACAAGATTTGTATTTCAATTTTTGAAGATAACCAAGGACCAGTCCGTTCCGCCAAAAAAAAAAGGAAACATTACTTAAAAAAGGCGCCCTAAATTTTCTTCAGTATCAACAAACTGTTTCTTTTCTGAGTAAGTGAAAGTTCCTAAAAGGCTTGAATGCAAACTGGATAGGATAATTATTCTCGGTAATGCAACGCAAGCTTTCTTTGATAAAGATGACTTTTTAAAAGCTTGGATGATTGGGCAAATTTTGACGATATATTATTAAACAAATTAATCATTCAAGCTGTCAGCAATCGACTCTGTATTATTCATGTAGATGACGGAACGATATTCGAATAAATAACAACAGTGTTATGATACAGGCGAAAAAAAACCTCTTACTTTTATAGCGTTGCAGTGTCTTTCATAAGGGATGAAGATTACGTTTTAATGCGAACATTTTTACAACATAATTCTCTGCAAGGTCGCATTTTATGTACAGAACGCTTCTTGAAGCTCTTCACAAACCGATAGGTGGCGCTACCCTTAGGAATCCCATGGACATGAAATCTATCAATTTATAAGTATCGAAACATCTGTGTCAGCAATCCGAGTTGAGTACGCCAAACTGACGAAATCAAAACCAGTCTTGGTTCCCAAACTTTGAATCTGCTAAATGGGTCGAAACTATTTGTATATGCTAGTCTCTGGTATATATATGCATTAGAGGAAAATACAGATAAAATTCTCAGGACAAGTCACTCGATTAAAACAGGCAAGTGCGCCAAAGAGGCGAAATATTGTAACAGGAGAACAGGAATGGTTAGGATGAAATAGCTCAACTACGATTACAATTATAGCAAATCTCATGTGGGAAGAATTGAGAGAAGCACCACCGAAAAGCCATAGTGAACTAAAAAGGAATAAATGAAAATAAATCTGTAATAAATCAACTTGATGATGTCAATGGTAAAATTCTCAGGACAGTCACTCGATTAAAACAGACAAGTGCACCAAAGAGGCGAAATATTGTAACAGGAGAATAGGAATGGTTAGGATGAAAGCTCAACAATTTATGCCAAATCTCATGGGGGAAGAATTGAGAGAAGCACCACCGAAAAAAAGCCATAGTGAACTAAAAAGGAATAAATGAAAATAAATCCGTAATAAATAAACTTGATGATGTCAGTGGTGAAATTCTCAGGACAGTCACTCGATTAAAACAGACAAGTGCACCAAAGAGGCGAAATATTGTAACAGGAGAATAGGAATGGTTAGGATGAAAGCTCAACAATTTATACCAAATCTCATGGGGGAAGAATTGAGAGAAGCACCACCGAAAAAAAGCCATAGTGAACTAAAAAGGAATAAACGAAAATAAATCTGTAATAAACTTGATGATATCAATGGTGCGATGGGTTAGAATTTTGGTCTAAAATACGAAATAAGCGGCAAACGTTTGTCGAACAATTTTTAGGTCAATACGATTTTCCACTAATTTTGTTAAATGTTCAATGACTTTGAAAACAAATCTTGTCCCACGAAACCAAGAAAGATTAAAAAACACAACAAAGGTTGCTCTAACGCGTTTCGATAGCCAACCTGTCATCCTCAGAGAGAGATACTGCACAGTATCTCCAACCTATCATCTTACTGATACTGAAGACACTGTGCAGTATCTTTCTGAAGGACTGGTCCTTGATTATCTTCAAAAATTGAAATACAATAAGCAACCTCTATTGTGTTATATTTAATCTTCCTTAGTTTCAGGGGACAAAATTTGTATTTCAATTTTTGAAGACAACCAAGGACCAGTCCGTTTCACCAAAATTCAATGACTTGTATCAATTAGTAGTAAACATCTACCTTCACTAGGTAAAAATTATGGGGCGAACAAAGTAAAGTAAACAATATTTCCACTTTACTACTTCAAAACGAAATGACACTTTCTACATTTTGTAAAACAAGATCTATTAAAAATGTGTTTAAATCGATTATTGTAAAAGTTAATTGAAACTGAGTTTTTAGCGTCGATAACCAAATAAAAATAGTAACACGACTTTCAATGAAATTCCTTCCCGTTACAGCACGAACTATCTGCAACTATCTCGGCATCGGATCAGATTTTTTTGAAACGTGTAAAAGTCGGCGTTATAATTCGAAATTACATGATTTATAGAGCCACGGTATTGAAGTGAACGACCCAAATCGAGAGTTTGAATTCGTTGTGGAAATGATCAATGGCGAGCAATAACATCCGATAGATCTTATCTCGAGTAAATTAAAGGTACGATGAGGCGGCGCTCTCATCTTGCGGACAAGAGCGATTGTTGCAGATCGCGGAAGAAAAGGCATGGGCAGGCGGAACGGTTAAATTCATTTGAAAAAAGTCAGTGAAGGGTAAATGTACACACTTAATTCGACAGTCATGGTTACTAATAATTTACTATCGATTGGCGTGCACTCCGGATGTCAACGGTAGAACCATATAAATTACGAAGGCGAAGCAGCGAATCAGAAGACAAAGTTAGTAATTAAGCTGCAGCAGTTAATTATTCGCAGAATATACAGCTTTTCATAAATTAGCGCAAAGTGGGGCACAATCTCGGAAAGCTATTTTCATTTACTTCAAAATAGACTGCCAGACTAGTAAACAATTTCAAGCTTTGTAGACCCAAGTTTGGAACTTAAATGAACATTAAGATAAGTTTTCAAAAATAAGATTGGGTTTTACTGGAGACCCAGGAAGCTAATCAGAAGCATAACAGCATATCGCCGTCATCATCTCATGTATTCGTGTGGTACATTTTTGGCATTTGGATACAATGTCAAATCATTTGGTGATCAAAATTTCAATGAAAAACGACAGTTCATCAGTAATATTTTCTTTTCCCACTATAATATTGTCTTCATTTTTGGCATTTGGATACAATCAATCCATCGTAATAATCATTTGGTGGTCAAAATTTCAATGAGAAACGAAAGCTCATCGGTAATATTTTCTTTTTCCACCAGAATATTGTCTTCATATGTTACATTTTTTGCATTCAGAAACCATCAATCCATCTTAATAATCGTTTGGTGGTGAAAATTTCAACGAAAAACGAAAGTTCATCAGTAATATTTTCTTTTTCCACTATAATGTTGTCTTCATATGATACATTTTTGGCATTCGGGTACAATCGATTTATCTTGATGGTCATTTGGTGGTCAAAATTCCAATGGAAAAAGAAAGTTCATCAGTAACATTTTCTTTTTCTACTATTATATTGTCTTCATATGGTACATTTCTCGCATTTGAATGTGCACTTTTGGCATTCGGATACAACCAATCCATCCTAATGATCATCTGGTGGTTAACATTTCAATGAAAAGTGGAAGTTCATCAGTAATATATTCTTTTTCCACTAAAATATTCTCTTCATATGATACATTTTTGGCATTCGCATACAATCAATTCATCTTAATAATCCTTTGGTGGCCAACATTTCTGTGGAAAACGAAACTTCATCAGTAATATTTTCTTTTTTCACTATAATATTGTCTTAATATAGACCACTTTTCGCCACTGAGTACAATCAAACCATCCTAATAATCGTTTGGTGGTCAAAATTTCAATGAAAAACGAAAGCTCATCAGTAACATTTTCTTTTCCCACTATAATATTGTCTTCATGATACATTTTTGGTATTCGAATTCAATCAATTCATCTTAATAATCCTTTGGTGGTCAACATTTCAGTGGAAAACGAAACTTCATCAGTAATATTTTCTTTTTCCACTATAATATTGTCTTAATATAGAACACTTTTCGCCATTGGGTACAATCAAACCATCTTAATAATCGTTTGGTGGTCAACGTTTCAGTGGAAAACGAATCTTCATCAGCAATATTTTCTTTTTCCACTATAATATTGTCTTCATGTGATACATTTTTGGCATTTGGATGCAATCAATCCATCGCAATAACCATTTGGTGGTCAAAATTTCAATGAGAAACGAAAGCCCATCAGTAATATTTTCTTTTTCCACTAGAATATTGTCTTCATATGATACATTTTTCGCATTCGAATTCAATCAATTCATCTTAATAATCCTTTGGTGGTCAACATTTCAGTGGAAAACGAAACTTCATCAGTAATATTTTCTTTTTCCACTATAATATTGTCTTAATATGGAACACTTTTCGCCATTGGGTACAATCAAACCATCTTAATAATCGTTTGGTGGTCAACTTTTCAGTGGAAAACGAAACTTCATCAGTAATATTTTCTTTTTCCACTATAATATTGTCTTCATGTGATACATTTTTGGCATTTGGATGCAATCAATCCATCGCAATAACCATTTGGTGGTCAAAATTTCAATGAGAAACGAAAGCCCATCAGTAATATTTTCTTTTTCCACTAGAATATTGTCTTCATATGATACATTTTTCGCATTCGAATTCAATCAATTCATCTTAATAATCCTTTGGTGGTCAACATTTCAGTGGAAAACGAAACTTCATCAGTAATATTTTCTTTTTCCACTATATTATTGTCTTAATATAGAACACTTTTCGCCATTGGGTACAATCAAACCATCTTAATAATCGTTTGGTGGTCAACTTTTCAGTGGAAAACGAAACTTCATCAGTAATATTTTCTTTTTCCACTATAATATTGTCTTCATGTGATACATTTTTGGCATTTGGATGCAATCAATCCATCGCAATAACCATTTGGTGGTCAAAATTTCAATGAGAAACGAAAGCCCATCAGTAATATTTTCTTTTTCCACTAGAATATTGTCTTCATATGATACATTTTTCGCATTCGAATTCAATCAATTCATCTTAATAATCCTTTGGTGGTCAACATTTCAGTGGAAAACGAAACTTCATCAGTAATATTTTCTTTTTCCACTATATTATTGTCTTAATATAGAACACTTTTCGCCATTGGGTACAATCAAACCATCTTAATAATCGTTTGGTGGTCAACTTTTCAGTGGAAAACGAAACTTCATCAGTAATATTTTCTTTTTCCACTATAATATTGTCTTCATGTGATACATTTTTGGCATTTGGATGCAATCAATCCATCGCAATAACCATTTGGTGGTCAAAATTTCAATGAGAAACGAAAGCCCATCAGTAATATTTTCTTTTTCCACTAGATTATTGTCTTCATATGATACATTTTTGGCATTCGAATTCAATCAATTCATCTTAATAATCCTTTGGTGGTCAACATTTCAGTGGAAAACGAAACTTCATCAGTAATATTTTCTTTTCCCGCTATAATATTGTCTTCATATGATACATTTTTGGCATTTGGATACAATCAATCCATCGCAATAACCATTTGGTGGTTGAAATTTCAATGGAAAACGAAAGTTCATCAGTAATAGTTTCTTTTTCCACCACAATTTTGTCTTCATATGGTATATGTTTTGGTCGATAGGTTAGGTCAAAAATTCTGGAAATCAATCGGAAGCTTCATTTGAAACTAAACAACACGTCGCCATCATAATTTTTCATACTCGGACACAATTGATCCATCTTGGTAATCTTTTGGTGGTCAAAAACTCAATGTAAAACGAAAGTTTATCAGTAACATTTTATTTTTCCACCACAATTTTGTCTTCATATTGGTTCACCTGTACCTTATCAAATGGAAATTTATCAGAAGTTTCATCTGAAACGAAACAGCAAATCGCCACCATCATCTCATGTATTTGGATGAAACCGATCCATTTTAATAATCGTTTGGTGGTCAAAATTTCAATGAAAAACGAAAATTCATCAGTAATAGTTTCTTTTTCCACCACAATTTTGTCTTCATATGGTATATGTTTTGGTTGGTTGGTTAGGTCAAAAATTCTGGAAACCAATCAGAAGCTTCATTTAAAACTAAACAGTATATCACCATCATAATATTTCATAATCAGACAGAATTGATTCATCTTAGCGATCTTTTGGTGGTCAAAATTTCAATGAAAAACGGAAGTTCATCAGTAAAATTTTGTTTTTCCACCACAATTTTGTCTTCATATGGTTCATGTTTCTAACCTGTATTGTATCGAATGGAAATTTATCAGAAGTTTCATCTGAAACTAAACACCAAATCGCCACCACCATCTTATCTATTTGGATGAAACTGATCCATTTTAATGAGCGTTTGGTGGTCAAAATTTCAATGGAAAACGAAAGTTCATCAGTAATAGTTTGTTTTTCCACCACAATTTTGTCTCCATATGGTATATGTTTTGGTTGGTTGATTAGGTCAAAAATTCTGGAAACCAATCAGAAGCTTCATTTGAAACTAAACAATACGTCGCCATCATAATTTTTCATACTCGGACACAATTGATCCATCTTGGTAATTTTTTGGTGGTCAAAAACTGAATGTAAAACGAAAGTTCATCAGTAACATTTTATTTTTCCACCACAATTTTGTCTTCATATGGTTCATGTTTCTAACCTGTACCTTATCAAATGGAAATTTATCAGAAGTTTCATCTGAAACTAAACAGCAAATCGCCACCATCATCTCATGTATTTGGATGAAACCGATCCATTTTAATAATCGTTTGGTGATCAAAATTTCAATGGAAAACGAAAGTTCATCAGTAATAGTTTCTTTTTCCACCACAATTTTGTCTTCATATGGTATATGTTTTGGTTGGTTGGTTAGGTCAAAAATTCTGGAAACAAATCAGACGCTTCATTTGAAACTAAACAGTATATCGCCATCATAATCTTTCATACACAGACACAATTGATGCATCTTAGTTATCTTTTGGTGGTCAAAATTCATCTTAATAATCCTTTGGTGGCCAACATTTCAGTGGAAAACGAAACTTAATCAGTAATATTTTCTTTTTCCAGTATAATATTGTCTTAATATAAAACACTTTTCGCCATTGGGTACAATCAATCCATCTTAATAATCGTTTGGTGGTCGAAACTCCGATGGAAAACGAAGGCTTATCAGTAATATTTTCTTTTTCCATTATAATATTGTCTTCATATGCTACATTTTTCGCATTCGGGTACAATCAATCCATCTTAATAATCATTTGGTGGTGAAAATTTCAACGAAAAACGAAAGTTCATCAGTAATATATTCTTTTTCCACTATAATATTGTCTTCATATGATACATTTTTGGCATTGGAACACAAGCAATTCATCTTAATAATCATTTGGTGGCCAACATTTCATTGAAAAACGAAACTTCATCAGTAATATTTTCTTTTTTCACTATAGAATTGTCTTGATACAGAACACTTTTCGCCATTGGGTGCAATCACTCCATCTTAATAACAGTTTGGTGGTCAAAATTTCAATGGAAAACGAAAGTTTATCAGTAATAGTTTGTTTTTCCACCACAATTTTGGCTTCATATCGTATATGTTTTGGTTGGTTAGGTCAAAAATTCTGGAAACAAATCAAAAGTTTCATTTGAAACTAAACAGTATATCGCCATCATAATCTTTCATACTCAAACAGAATTGATCCATCTTAGTAATCTATCGGTGGTCAAAATTTCAATGAAAAACGAAAGTTCATTAGTAACATCTTATTTTTCCACCACAATTTTGTCTTCATATGGTTCATGTTTCTAACCTGTACCTTATCAAGTGGAAATTTATCAGAAGTTTCATCTGAAACTGAACACCAAATCGCCACCATCATCTCATGTATTTGGATGAAACCGATCCATTTTAATAATCGTTTGGTGGTCAAAATTTCATTGAACAACGAAAGTTCATCAATAATAGTTTCTTTTTCCACCACAATTTTCTCTTCATATGGTATATGTTTTGGCAAATCGCCACCACCATATCATGTATTCGGATGAAACCGATCCATTTTAATAATCGTTTGGTGGTGAAAATGTCAATGGAAAACGAAGGTTCATCAGTAATATTCTCCTTTTCCACTATAACTTTATCTTCACATGATACACAATTTTCCAAGTTGAACACCATCGCTCGGGTATGCCAAAGGACCGAAGAGCTAAACAGAATCTTCGTTTGAAGCAGAACGCTTCCATATTTTGTGCATTCGATTAAAATAAATCCAGATGTTACGGATGTTGAAATACAAATCTTGGTCCATGAAACCAATAAAAATTTAAAAAACACAACAGAGGTTGCTCTTTCTTGGTTTCAGAGGACAAGATTTGTATTTGAATTTTTGAAGATAACCAAGGGCCAGTCTATTCCACCAAAAAAGAAAAAAAAAGTTATGGATGGTCAACATTTTTGCAATATACTAAAATTAATCAGTAATGCTTTCTTTTGCCACCATAATTTCATCTAGATAAAGTGAATTTTCTAATTTATATTATATTGATTGAATATTTCGAATCTTAACTTTAAAATGTGGTCGAAATTTTGAGAGCAAAACGAAGTTTTAAGTTTAATAAGATAAGTTGAAAATAATCTGGTGGGGCACGAAGGGGAAGCATAAAAATAACGGAGCCGTGACAAAAAAAGATTAGAAAGTTCGTTTTAAACAAAACATCATTATTTACGTATTCAGTTAAAATCGAAGATATTCTTGGAAATCATAATTTCAATCAATCATAAGTGTGGGCGACGACTAATTTCATTGTTGGGCCTTACTCAGACTACATAAAGGACACCAGGCCAATGCAAGGACGCGAGGAGTTTTGGGAGCCAATTACATTTTTTTTAGTAATCCAAAATAAGTTTGGGGGCACCACCTTTTTTTTAATCGTCTAAATATATTGAGATGGGCGCGCTTAGGACACTGTCAACATTTAATCCTCCACTGAGTAAGGGAGCAAGAAATGATGCTCTTGCTAGTTTTTTTTTCAATTATATTTATTTAAATAATAATATACCTTACAAACTGGACTTTGTAATCTAAAATAAAAATTTTTGTGTAACTCTAACTTGCGATTTAACACGCTTGTGATGATGCGAAATTCTTGAATTAAACCATGCCAATGCAAGATAACACTGAACGTATTATTCTTCATGGTGGATTCTTATTGGTCGGAAACATTATTTTTATTAATTTTATTTAACATTTCTACGACGCACTTTGGAAATATCTACATCCAATTTTAAATAAATTTAGGTATCACATAGTCATATTTTAAAAATTGTTTTAGAATAATGTCAACAAAGAATAAAAATTTAAATATTTCCAAACTGGGTCGTAGAATTGTTAAATAAAATTAATAAATTGAACGAATTACTGATGCAACTCCTCTTTAGATTAATCTGGTAAATTGCCATCAGTAACAATTTATTTTAAAACTGATTGACTGATTGATAGCTTCTTTATAAGAATTCGTGCCAATAAACAATGATTACTTAAATGATGAGAATATTCTCGGTTTCCTCAGGGTCAATCAAGCTGGAGCTCAGTACCAAGTAACAAAACGTCGGCAAATCATCAAAGACGTCAGCAAATCATCAAAGAAACCAGAAACCAAGAAGATCCCCATTCAACCATATAGACACTAATCCACATCGATGGTACTACCCCATTGGATCAAAACGCTAATTTTCGAGTTCGATTACTGGAACCCAAGACCGTTTTTCTGTTTTGAGTGTTCTAACAGTTCTTGTGCAGAGCACGAGTGTATTATCCCCCATCACTTAATCTATGGACAGACTACGCTAATTACCATGCAAAAGCAAGCAAAAGGTCATGCAAAAGACAAACACCATCTAAACGGAAAATGAAAATAGAAACCTGTGCAATGATGTTGGCCACTTTGTCTTTGTCTAAAGTCGCGTTGATGCGTTTGTTCTTAAGATGGTGAGGCGTGTCGCGCCGATGAAGGCGGCTTGGTCGCGCGGCCTCCTCTTCGGCGGCGTGAACTCCGCCAGAGAAGCCGACACGCTTGTGTGTCCGCGATTCCTGCACACCACCAATACACATGCACTAGTTAGTATTTTGGAAACTCAAAGAGATAGGCGGTATAGTGAGGGTACTACGGGAAATTTTTGAAGTGAAAACTCCTTTTATCGCGTTGGACGATTTTGTATATGATTTCGCGTTACCATCAATCATCTGAACTACCGACATGCTCTAATGTTCACCACAGTAGTATGTAGCTGTGAGTAAGGGAGCGCTTAGATTAGACACTTTACTTCGTATCTCTCTCTCTCTCTCCCTCTCCCTCTCCCTCTCCCTCTCTCTCCCTCTCCCTCCCTCCCTCTCTCTCTCTCTCTCTCTCTCTCTCTCTCTCTCTCTCTCTCTCTCTCTCTCTCTCTCTCTCTCTCTCTCTCTCTCTCTCTCTCTCTCTCTCTCTCTCTCTCTCTCTCTCTCTCTCTCTCTCTCTCTCTCTCTCTCTCTCTCTCTCTCTCTCTCTCTCTCTCTCTCTCTCTCTCTCTCTCTCTCTCTCTCTCTCTCTCTCTCTCTCTCTCTCTCTCTCTCTCTCTCTCTCTCTCTCTCTCTCTCTCTCTCTCTCTCTCTCTCTCTCTCTCTCTCTCTCTCTCTCTCTCTCTCTCTCTCTCTCTCTCTCTCTCTCTCTCTCTCTCTCTCTCTCTCTCTCTCTCTCTCTCTCTCTCTCTCTCTCTCTCTCTCTCTCTCTCTCTCTCTCTCTCTCTCTCTCTCTCTCTCTCTCTCTCTCTCTCTCTCTCTCTCTCTCTCTCTCTCTCAGGGTACGTTTAGATTAGACACTTTATTCAAAATTCAACTCTAATCTAGAAACTCTGACTCTAATTTCAAAATATCGGTTTAAAATTTGAAATTTTGATTTTTTTCTGAAATTTCAACTCTAATGTAAAAATTTTGACTTTGATTTTAAGATTTCGATATACTTTTGAAATTTTGACTTTTTTCTAGAAATTTTGACTTTTTTCTATAAATTTTAACTTTTTTTGTCAAAATTCCAAGATAAAAATCAAAATTTCAACTCTAATCTAGAAACTTCGACTTAAATTTTTAAATATTGACTTTTTTTCTAGAAATTTCGACTTTTTTCTCGAAATTCCTAGACAAAATTAAAATTTCGTCCCTTATCTCGAATTCTTCACTTTAACCTCAAAATTTCAAATTTTCGTTCAAAATTTTGCCTGCCTTCTAGATATTTCGACTTTTTTCTCATAATTCCAAGATAAAAATCAAAATTTCAACTCTAATCTAGAAACTCTGACTTTAATTTTAAAATATCGACTTGAATATTGAAATTTTGAGTTGTTTCTAGAAATTTCGACTGTTTCTTCGAAATTTTGACTTTTTTCTAATTCGACTTTTTTCTCAAAATCCTAAAATAAAAATCAAAATTTTAACTCTAATTTAAAACCTTCGCTTTTAATTTCGAAAGTTCGACTTGAATTTTGAAATTTTGACTTTTTTCTAAAAATCTCGACTTTTTTCTCGAAACTTCTAGACAAAATCAAAATTTTGACCCTAATCTCAAAATTTCGAATTGAATTTTTAAAAATTGACTTTTTTCTAGAAATTTTGACTTTCTTCTCGAAATTCCTAGACAAAATAAAAATTTCGTCCCTTATCTCGAATTCTTCACTTTAACCTCAAAATTTCGAATTTTCGTTCAAAATTTTGCCTGCCTTCTAGATATTTCGACTTTTTTCTCATAATTCCAAGATAAAAATCAAAATTTCAACTCTAATCTAGAAACTCTGACTTTAATTTTAAAATATCGATTTGAAGTTTGAAATGTTGAGTTGTTTCTAGAAATTTCGACTGTTTCATCGAAATGTTCACTGTTTTCTAGAAATTTCGACTTTTTTCTCAAAATGCCAAGATAAAAATCAAAATGTTAACACTAATTTAAAACCTTCGCTTTTAATTTCGAAACTTCGATTTGAATTTTGAAATTTTGACTTTTTTCTAGAAATCTCGACTTTTTTCTCGAAACTCCTAGACAAAATCAAAATTTTGACCCTAATCTCAAAATTTCGACTCTAATGACAAAATTACGACATTTTTCTCAAAATTTTAACTGTTTTCTAGAAATTTAGACTTTTTTCTCAAAATTCCAAGAAAAAATCAAAATTTTAATCTAGAAACTTCGACTATAATTTCAAAATTTGAAGTTAAATTATGAAATTTTGACTTTTTTCTAAAAATTTCTACCGTTTTCTCGAAATTTTCGTCTGTTTAGGCGAAATTTTAACTGTTTAAAAATTTCGACTTTTTTCTTAGAATTCCAAAATAAAAATCAAAACTTCAACTCTAATCTAGCAATTTCAATTTAAAATTTGAAATTTTGACTTTTTCTAGAAATTTCGACGTTTTTCTCGAAATCACAAAATCAATACTTCGACCCTTACCTCAACATTTCGACTTTAATCTCAAAATTTCGCCATTTTTTTCGAAATGTTGACTGTTTTCTAGAAATCTCGACTTTGTTCTTAAAATTCCAAGACAAAAATCAAAATTTCAACTCTAATCTAGAAACTTCGACTTTAATTATAAAATTTTGACTTGAATTTTGAAATTTTGACCGTCTTCTAGAAACTTAAGACTTTTTTTAGAAGGTTCGACTGTTTTTTTTTTGAAATTTTATCTGTTTTCTAGAAATTTAGGCTTTTCCAAGATAAACATCCAAATTTCAACTCTAATCTAAAAACTCCGGCTATAATTTCAAAATTTTGACTTGAACTTTGAAATTTTAACTTTTTTCTAGAAATTTCGAATGTCTTCTCAAAATTTTGACAGTTTTCTAAAAATTTCAACTTTTTTCTCAAAATTTCAAAATAAAAATCAAAATTTTAACTCTAAACTAGAAACTTCGACTGTAATTTCAAAATATTGACTTGGATTTTAAAACTTTAACTTTTTTTTAGAAACATCGACTTTTTTCTCGAAATTCCATGGCAGAATTAAAACTTTGGCCCTAACCTCAAAATTTCGACTTTAATCTGAACATTTCGACTTTTTTCTCGAATATTTGACTGTTTCCTAGACATTCCGACTTTTTTCTCAAAATTTCAAAATAAAAATCAGAATTTTAACTCTAATCTACAAACTTCGCCTTTAATTTTAAAATTTTTACTTGATATTTGAGATTTTAACTTTTTTTCCAGAAATTTTGACTCTTCTCAAAATTTTGACTGTTTTCTAAAAATTTCGACCTTTTTCTCAAAATTCCAAGATGAAAATCAAAATTTCAGCCCTAATTTAGAAACCTTGACCTTAATTTTAAAATTTCGACTTGAATTTCAAAATTTGGACTTTTTTATAGAAATTTTGACTTTTTTCTCCAAATTTTGACTGTTTTCTAGAAGTTTTAACTTTCTTCCCAAAATTCCAAAATAAAATTCAAAATTTCAACTTTAATCCAGAAACTTTGACTTTAGTCTCAAAATTTCGAATTGAATTTTGAGATTTTGACTCTTTTCCTAGAAATTTCGACTGTTTTCTCGAAATTTTGACTGTTTTCTCGAAATTTTGACTGTTTTCTCGAAATTTTGACTGTTTCCTACAAATTTCGACTTTTATCCAAAAATTTTAAGAGAAAAATTAAATTTTTGACCCTCATCTCGAAATTTCGACTTTAATCTCAAAATTTCGACTTTAATCTCAAAATTTCGACTTTAATCTCAAAATTTCGACTTTAATCTCAAAATTTCGACTTTTTTCTCGAAATTTTGATTGTTTTCTAAAAATATTAACCTTTTTCTCAAAATTTCAAGATAAAAATCAAAATTTCAACACTAATCCAAAAATTTCGACTTTAATTTCAAAACTTCGACTTGAATTTTTGACTTTTTTTCTAGAAATTTTGACTGCTTTCTCGAAATTTTGACTGTTTTCTAAAAATTTCGACTTTTTTCTCAAAATTCCAAGACAAGATCAAAATTGACCCTAATCTTAAAATGTCAGAGAGAAATTGTACGGAATAAAGTGTCTAAACCTTCTTATCCTTTGTGTCAATTTTCAGTTCAGAAGGAGTTTCGCCTCTGGTGGGATGGACATACTAAGTTGCCGTGCTCAGCTGTTTTGAAATTGACCTTTTTCATTTTTGTATATTTTCTTGTATTTTATTTTTCTTTTATTGTTTCTTTGTTCCTGAAGAAGCTCTCTACGATGGTGGGCGAAACGTCGAACACTTTCAGTAGTCCTTTGACACGTTCCAATCCCGGAAGAAGTATATCCTGTACTGACTCTGGCCGTGGGCTTCCACGGCCAGAGTCAGGATCGTTATCAAAGTGTCTAACCTAGACGCACCCTTAGGATACTTGACACTTACGTCAGGGAGAACATATATTTTATGTCGGAGAGAAATGTACGAAATAAAGGTCCAGTGTAAATACACCGTAAGACGTGTAACAGAATTTAAAAAGCGCGTTGGCGACTGCGGGGTTCGAACCCTCAACGTATCGTTCCTATGAAACAATATCTGGCCTCTTAACCACTGAGCCACGCGAGCGTTCAGAAGAATATCAATTTTAACTATATTTAAGGAGTTTTCACTTCTGACTGCAGTTACCAGACTGCTTAATTTTGTTACAGTTCATACTTTTGTAGCTCTAAAGTAAATACGTCCACAGGTCTTTTCCTTAAGGGTCAGTTTTCGTATAAATTTAGTAGACACAGTTTTTTGTTAGTTACTAAATTCGCGTTAATGGGATTATTCATTCAGTGTGGTTGCTTCCAAGATATTAATTACTGAAAATTGATTTTGCCAAGATTATACTTTAAAACTACAGGAAGGTTTTAAAATATACTGCTAAAGCGTGGTGTGAATCAATATGGAAGGAAAAGAAATGGTATCTACTTGTACAATGGTATCTAGATCCAATTATAACTACACGTATTGGGTGTCTAGAATTACGAAATATACGAAAGGAAACTACGTCCTAAGATTATGAAGGCGATTTCATGTTTTCACCATACCCATCGCTTATCCATCACATCGAAGCGCTTAAAATAAGATAAAATTATTAAATTAAAATGCACGTTTATGTAGTCTATCTTAAAAGTCATAAGCACTTTGGAAACTGAACATGTTCACACTTATTCCTCAAGATTGAGAAATCTCAAAATAAAATTTAAACTCCGCACATGCGACCAACCAGCGACATT